>JAMZAV010001588.1:0-409005 GCA_024449915.1 Sweltsa coloradensis | reverse complement strand
TTCTGTGATGTAGACTATAGAATTCGATCAATCCATGAGCCCAAAAGCCAGTGTAAAGTGTAGACACCGGCTTTTTGAGTGTAAACACTAGGTCCACGAACGAACATACCTATTCCGTTCCTGTGTTAGTGAGTGTCTGAGTGATTGACTGTGTACCCCGAAAATCAGCCGAATCGCTGAACTGATTGGGCTGAAATTTTGGACAGATATCCAGTATCAGTTAACTGAGAACTGTTAAAAATCAGCAACATCCGTTGCGATTTAAACCTGCAAGAAATAATAAATTGAAAAATAATCTGAAATGTATAGGATTTAAATGTTACGACAAAGCTTTTCTTCTTGAAGAAATAATTTTTAATGAATCACGTTTGTCAGGCGGTGCATGCACACTGTGACCAAGATAATAACAAAGTTCCCCAAAATTCCGCTGGGAGATTGAGTTAACCTTGCAATCTTTACCCGTATTTTGTACTGGCTGTTTTCCATACCTTAGTATTAATACCAAAGATTAGTCATGTCTAATCTTTGTTAATACTATTCGTTTCAAAACACGTTCTATAATTTTTTAATGCAATCCAAAAATTACAAAATCTATCCCGACCGTTGAATTGAACCCGGGTCTCCCACATTCCGAGTATAGGCCTAAAGGCGATGTTTTGAGTACCTGAGTACATTGACATTTAAGTCGATTGATATAAGGTAGCCTATACATGATAAGGTTTTGAGTTTAGTTGGTATAAGGGCGCGTCAATTGTAAGGGCATAATGAGCCACTCTAGCCTATGATAGGCTAGGGAGGAAAGACCCATGCTGGATCCAGCCTTAGGTATAGGAGGAAATGGAATGTTACAGGAAAATCAACACATGACTCGCTCACTCATCTAGCAACGATTTTGGCGTTTTCCTAGTCATTATTATTATTATTTACTGTCATACTGTGTAAATCATTTATATTATATAATATATATAATATGAAGGACGTGAAAATAAATCCAATGTACTTGCTGGTGAATCTTTTTACTCAATTGACAAATTTCTAAACCCCACACCTTCAGTTTCGTAGTAGGCCTATATTATTTATCTGAGTAGTCGTATGTATTTAACTAGGGAAACGCCAAAGTCGTTGATAGACGAGTGAGTGACCCATGTGTTGAGTACCCGGGAACATCCCCTTTCCTACCCTATACCTAAGGCTGGATCTAGCCCAGTATAGGGAATGATACCGGGTATTCAACACATGGCTCGCTCATGCACTCACTCGTCTATCAACGACTTTGGCGTTTCCCTAGTCCAGTTGGCTAAGGCGCCCTCATACCCGGAATGTGGGAGACCTGGGTTCAATCTCCTGGTCGGATAAGATTTTGTAGTTTATGGATTGTATTTAAAAAAATATTAAACATGTTTTGAAATGCATATAATGCAGTTTAGTCTACATCAACTGTGACAATACTATGGAAAACATAGCCAGTACAAAATACGAGTTAAGATTGCAAGGTTTACTCAATCTCTCTGCGGAATTTGGGGATACCTTGAGCGTGCAAATTTCGATACTCTTTGGTCACTGCATTACAAATATTTTTTCCACTGCCTCCATCGCAACCGAGTAACATCCAAGTGGCAGTGATTTTCTCAAAAGTGAAACCATTGTCGTTAAAAGAATTCCTACACATGTTAGGCCTATTTTTCAGTTTATTATTTCTTGTAGGTTTATATCGAAATGGATTGTACTCATTTTTTTAGCAGTTCTCAGTTACCTGGTCATGGATGTCCGTTTAAAATTTTAGGTCAATCTATTTGGCCGTTGGTCCGTCTGTTTGGGGGTTGGGCTACATGGGACCGGACAGACATACATACATACATTGGACACAGTCACAACAAGGCCTGATCAAGTAGCATTATATAGACTTCGTTTTGCTGCGCTCACTCGTCTAATTATTGATATTTTATATTGCAGTTCTAAATTTGCATTGTTTGTAATTTATATCCTCTACGGCCTACGTGTCATAGGATTATACTATTAGTATATGAGTTTCAAATTGTAAAAAAATAAGATCTAACAGGGATCAAACTCAAAAATATTGCATGAAAAGCAAATAAATTACTTTTATGCTAGTATATCGACTGCTTGGCATCATGTTACGCAGAAGTTATAGTTAAAATAAATGTAAATCAACTAATACATGAAAAAACAATAGTTGCCACATTTTGTTTGCAACGTTAAGTCACGATAAACTTTCGTACATGTGCCCAATGTTATCACAGTTGTTGTTTGAGAAATTTCTGTTCATGGGATACGGTACATATGGGATCTACAAAATTAGGTACAAAGGATGATTATTTATCCTGGGTCATTCGGTGAACCCGACTTTCTTATTTTACTCTGTCAATTCATCATCATTATCTGTTGCCACGTCCAACTCTGCGTTGGGTCGCCATTGAAGACAGGCCTCTCCATCTTCTTCTGTCCTGCCACCACTCCTCTCCTTCCATCATTTGGGGTTTGGCAGGTGAATTCTAAGCTTTGTACACTGTTAGTGTCACTCACTTAATGAGTGCCACGGTGTGTATGAAACAAATTTGAACAGACATAATTCAGATGTGTTCAACCCAAATAACAATTCCTTTAAATATAGTTTATACGGTACATACTTAAAAAATGAAATTAAAATTAAAAACGGTTTCAACTTACTTTTTATTTGTGTACATTGTTACAGTAGGTAGGTTAACTGATACCAGAAAAGAACACAATACAAATGTTACAATAAAATAACTTAGCATAGAGTGCAGAACATAAACTGGCATTTACAAGAACTCTTACAGTCTTACCTACTAATACTTATTATTAAAATGGGGAATTAAAATGAATGATGAAATGAATGATAAAACATTATAGGCCTACCCATTCAAACAGTTAATTTATTTTGAAAATTTAATGGAATATTTTAAACACAAAGTTCAAATTTGGAATAATGATTAGGCCTAGGAGACCTATATCAAATAATGTGCCTTACGGATAGTCAAACAGTGAAGTAAGAAATTGGGTCAATTCTTAATTTGCAGTGGCGGCTCGTGAGGGAGAGCTGCAGCCCCCCCTAGCAATTTGATCCATCATGTTAATATTAGTATTAATATACCGCCACCAATATGTTTTATTAAAAAACAGTGTAGTTTATTGTGCAAAATGTGTTTTTAAAAATAATATTTTCCAGTAAATATTCTTACGAGTGCGATCACATGTGAATGTACACGTTTTTGAACGCCGCCCACGCCAGGAACTCTGTAGCCGGTGATACTGTGGTCTGCAGGTTTTGCAGTCCTCACCCTAGAGCGTAAGCGTGGGTGGAGCGGGTGAGCGGGGTCGTTATGCCGGGAGGGGTTGTAGGGGAAATACTGCTTCTTGGGTCTGCACTTCTGCAGTCCATTGCCGTAGCCAGCCAGTTCCCGCGATCGCAACGCTGGCAAGGGAGTGGGCTATCGTAGTGGTGTATTTATTTGCGATTGTGCATATAATCAAGATTTAAGAAATGTTACAAAACACAAATCACAAAAAAAACTACTCGAAAATGTATACGGTACACTGTATATCAATTTCATAATTTTATTTCCAAATTGTAGTTTAGAATTATTCAAAAATAAATAATAAGTGATCAAAACCTTCGACACTTTACCCAAATAGGGTGACCAGACGTCCCGGGTCTACCTGTCTCAGATCGCACTACAGGCTGTCTTGAGGAAAAAATTGCCCCAAAAAATTTTCACCTCCGGCTGCTGGGGCTTTGCCCCAGACCCCGTGGGGATCAAGCATGTACATACTACCCAAATAAGATTAAACCAATGCAGACCCCCCGCAGTAAATACTCACGAGCCGCCACTGTTAATTTGTATGTTAGGAATGTGTTTGTTTATTTTTAGCTTATCAACAAAAACTTAATAAAAATGTGCAGTCAATTTAGAATGGTAGATATTTGAACTAGGTAAATAGTATTTGCACAGACCTAAAAACATGTAAATATAACCATAATGCATCAGTCTTTTTTCTCGATTTAAAAAAACACCCTTTGTTTTCACCCAAACTTCATTTTAGTGATTATACAAATATACTTACAGTACATGGCACAATACAGTAATTTTGTGTAGATTTTATGATCATCTAAATGTAATAAATAAACTTTAGTAAATGGGTTTAGGACCCTAATGAACCAGGTTTTACTTACAACTGAAACTTTATTGTAAAGACTAGCTGCTTTTCGTAATCATTAAAAAAAAAAATCATAGCCAAGTTTATGAATGCTATATGCATGTCAGTGCCAATGTAGGTAAGCCGATTCAAGTACTAGGTATAATATTGGGACTAAGATAAGAAAACTAAATAGTGAGGCCATGGTGACAGTGAACAGTGACGGGATTAGGCCTAGTTCTATTATAAAAATCCATATTGGCAAATATGTCTTGAATGGCAGGAAGGACGCACCATAGTGTGAAGTCAATGCACATAGAAAAAAAACAATTTACATTTCTTATAATAAAATCTATTAGTGTATGATTTTTTTTTTAAAATCACTTACCAAGTTATATAAAAGGCAGATTAGGTGAAGGTAGTTTTAAAAATAGTGTCAAAATCTGGCTGCTGGAAAGAGTTTTACTTTCTTGCAGAGTAATTTAGTCATTAACCTGTGGGACTTTCTTCCATGTGAGTTGTGTGTATTAGTATTGTAGTTGTTAGTCATATAATTTGTAATATGTGAGTTTTAAATTAGCTCAGAACTGTGATATCTTGCAAGAGTATGACTATTACCTACTGGGTTATATACCTTTACTTATTAGTTTTATCTTGTCCTTGACATGTTTTACACTGGTAAACTTATTTGTTCATGTATGCTATTATAATCATTGTAATATGTGTATTTTATATTATCTCAGAACTATAATATCTTGCAAGATACTGGGTTATATAGGCCTAACCTAATTAGTTTTATCTTATTATTGACATGTTTTAAACTGGTAAACTTATTTGTACATGTATACTATTATAATCATTGTAGTATATCCAACCATTAATGACAACATATCTAATACTTGCCTACCATGTTTGTAATATGTGTATTTTATATTATCTCAGAACTGTGATATCTTGCAAGATACTGGGTTAGATAGGCCTACCCTAATTAGTTCTTATCTTGTTATTGACGCTTTATACTGGTAAACGTATTTGTACATGTATACTATTATAACCATGTATTATATCCAACCATATTTGATTGATGACAACATCTAATACTCGCCTACCATGTAAACTTGTGTTGGCACATGAGTGCAAAACAGATGGCTAACAAACTGAAACTAGCTGACAGGGCTATATGCCATTTATTTACAATTTATTTTCCAAATTTCCATAAATAATAGTCAGATTCCGGAAGATTGGAGGACAGCAAGCGTTTCACCCGTTTGGAAAGAGGGAAGTAGGGACAACACAGGAAATTATAGACCGATCAGTTAAACTAGTAATATTGGCAAAATTTTTGAAGCACTTATAGCAAAGTACATTAGATATTGCTTAAACTATTCTGTTAGCCTTTCAAAACCTCAGCATGGTTTTAGAGAAGGACATTCAAGAGAGACACAACTAGCTGGTCTCATACAAGATTTAACTGAAATAGTTGACAGGAAAGGAGAGGTGGATGCAGTACTAATTGACTTCTCTAAGGCCTTCGACAAGGTGCCTCACGATGTACTCATTGACAAGATCAAAAAATTAGGCCTAGATGGTCGAGTGGTAGAATGGATAGACAAATGGCTTTTGGGGAGAACTCAGGTAGTAAAAGTTGGTGATAAATACTCTAATGAGTTAGAAGTTAATTCAAGGGTACCCTAGAGAAGTATCTTAGGCCCCTTATTATTCCTAATTTTTATAAATTACATAGGGGAGGGACTAGATGTCAATATCAAAATCAGACTATTTGTAGATGATGGCACAGATAATAGAGTACACACGTAGTGTACTCTATTATCTGTGATGATGGCATTATATAGTATATGGAAATAAACTAGGAAAACGCTTAAGTCCCGCCGCGTTGATGGATGAGCTTTTTGTAAGTTTTTAGTTTGCGTAGGACCACTTTTCCTTTGCAAGTGTTTTTTGAATGCATTGTAGGTGATTGTTGTCAACTTTCTATTGTTACTTGTTAATTGTTATTATAAACCTAAAAAAACTCATATTAAAACCTTTATTCTATGGATTCTGGCTAACTTTTTCAACTTTTTCTTTCAAAAAGCAATACATCACCATTACCTTAAAGGGGTATTTAACCGCTAAACTCAAAAAATATATTTCATTCAGGCTAACTAGTAATGAATTTAGCAATTAACAGAAAAATTATTGGGGACACCATGACCTCCCAAAAAATTGTCAAACATGACATTTTTCGAGCTAGGTCCCATCGGCAAAAATCTCCCATAAGAAATAACATGGGGACGATCTTTATGCCCCGTGACCTTGGAGGATTTTGATCCAAAAAAATATTGGCCATTATTGACGTACTCGACAGCCTTTTCTGTAAATTCTCTATATTTTGTTTTGTAATTTGGGCAAGTAGTTCGGTCAAAATATGCTGATCACCAAGATGGGGTGTGATTTTGGAATGCATATTTTTGCGTGTTTGAGGGTATATTTGGGCACAGTTTCAAGACACGATGTTATAAAGGGGCATTTTAGATTGATACTATGCTCTAGTATCTATGTGGACCAAAAAAGAAGCAGGTTAAAGCCTATTTGGGAAATTTTCCAAAACACCAATTTTTGCCAATTTCTGGATCAAAAAAATTAAAAAATTCGTGTTAAATCACAGTTACAAGATATAATTTTTTAAACGGTCATTTAAGTGTAGTATTGTGCTATAGATCACGTGGTAAAAAATAATTTTTGGGGTTTTTAGCCCCTTTAATGTCCATGTAAAATATGAATGTTGTAGCCCCACCCGTTTGGTCACAATTGGCCCAAACATCACGAAAATCTCGGGAAAAAAATCTGAAAAAAATCGTAAAAGTACGATTTCTATGAGAAATATTTCTTCAAATGTCCCTAAAATCATAACTTATCTAATTTTAATGATTTCAAACGTTCCCATAAAGTTTCATCAAGATCGGAGTAGCCGTTTGCCCGGTCGCGAGCCAAATATCACCAAAATATCACATTAAAAAAAAATTTTTTTTGTAAAAGTATGATACTTATGAGAAATATTTCTTCGATTGTACCCAAAAACGTAGCAAGTCTAAGTTCAGAGATTTTGAAGGTCCCCTAAAATTTTCATCAAGATCGCATATGCGGTTTGCCCGGTAGAGAGCAAACAGACAAAAATAATAATAAAAAAAAAAAAACACCCGAGCTAAATTTTTTGGGGGGTCAGTGAAATTGAAGTCTTCGCTTTGCTCATCCAAAAATGCAGATGACTGTCTTAAATTTCTTAAATTTCAAGCAGCGATTGACAGAATAGTCAAATGGGTGAAGTTAAATAATAAAATGAGTCTAAATGGGGAAAAAAGTGAACTGATTAAGTTCACAACAAAACAAAGATGCTTCATGTACCAATATAATATTGATGGTACTATCCTTCAGTACATGGACATCTGCAAATATCTGGGGGTTCATTTAAATCAAAACTTAACTGGAGCCATCATATAAATAGCTTAATTTAATTACAAATGGAAACAAAAGCCTTAGCTTTATAATGAGAAATCTTAGAGGAAGTAGTTCAGCAGTAAAAGAAAAAGCATATTTAGAGATAGTGAGACCAGCATTGGAATATGCCTGTTTGGTATGGGACCCACATACAAAATTGCATATTCAAAATCTAGAAATGATCCAAAGAAGGGCTGTTAGGAAGGTGCTTGGGAAATTTGGTCCAAGGCACAGCCCCTCAGAAATGATATTAGAATTAGGATGGGTCTCACTGCAGGAACAAAGAAAAATTTCAAAATTATGTGGCATATTTAAATCAGTAGCAGGAGAACCAGCCTGGACAGACATTAATGATAGACTTAAAGATGCAGCTCATAAAGGGAGACACGATCACGGTCAAAAATTATTTTTACATAGGTATAACACGATGTTGGGAAACACTCATTTGTGGGGTCGACAATTAAAAGTTGGAACGAGCTAGATAAAAGGATATTCAACCCTCTACCAACAAACATTGCCGAGTTTAAACAGAGAATTATTTGTAATAATAGGTTATAAACATCTATGTATTGAATTTTTAATAACTAATCTAAGTAACTTTGTAGTAATTTGTTAAAATAAGTTTGTGTAGTCTAGACCCTACTGTTGGAAGTATAATAAAAGTAATAATTATAATTAATAATGGGAAATACTGAAATAAATATTCTGTAACCGAGCAAAAGAGCTCCAAACTTGAATAAAGCAACAATACCAATACAAATATCAGTATCAATTTTAATGAAACTCTGGTCCCTTTAATTAAAACAAAAAACAAGTAATTAAAAGCAAGTATACATGTCCAAGACTCTGAATCATAGGGTTACATCCATTTTGAGAAATATTGACAATTAGATAAAACTAGGTAACCAATGGCAAAATTTGAACCATAGGCTACAAAACTTAAAATGGACTGTGAAATAAAGTATGAATAAGAAAAGGGATGTCTAAGAAAATTTAAGACATGTCGAGTAACACTAGGAACTATTTGAGAGTTGTGACTCAATCACACAGGGAGGTAAGGCATTAGATACAGCCCAATAAATATCGCTGCCAACATTAGAGCCATGCTGACCCAAAAGATGATACCCTCGCCTTCATTATCCATCCTGAAAGTAAAGAAAATTAAAATTAAATTAAATGTTTTTATAGTCGCAAACGAGCCCGTCCGCTTGGTGGCAACAGCTATAATCCCACAAACCTGACCAACCTCGCCCTCCCCCAAAAGCGATCTTAACTCTATTAAAGACCCACTAACTATGTAGTATAGCTACAACATCCCAAGGCAAGTCATTCCACTCTCTAACAGCCCTTGCCAAGAAACCATACCCAACCAAATCTGTTCTTACTACATTCCACTGGAACTCTCATGAATGATCTGATCTCCCCTAAGCCCCTTCTGCAGTCTTTTGCAAATCCCCCCCCCCCCCCCACTTCCCTTAATGGCTCTATACATATTGCACAACCTACCCTCCCTCCTCCTCCTCTCTAATGATCACCAACCCAGCTCCTCCAGGATCAAATAAGTTCTGAAGCACGGCACATGGGGGCTTTTATATTTCCCCAGGTGCCGTGCTTCAGAACTTATTTTATGCTAATAATAACCAAATCTTAGTCTACACACTACATAAATAGAAATATTGTGTCAAACGTATCTTGTTGGGTTTAGGCCTACATATCTTTACATATCTTTGTGAACGAGTTATAAATAGAGACATTGTTCCTTGCCTGTTGTTCGAATTAACATTTGAAAATCAATGTCAGACCTTAAGTCACAAATCAATCACTAATTAATCAATTACCGTATTTGTGAAATTTATACACCTTTTATCATTTAATTTGAAAATAGAAATAAAACAATATTTGGACTTAGCACTGTTCTTTTATATTTCATTGTGATATTTCCACACTTTTCAAGTGTTTTTCTCAAACCAAAGTTTAAACAAAAGAAATGTTTAGCAATGCAAAAAATATATAAAAATAACATAAAAATAAAAATACATCAGAACATAAAATGGTTAAAGCCTAGAAAATTTCAAACAATATGCACTATTACAAAACCTCAAGTCGGAGGCAACAATGCATTTTGGCTTTACATTAGGACAAAAAATATTCCATAATGAAGAACAATGTGCACTGGGAGTCGGCCTACTCATGACCAGAGGCGGCTCGTGGATGATTTTTGTGGATATGCACATTTATAAAATTAATTTAATATTGTAAAGGGGCTGGCAGGGTGGGGGGGGGTTGTTTGTTAAGAAGTACACGGAGCCTTTTGTTAACCTGTAAAAGCGCTTTAGTATTAGCCGATTAGCTTATTATATTATTTTCTGTGCCTTACATGCATGGGAATTTACTTCTAAAATTATTAAATCCACATTAAATGTAATTTGAAGGGCCTAAATAATGCGACCATGTTCCGATTGAAATCCTTTGAAATAATAATCGTAGGTTTAGTTATGTGCTACAAGTTTTATTTTATGTAGTTACGTAGTTGGTTTCTAGTGTTTGTAGTGTGTGTTGATGGGTCTCAGAACGACAAAATGGGTGGTGGATTATTAAGGTCACGACTTTAAATTAGCTGCAACATCAGCAGGTGATACGTGTTGTCGCCACCAGTCCTTCAGGCTTTGCTTTATGACCTCTTTTCTTTCCAAACCTGTCAACTCTTTGCCAATCCCAACAAAACCAGCCATGTGGCCGCTTCCGCATTTCATCAATAAGGTGTTGAAAGGATAGATAAAACATACGTATTTTTGTTACACTTGTTCTTGATCATGTGCAAGTTAGTAGCGTAGACTTAATAGAGGATATTAAAGATTCATCACTACAGTATTCTTAGGGTATGTCTGAATGAATAATATTCCAAGTCTAGGTCCAAATTCAAGTCCACGTCTAACAACGTAGAAGGCAACCCTTGAAAATCCCACTCGCACGCTCGCATTTTGCAAGTGACAATTTGGCTCTTGCGAGTAACTTTTATGGACGTGCTTCAAAATATCGTTTTTGCGAGAGTTTGAATCGAGCGCCCGGATCTAGTTACTGAATGGCGCCGCTAGGTGTGGGCTTCTGTACGATCATGCAGGCAACTGCAAGTCTGCTTGGTGATTCCTGTGAGTCGTAGGAGCCGCGGAGTGTGTGTTGAGCGTGACGAAGCTATTGTGATTGCGTGTGTTCGCCGCTCGTGCGTAGGCCTACGGTTTTCGTCGTGTTTGTGTAGGAAATAGGAATAATGTCAAAGCAAACTAAGTTAACATTTTTTGTAAAAAGGCGCAAGGATGAAAGTACTGATCAGATCAGCCCGTCTACCAGTGTCGCCAGTTGTTCAACTGAATTACTAACCTCAAACGTGCTTTCGCGTAAACCTAGTTCGACCGAATCGATCGATGCAAATTTGAACAGTTTAACAGTGATTAATATTCAAAACGAAGAAACTCGACAATCTACACCACCTGAAACAACAGCACCGCCTATTTCAAAACGTGAACAAAAGTCTGGTAAAAAGGGCAGGCTTTTGCCTCAGTGGTGTACATTATTTCAGTGGCTCAAACAAGACGAGACTGGTGTTGCGTTTTGTTCAGTTTGCCGCAAACAATATCCCACCAATTTGGTTGACAAGTGGGTGAGTGGTAGTTCCGGCCCATTTAAAAAAGAAACCTTTGTTTGGCATTCTAAAAGCAAAACGCATAAAGATGCAGTTACGAGTGCAGGTGTAGCAGAAAACCCGGCGAGTGCGCCTTTGGCAAAATGCGTTCGCGAAATGGAGAAAAATATGTTTGAACAACTAAGATACCTTTTCCATATCGCGTATTTTATAGGCCTACACGAAAGGCCCTTTACTGACTTTCCAAAGCAAGTCGCGCTAGCGCGAAGGCTGGACGTCACACTAAAAGAGCAGTACGTGAGCAATGTTGCTTGCCAGTCTTTTGTTAAATTTATTGCTGCAGACTTAAAAGAAAATGTCATTCTAAACGTTTAATAAGTCACCATTTTTTAGTATATTGATTGATGGTTCCACTGATAGGTCGGGCGATGACAACGCAGATATTTACGTACGATATCTTGATGATGGTAATGTTAAAGAAGATTTGCTCGGCCTTGTAACTTTAGATAGTGGAAGGGCTCAATCCTATTATAATGCTCTAACATCACTATTAGAAGATACTATCAAAGAATGGAGAAAGCCAGGATATTTAGTGAGCCTGGGAAGTGATGGCGCATCATCCATGGTAGGGCACAAGTCAGGGCTCATCACTCTCCTTCAAAGGGATGTTCCAAACTGTGTGAGTACGCACTGCGTAGCACATCGTCTGCAGCTAGCAGTTTTGGATGCATGCAAGGACATTGAGTATTTGAAAGATTTTGACAAACTTCTAAAAACCGTGTTCCACTTTTACCGCGGGTCTACCAAGCGACAAAATGGATTAAAGAAAACGGCCGCAATTCTAGAGCGGGAAATGATTAAGTTAAAAGACATTCACACTGTGCGATGGTTGGTGAGTAAAAAAGAAGCTATGGTGGCCCTGAAAAGAAATTTCATTCCTTTGGTAATCAACCTAGAAGAGATCGCATCTGACACATCAACGGACGGCAGTGCAGCTGGTAAGGGGATTGTATTAAAGTTAAAAAACTACAAGTTTGCAAAAATGTTGTACTTTCTAATTGACTTGTATGGAGAGCTAGACCCATTGTGCAAGGTACTTCAAAACAAGGAATTACTTCTGTTGCAAATAAAAACAAAAATCGAAGTAACAGTTAAAATACTCGAAACATATCTAGATTTCATTACTAAAATTGTATCCAACGGAAACGATGCAGTGTATGAAGGGGTGGCTCTAGACCGAGTAAAACAAGGCGAAGAGCACTACCAATTACTTCGAAAAACAATGATAAAAAATACGTGTCGATATTTGCGTGACAGATTAGAATCAACTAAAAACATTGTCGGTGAAAACTGTCATGTTTTGGATCCGCTACGACACCCCGATCAAGATGAACTATCGAGCTATGGAAATGAGGAAATTGTACATCTAGGCCGACATTTCCGTGTAGTAACTGACGAGACTGTTGCTGAACTAGTGTCAGAGTGGATTGAATTCAAAAACTCGATACAGGGTGTGAAGATTCAAATTCACGGCTTCCTAAAAAAACTTGAACTTTACCCCGATAGGTACACTTTTTTGCAAAAGGTTATCCAGGCCGTCGCTTGTGTTGCCGTATCCACAGCCTCTTGCGAACGTGGCTTTAGTTTTATTAACAGAATCAAATCTAAACAAAGACTGTCACTCAACTCCTCTACGCTCAGCGACTTGCTTCAGATAGCTGTTAATGGTCCGCCAGAAGCAGAATATGATCCTTCAAATGCCATTGACAAGTGGTATTTTGATTCGACTGGAAAGCGGCACGTTCATGGCTACAAACGAAAGCTGGCTGCAGTGGATTTGTAACTGGTTGTAAACTAGTAAGTGACTACGCATAAATTCAATTATTAAATCAGCTAGCGACCAACCTTCATATTTGTCATCATTATTCTCCTATTTCTAATCCCATGTAAAACGCCTCTTAAAACATTTACGTACATTATTTAGAACAAAGAATGCGATGTTTTTCGATCGAGCCGTACAATGACTAGCGTGAGATACAACGGGAGGAGACAGCAGCAGCACGGGTAGTGTTCAGGCCTTCGTTTGCAAGGCTATTGCGCAAGCAACACTGTCAGTCTGTCACTCAAGGTTATTCTTGAAAATTGTTTCAAGAATCGAAAGACGTTGCAACAGGAGACGTCGCGGAAACTTGAGTCGAGTAAACAGCCAGACACATTATTGTAAGACGCGATCGCGAACATAAGTCATTGGGCATTTTGTTGATGCGGCGCATATGATTTGTACCATCAGTGTTCTTATCTTATCTTATCTGCAAGTGGTTTACGAGTTTTCACGGTATAAATACTGAAGTTTTTCAGTACTGAATTAAGCCCGCTATGTTATCCTAAAACGCACCAAACGCTCTTTAATAAAACCTGACCTCAAAATTTTTCGCCTGCGCCGCTATTGTTGGGGGGCTCCGCCCCCCAAACCCCCCTTGCCTTCCCGCCGAAAGTACCTTCCCGCTAGGAGCGAGTACTAAAAGACGAGTGCGAGTTGATTTGTTACACAATTTTCAAGGGTTGGTAGAAGGTACTATTAATCTGTCAATGGCGTATGAAGTACTATCTGAAAAGTGTAATTCTAGGTCCGTTCTTGGTCCGAGTCGGCAAATGGACCGAGCAATCGAAAGTGTACACTCGTTTTAGGTCCGATTCAAAATGGCTGACAGCAACAATGAGCGAAACAACAAACGTAGGTATGCATTTTTAAATGTACATGTACATGTACATGTAAGTTTTGTTTGTTTTTATCACGGATTTAATTGTTTTTACTGGACGTATAGGTAGTTTTTATTACGCAATACTTTACAGAGGACTCTCGAATGCACACCTAACCCTACTTTAGGTAGTGTTGACTATTTCCGGCAGGTAGCTCTACTGTAGGCTAGTATAGGACTTAAACATTGAGTTGGACTTGGACCTGGACTTGGAATATTATTCAGACACACCCTTAGGTGCAAATATAGTGCAATGCTTTTTTCCAAAAAAAACTTTCTTCCAAGTTTGCATTTGCAACCCAAGTATTTTAAATGTTATTTCAGCACGTTTAAATATCCTGCACCTTCCAAACTCGAGAATCAAATGCGAAGCAACAATGGTTGATGGTACGAAGACTGTGCTTGGGTCACGTGGCTTGGGTTAACTAATTCCAATCGTGACGTTCCGTGAAATGAAAAACAAAGCACTTAGATGACTTAACAGTGATTTAAGAAATGAAAGTGCATCAATGGTGTAGACGATGCCTTATCCTTTCGTCAGGATTGTTGATCGGAAATATAAGTGGTAATAAGCATGCAGGATATTTAGGCCTAGTTCAAATGTGGTGCATTCATGTCACCTTCTTCTTCCATCCTAGTAGGCCCTAGCCCTGATCGCACGATCAATCGAAGCACTAAAGATGGTTACAGAGTAAAACTTTAGTCGGTTTCTTGTGTAACGATGTGTCTCGATGTTGAAAGGGTCGAATGTCGTGGATGTCAAATGTCGTGGGACACGGACGGCATGGATTGGAAGAGACAGGAGTCCTATTTTTACTGGTTAACTAAAAAAACACATGATCGCATGGATAATGTCAACTGTGGACATAAGAAAAAATTATGAGAGTGACACTGACATATAAGATAAAGAATGATATCAACAAAGATTGTGGCAAAATTCAAAAGGGAAGCATTATACTACTTGTTCAGACTGTAACGATGAAAGTGATATAAAAGAATGGTTACTCAAATGTAAAACTCACCCATCGCGATTATCCTCGCACAGATAATCTGTAAAGGAGAAAGAAATGTCATTAATACAGAGTAGGCCTACTAGTAGCTGCAATTACATTTAGTAGAATTTCTTGTGGCCTATTTTACATCTCTCAGTTATTTTTTTTTAGTATGGTACAGGTACATGTTTCCAAATCTTTAAAGCTGACATAAAAAATCCTAAACACTAGGCCAACAATCAAAACCCTCAAGGCCAAGAAGTTATGTACTATAATAGGCCAAAGGTACTGGTAATTCAACTAGACAAGGTTTGCTTCATAGCAACCTATTTGAGCATCTCCTATAACCCCAGATGATCCGAGAATGTGTGGCATAGGCAATGGGCTGCAGATAGGCGGACGGCTAACAAACACTCATTTGCTGCTCATCACTTGCTAAAGTAGGCTTTACACTGGGAAGCTGGAAAAGTAAAAGAGGAAAAGTGAAGAGAAAGAGTAACTTTTCGGAAATAAAAAATAAATAGAAAGAATAGAAGTCTTCTTCTTTTTCTCTTATGCCCACATTGACATATCTATGTCATCATGTGTCTTGACAACCAGTAAAGATAGGACTCCTGTTCCCTCCTGTCCATACCCTTTGGCATTTCCTCATAGTGTCCTTTCAATGTAGTGCATCTAAATAGATGTTGTCTGTCCTGTGTTCCATTACCACGGAGTTTACATATGCTGCTCTCCATCACACCTATTCAGATGTAGGTGCTTTGCTAGCAAGTCAGGGCCGGTATCTAGTCTGAACTGTGCTCTTGTAGTTCTTCTCCTATAATGGCTTGTCCTTATCATTTCTTCTTTTTCTTGTATTAACTAGCTCACTCCACATTTTATTCTTGCCTTTCTCCTTCCATGCTTTCTTTACTTCCGAGTTGCTGTCTGTTTTCAGATGTGCCTTGGCTGATCTGTATGAAATGTTATTTATGAATTGCTTGGTTTTACTTCCCCTTTTAGCAAGGAAATTAGCCTTTTCGTTTCCATTTATGCCGCAGTGTGCCGGTATCCACCGTAGTGTTACAGTGTTACCTGCGTTCCAACCTCAGGATTCTTATCTTGCAGTTTCTTATTTCTGCTTCTGCTTCTTCTCTACTCACTATAGCCTGGATAGATGCTCTTGAGTCTGTAGTATCACCACCTTCCTTTCTCTAAAGTATTCAATCTTCTCCAACGCTTTGCTTATTGCTCTTATCTCCCCATCATAGTTACTCCCATTTGATCCTGCTGGGAATGATTCCTCAAACTCTCTACTGTGTATTCCTGCACCTGCATTCCCTTCTTCTGGTGTTGCTCATCCATCCGTGTATATATACAGCCACTCCCTCTCTGGGTATTCTTTGTTAATAAATCTGAGTGCCAGACTTCTCATATGCTCATCTTGATAGTTCTTCTTTTTCTCTTGTATTCCTTCAATATTTAGTTTATGGTTTATTTCCAATGATGACATATGAATGTTTGGTTTTCCTATTTCTTGTCTGTTTTCAGTTATCACTTTTTCCATTAACTTTCCCACTACATTTCTAGCTTCAGTTTTAAATGTTGTTTGTGTTTTAAGGTCTTCTTGGGGATTTCTGTCCAAATACTCTACGTCCAAGCAAACCATTTTTTCGTACATCCACCTAGTGGAGTTTTTACACAGCTCTTGCTTGTATTATATGTGCTTTGTATTCTTATTATTAGACAAGTATCTACCTCCATATCTTTTAGACATTTCCAAACTTTTTCTCTTGGTACACTGTCGTAAGCTTTTTCTAAATCCAAGAATACCATGTACATTTCTTCACTCTGCTCCCACTTCTTTTCCATTATTTGCCTAATTGCAAATCAGTGGTTGAGCGCTCAGCTCTAAACCCATATTGTTCCTCTCTCATATTTGGCTCTACTTGTTGACGTAATCTTTGATCTAGTATTTTCTCGTATATCTTAGCACACTGGCTCATCAGGGTTATACCTCTATAGTTTTCACACTTCTTTTTGTCCCCTTTCTTGAATGTTGGTATTATTATTCCCATGCCCCAATCGCATGGTTCCTTTTTGTCTGTCCATGCTGCACTATTTACTCTCCACATCCAGTCTATTCCTGTTTCCCCTGCTGCCTTGAACATCTCTACTACTGTCTTCTGTGTGATCCCTGGGCTGTTTCGTCGTGTCGATGATGAGGCACTGCTCGACGTTTCGCCACCCATGTTGGTGGCTTCTTCAAGAATGATGAGATGGATGATGAAGCAGGCTGTATATATACCTCCTGCTGGTAGATGAATCCACAGGTGGGGGACAGGGCCCTAACCAATGGGAACGCTCCTTGTCTCTCATTGGCTAGGCTCGAGTCCTACTCCGTCTTGTCAATAACTAACCCTATGGCTAGGCCAAACATTGTTTTTTTTTTTTTTTTTTTTTTTTTTTTTTCCTTCCCGTTTGCACGGTTATCAAGGCTTCTTTCTAGTTCTTAGGCGTCCAGTCCACTCAGATAGTATCTCTTGATTTCTTGTAGTAACTGTTTCCATTTGTGATGTTGCTATTGCAGTTGCTGTGTTTACAATTGTTGTTGTTGTTGTTGTTGTTAAACATGGTGATTCATCTGGTATATTATTATTGATTGCCACCTCTGTGTCTATCCTTTCTTCATCCTCAGTGCTACTTTCTATACACCCCACCCACTTCAACACTGGGTCCCATGCACGGCTCAGTGGAAAACTGCTATCTCTATTGAAGTTATTCTGTGTTTACGAATTTCAATCGCTTCCCGGAACAAACGATTCCAACCAGTTATCTGCTTGACTAGGACCTTTGTTTTATCAAACTGTATCTGGTGGTCATTTCCTAAGGCATGGTCTGCTACTGCCGAGAGTCGTTGATGCCGTTTTACATCGAGATCCCCTCTATCATCTGGTATAGCCTTCGCCGCGTAACCCAGTCGCACATGGCTCTCGTGTTCTTTGATCCTTGTAGAAATCTTGCGACCTGTCTCACCTATATAGACCTCTCCACAGTCACACGTAATTCTATATATACCACATGAATCTAAAGGGTCGGATCCTTTAACCGATCTTATGAGAGAGTTTATCTTCTTATCAGTATTAAAATAGGTCTTGATGGAGTGTCTTTTTAAAACTCTACTTATTTCATCAGTTGTTTTATGGACATAGGGGAGTACCGCTGTAGCAATCACTTCTTGGTTTACTTGTTGAGTGGGTCTATCTTTGTTGGTCACCCTGTTGAAAGCTTGCCGTATATCTCTTTCTTTATACCCATTCTGTTTGAAGGCCTTCCTCAGTTCATCTAACTCACTTTCTATGTGGTCAGCATCTGCTAGGCGTTTCGCCCTCGTTGTCAAACAATTTAACACCGACGCTTTCTGCTTAGGGTGGTGATGAGACTCTGCATGTAGGTATCTGTTGGTGTGCGTGGGTTTCCGGTATACTGTGTGTCCTATGGAACCATCTGTTTTCCTCTTGATCAATACATCCAGGAAAGGCAATTGTTTGTTAGATTCTAACTCCATGGTGAATTTTATAGTTGCGTGTTGATCATTGACGAACAACAGAAACTCGTCTAAAAGGGGTTTACCATGGGGCCAAACGAACCAAATATCATCTATATATCGAAGCCAACAGGTTGGTTTGTGTGGTGCAGACTCTAATAACTTGGTTTCAAAATCATCCATGAAAATATTGGCCACTACAGGTGATAGCGGAGATCCCATCGCCAAACCCTCAGTTTGTTGATAAAACTCGCCTTCAAATTTAAAATAACTACAGTTCAAACAACCCTTAATGAGGTCTCGGATGGTGGTAGGAAGGAGATACTTCTTAGCTCGTAGGTGAAGAATCTCCATCACCTCATCGACTGGCACATTTGTAAACAATGACACTACGTCGAAGCTGACAAGCAAATCTGATTCTTTTAAATTAAGGGTTTTTACGGTGTCTAAAAATTGGCTTGAGTTTTTAATATACGATTTCGCATCTTCTACCTGGGGTTGAAGGAGTTGAGCCATACAACGTGCAATCTTGTGACAAGGTCCATTAATGGCGCTCACAATTGGTCTCAAAGGAGCTCCGAGTTTATGGATCTTAGGCAATCCATATAACCTGGGTGCTACAGATTCATGTGGTGTCAGTTCGGCTACCAACTTCGGATCCATGGGAGCTTCCCTAAGTAAATTAGTGATGTTATTCTCGAAACGTTTTGTTGGATCCTTTTTGAGTAACTTATAAGAGTTAGTATTAAGCAAGTCTTTGAGCTTTAGGCTGTAGTCACTGGCGTCCATCACAACTGTGGCATTTCCTTTATCTGCTTTTAGTATAACTATGTCTTTATTTTCACGTAGTGTTCTCAATGCCTGACGTTCAACCTTTAATATGTTGTTGATTGGTGGCTTGTTTTTACTAGCTCGTAGAATCCGGGCAGTATCTTGTCTCACTTCCTCTTTCTTATCGTTCGGTAAACGGCGAATGGCTGCCTCTATTCCAACAATGATATTTTCCAAAGGTGTTGACGTAGGTGTTAAGGCGAAATTAAATCCTTTCGAAAGAGCGGATTTTGCTGCCCACCCAAGTTCAATTTCCGTCAAATTAACTACTGTGTTGTTATATTGTAGTTTACTTTCTCCTTGTGTGTGTTCTGGAGACTCGTGGCACCTCGGGTCCACAACAATCAAGTCCCCTCGACGGGTCGAAAACTTGTTGCTGCTTATCCGAGGTGCACTCTGGATGTTGTTGTTTGTAAGCCATAGGGTTAGTTATTGACAAGACGGAGTAGGACTCGAGCCTAGCCAATGAGAGACAAGGAGCGTTCCCATTGGTTAGGGCCCTGTCCCCCACCTGTGGATTCATCTACCAGCAGGAGGTATATATACAGCCTGCTTCATCATCCATCTCATCATTCTTGAAGAAAGCCACCAACATGGGTGGCGAAACGTCGAGCAGTGCCTCATCATCGACACGACGAAACAAGCCCAGGGATCACACAGAAGACATCTACGGGTCGTGAAAGCCTACAACATCTCATCTCTACTACTATTTCATCCTCTCCTGATGCTTTACCATTTTTCATGTTCTTTACTGCCTCCGCTACATCCTAGTGTCTTGATATTGTATTTTCCATTCACTCTTCCTTTTCTTCCTCCTTGGAGTTCTTGGAGTGTTCTTCTGTCACAATCCTGACCTGTGTTTGGTTCTGACTATTGTCAGTAGGACTAGGCCTATTAAGTAGGTTTTTGAAATGGTTCCTCCACATGTTTTTCACTTCATTTGGGTCTGTTATAATTGTTCCATTGTTATCAGTTAGGTACCTTGTCATTTCTTCTTGTTTTCTTTTGTTTTTTTATTAGTCCATACAGTAATTTCTTATTTGTATCAAAGTCCTTCTCTAATTTATCTGCAAATATCTCCATTGATATTTTCTTTTCCTCTATGTAGTACTATTTTCTTAGCTTCATATTTATACCTCTTGTAAATCGTTTCATTATCTTTAGACCTATTCTTATTAGCCCAGGAGTGGAAGAAAATTTTGTATGGTGTACCCGGACAAAATTCCGAACAAGCTGAAAATTTGCACACATGTTCAGTTGATCATTCTAAACAATAGTTGAAAAGTCCCCTAAGCTCCGCCGCGTGCGTCTTGAGATATAGTGACAAAAGGGCGTTAGTGCCAAAAATTTGTTATTTTCAATTTCAACCATTTTTTTGTACTTATATGTACAAATTATTAAATATTTTTACAAAAATAAAGTTTAAATCAGTCATAAGCTTCAACCCATGCGTGGAAAAAGGGCGTAAGTGCTAAAAATATGATATTTTCAATATTTTCAATACATTTTGACATAAGTATGTGCAACTGCAAATAATTATGTAATCATACGACGAAAACGTGAAATTGTTCCCTTTCCTTCGACCAGTGTGTCTTAAAACATGGTGGCATAAGGGCATAAGTGACAAATATATGTTATTTTCAGTTTTTACAAACTTCATACATATGCAAATTATTTAGTATTTGTACGAGACAAAAGTAAACATCTTCCCCGAGCTTCGTTGCTGGCGTCTTGATAAATGGTGGCAAAAGGGCGTAATTGACATCATAATTAAGTTTTTAATATAAAAAGGGCTTTTGACATTCAACTACGTTTATTGTAACATATGAATACCATACAATGGACACTCAATGTAAAATCCATGCATGCTGACTGACTTGCTATGGCCAGCTTGTATGTAAAGAACCATTACAAAATCGTTGAAGTAGCAGATTGGACATACCCAAATTTATAAAATATTTACCCCCGCATTCTCAAACGGCATGCATAGACATAGTTTGGCGAAGATCTGGTGTGTTTTGAGCGGGAAAGTTTTGACATATCCAATCCAAAGCTTGGAAAACTCAACTCATGTTAAAAATAATAAATCGTATTTTGAAAGGGATTCGAGCAGGAGATGTGGACAACCTAGCTTGGGCTTGGCTGTCTGTAGTGTCACATCACTACAGATCCACTACAGATCATGAGCTGTGATTCTTGATGTAATATAGTGGCAAAATGGCGTAAGTGACAAAACTATATAATTCAGTCATATGATTCAAAATATTTGCGTGTACGTTCGCCAGATTATCAGCCGGCAATATATTGAAGACTTGAATGCTCAAGATAAATCCCAAACTTGGCACTTAACTGACATTAATTTGGTGTCCAGTTACCCTGGTCGTACTTAAAAAGTAATACTATAAAACCGATAGTGAAGCGTAAAGATAAAGTGCATGTCCCTTTTTTCATTGACAAAAAGCATAACTGATGCGCATCACTCACATTGAAGTTTACCCGCAACATCAACACTATTTAATAGCATTATTTGGATAATGGTGATCTGAAGGACGCTTTTGGCACAAAGAGGACTTTCTCTGTTCGACGAAGTCTTCTTTTGAGTTAACTACAACAAAATCACATATTATTGTCACAGAGTTGGGCTCAATCTCCCATATACATTAAACTACCATGCCGACACATATATTTTCCTGTATAGTGGGCAAACTTTGCATGAAGTGTAGTGATGCGGCCACCTCGTCCTGTTTCCATACAAAGAAGTCTATACTAAATACATGTTTCATGTTGTAATTGTGAATAAATGCGGCTGGATACAGGAGACCATCTTGTACCAAGCTGGTGGGAATTACTAAGCTGCAGTTACCAAAAGTAAATTAGTAAATGAAATATATGCAGAAGTTTTAAGATATAAGTTGCCTTATGTTTTTCTACCGTTTTATCACAATAAATTTTGCTTTGGTACATTCCGTTTACTTCATTGAGCAGTAGCGCTTCATTTGCAACTGCGTACTTTGAGTTCTAGATTTGATATGCTGCCAGTCCACCAGCACATTTGATAGATCTATCCATCCATCCCCTCTTGGCTTGATGGCAAACATGGGGACGTATAATAGTTTGTAGCGTTCAAAGCCAGCCGGGCACACATGCAATTCAGTCCGCTATGTAAGCGTTCATTTCCCACTTGGAGATTTAAAACATCAAATCGGTATTGAAATATGTTTATTCTTTGCTCATGCTCTATCTATTGTGATGTGATACTATAGTCAAGCCCAAGATAGGTTGTCCACAGCTCGAGCTCGAATCCATTTAAAAATCCGTCTATGCAAGCCACTTGAGAATGCTGGGGAATATTATTTTAAAGGTTTGGTTATGTCCAATCAGCTACTTACAACGATTTTGTAATGGTTTTTTTACATACAAGCTGGCCATGGCAAGTCAGTCAGCATGCATGGATTTTACATTGAGTGTCCATTGTATGGTATTCATATGTTACAATAAACGTAGTTGAATGTCAAAAGCCCTTTTTTTTTTTATTAAAAACATAATTATGATGTCAGTTACGCCCTTTTGCCACCATTTATCAAGACGCCAGCAACGAAGCTCGGGGGAGAATGTTTACTTTTGTCTCGTACGAATACTAAATAATTTGCAATGTATGAATGTAAATAAGTTTGTTGAAACTGAAAATAACATATATTTGTCACTTACGCCCTTATGCCACCATGTTTTAAGACACAAAGGTCGAAGAAAAGGGAACAATTTCACGTTTCCGTCGTATGAATACATAATTATTTGCAGTTGCACATACTTATGTCAAAATGTATTGAAATAATTGAGAATATCATATTTTTAGCATTTACGCCCTTTTGCCACGCATGGGTTGAAGCTTATGACTGATTTAAACTTTACTTTCGTATAAATATTTAATAATTTGTATATATAAGTGCACAAAAATTGTTGACATTGAAAAGAACAAATTTTTGGCACTTAAGCCCTTTTGTCACTATATCTCAAGACGCACGCGGCGGAGCTTCGGGGACTTTTCAACTATTGCTTAGTAGGCTAATCTGAGCCTGTGTGCAAATTTTCAGCTTGTTCGGAATTTTGTCCGGGTAAAAGTCTTCCACTCCTGGGCTATATACATTTCCTGTCGGGCTGTATTTTTACGTTTAACAGCTTCCTTCACTCTCAGTCCACCACACAGTTTCCTTTTCCTTTCTTTTACCACCTGCCCTCCATACATATATTACATATATGCATAGATATCTTAACACCTATAGTAGGCTAGATGCGCAGTCTCCAATATCTCCGCACAGGCGCGAGTGTACCAAATTGAAGCGTCAATCCCACCCATTCAAGATGGCGGTTTGGCGTATTAATTTATGCTTTTTTAATGCAATAAAGTACTTTACTGGATTGTGTGATATGGTTTTAGCTTGTGCAGCATGGTATTGAACAAACAGAAACAATGCAAAGTTATTGCATACGAGAATTTAGTAATCATTTGGTGCTTGATGTTTGATTGTGATTGTGTGTTTGCTGCTGTTAAACAAAACAAGGATGCTTCGGCTCTGGCTCAACACGTCAGGCACACAGGGCACAGAATTGATTTTGAGGCATCTAGAACTCTAGCGACGATACAAAATTACCCTCTTAGAATAGTAAGGGAAGCAACAGAAATAGAACGGCGACCTAACAGTTTAAACAAACGGGACGATGGACAATGGGTACAACCTTCCTGGCTGCCAGTGTTCCACAAAGGCGAAACACAAACCCTACTTGAAAAAACTCCTCTCGGGGCTATTCAAGGGAGACGTGGGCACTTACCAAGAGGATTGAGGAAGTCATCAACGTACCCGACAAGATTATGTGTGAAACCAACATGCCCTGTAAAACTCGGGGTCCTTTGACAAGAAGTAGGGCTAAGGCACAAGTGCTTCAGGCTTCGAGTCCCGTGCCACAAGGCATGACAACATGTGGGTGCGCACGCAACAACAATATCAACGCGTCAATAAACAGCCAAGTTGCCAGTCGAAGGAGGAGAACCGTTAAGACTCATCGCGGTGATCCTAGATGATGGGGGATGTCATTCCCTCGAAACGTCGGGTGAGGTGGGGTAAGTGCAAACCACCTACTCAATTTTTTTTTAGTAATGAGTAGGCCTAGAATGTAATTTGACAACATTTAAAAAGTAATTTACCCAGTTCTGCAAACATGTGAGCCTACCCAAGTAATTGTTTCTAAATTTCCTCCCATTAACTACAACACTTACTATAGTCTCCAATTGAATCTCCAGTTGAATCTTGTGATTCAGATTCTTCGTTAAGACACCCACCACAGTCTGGCGAAGTCGTTATGTAAGGCTCGGACCCTACAATCAGACAGGTTCGCAAGAATAAATACAAGTAGACCTATGAAGGGATGTAAACCAGAAATTTTCCCCAGAAAATGTCCGGAAATGTTTTTCCGGATTTTTATTTAAAGATGTAGTGCACTCTTAAACTTGGGGGCATTTAGCTCAAAATATTGGTCGATTAGTGCAAAATTGATATAAATGTCTTGTTAACCCACCGTCTTCCCCGAGCGTCGATTTGACGGGCTGCGTGTAGTGCGCTATAATATAATACGAGAATGGTTCGTCTTATTACCAAGAGATCGCGCTTGACGTGCTCTACGCACTTTGCTGCATCCAACAATATGTTTGGCTCATATCTAGGTCAAGGTTTAGTGTGTCTATGCTTGAAGGAAAGATATGACTGCATTCGTATATGTATGGCGGCACACGCGCTATTGACATAGTGTTCAACATAGTGTAATGCGGTCTCTAAGGCTGGCAGCTTCCGTGTGAGTTATGATGCTCGGTGCCACAAGGTCATCGTTTGGATCGTCCACTTCCTCTACCATTACTCGCACCACTATCTCGTCGTCTGTTAGTTCTTGACACCCGGTTGCATCACATGTTCCATTAGCCCACTCCTCCACGTCATCCTCCCTCAGATTAGCGCAACCGGCTAGCTGGTGAAACACGCCCAGGGCTATCTCTCTCTCATGCGCACTCGTTCACTCTCACTCTCTCTCGCAACTCTCCCTGCCCACCGCTAGGATGTATATGACGACATTTAAAAAAGCGGGGCGCATGAATGCAGCTCGGATAAAACGGGTGATTGGATAATCGGTGATCGGATAATAGAGTTCTTACCGTAGTAACTTTGTACCTCAGGGGCAAGGGCTACCCCATATTAACTGCCAATCTTTCAAATTGAGGTTTTTATACCCTTTAGAAAACCCTGGAGCATAAAGTTACCATTACATTTATTTTCACGGAAAAATTTCCGGAAATTTTACATCACTAGGCCTATAGCTTGTACACCCGGGGAAATAATTAAATGAAGGGGTCTGGAAGATACGTTTTTTGCCGACATCCCGTGGTCCTCTGTGCACGTGATTTGTATCGCCTTTTGAACTGCATTATCGATCGATGGAAGCCCCCGAGACTATTTAAAGTTATTAATATTATTTAGGGGACTTTGAATGACTCATGGTTAACAAAATAGTATCTAGAAGGCAGATAAAAGAAAAATAACTTTTTATAAAAACAAAAAGTGGAAAACAAACTATGGTTAGCAACCGCTGGTTGACAGTTTAGATAGAGTTAATTGAAATTAACTGGAAACAAATGCAAAGATAAGAACTAATCCTTGTCCTAATGCTTAGGCCTAGGTATCCATATCAAATGCTCTCTTTACGTTCCATACTATATTACTACTAGGCTAGATAGTTCCTCTGGTGAATTTTTCCTTGGCGGTAGCATCCATGTTTTTTATTTACGTTGTTCGATGCAGTTCACAGGGTGATACACTGAGAGTTGACCAAGCGATGTCAGTGAAAGAGGGTCTTCTACACCTCTTGATTTAATTCTGTCCCCATGTGTACATGATTAGCAATGCGTGTGGGTACGAGGTGTAAAATGAGGTTTCATCAAAAATTCTTAGTGGGTGTTATATACTCAGGAAACTTAAAACTACAGTCCAACCCCATATTTTGATTATAACATACTTTGCATTTATCCACTCCCAACTTTTGTATGGTACCAGTACACTTTTCTGGGGTGCATCCCCTCTTGCAAAAAGAGTCTTCATCCTCCAGAAAAGAGCAATCAGGATAATAGCGGGAGCTTCTAGAAAGCGATCTTGTCGGGAACTTTTTCGACAATTAGAAATCCCAACACTAGCATGTGTCCTGATTCAGTCAGCATCTCATTTTGTTCGCCTTAATGCCCACATCTTCCAGCAAAACATAACTGTTAATGATCACTTTACACGTTCCAGCAATGAAGTTCACATTTCCTCTCATAATCTTTCCCTTTTCTCTAAAGGGCCATACTAGCCCTACTTAACATCAATTATTTATAATAACCTTCTGAATAAAATTCGCTTATGCCCATCTGACAATTCTATCAAATCTAATCTTAAGTCCTTCCTGCTTAAAAACAGTTATTACTCACTTCATGAGTTCCTATCTGACGGCTCTCCCAAATAAATTACCTTGTTGATTGTCATTAATATCAATATTTACAGTGTATTAAAATTATTATTATGTGCATCATTTGTAAATGTAATTGGATTTTTTTATGTTTCATAATTGTATTCCTACATTTATTTATGTACCATCTATAACATTTGGTAACCTTAATCTTATTACCACCTTATTCATTTCACTCCACATATCTCTCTCTCTAGAGAATAGGTGGAAGTGTTATACTTCTACTCTGTATTAGTCAAATGAATAAAAAATTACTTAGTAAGCCTACATACTTACTATGTTCAAACATTAATACGTGGTTGGCAGACTTGAGTCGCTAGGTACTGATCCTGTTATTAGTAGCATGCTACAACTACTTTAATTTAAATCCACATTTGCTACATTTGCACTTAAGACAGAAAATGCTCCAAGGTTAAGCCCTACACTATAGGTACAATACCTAATTCATTTCATACTAATCTTCACTTGCGCAGTGGAAACCTGGACTATGGGAGATAGAGGGGAAAGCCAGAACAGGCGGCATCAAGAAGATTCCTAAAGAGTGCAGCAGTCAAGACAAGAAGGGACTTGATGAGAAACATGGACATTAGAGAAATGCTAGGTGTGTGTAGAAAAGTTAGGTGACAGGATGGGAAGGACTCGGTTGAGATGGTTTGGACTTTTGACAAAAGAGAGAACGCTTTTAAGAGAATGTATAAAAAAAGGAATTAAAAGAAGAAGAGGGGGGGACAAGGAAGAGATGGAAGGAGATCTTAGCAGGAAACTTACAGAAACAATTTTCATAAAAAGTAGGTAACATTAGGCCTACATTTTTTGCCAGAGTAACGATAAAGGTACCAACCTAGTAGCGTTATTACATTTTGCTGAAGTAATGAGTAGGCCTAATCTAATGTAATTTCACAACTTTTAAAAAGTAATTTACCCAGTTCTGCAAACATGTGAGCCTACAGAAGTAATTATTTCCACATTCCCTCCCAATTACCACGACACTTACCGTGATTGACCGTAGGTTCTGAGCCCCCACTCTCTTCAGACCACTCAGATTCTTCAAAATACACGGATATTTCATCATCACTGCTGTCTAGAGCTTCAGCGGGCCTCACCAGTTTTCTACCTGATCCTTCGGGAGTACCTATAATCAGACAGGTTCACGAGAATAAATACAGTTTATTGGCTGCTGACCAACCATTGTTGGGTGACCACAAGGATCCAGCTTAATAATTAAACAAAAAATACATTTAGAAAATTAGTTTTTATCTGAATGGTTTTGCAAAATAATGGCTGAAGCCTTCAGAATTGATATACGCCTAGGTTGTAGTGATGGCACAAGATAGTAAATATTCGAGTCGACTCCGGAGCCATTAGGAATCGAGTAGGAGTCGACTCCTTGATTGGCAATAAAAGTAAGGGAAAAGTGGATGGCCTGGACCTGAGAGAGATTGATTGATTCAGGTCTTTATTTTAAGGCGGGATTAAGGCTAGTGAAACCTAAAAAAATCCAACCTTTAAGGAAGTTCATTACATTGCATTTTGTATGGTGTTGATAATACACTATACTACTACTACTAATAATAATAATAACAATGACAATGAAGGCCTAATGAAAATTACAGATAATTAGAACACAAAGTAATTGGCCTGATGAAAATTACACATAATTAATTGAAAACATAAACATTTGAAATTATGATAAACAATTTACCCAATTTAGCTAGCCTTTCATTCTCCGCATTCATCCATCGCTTTCATACAGTTTCCCTACAGTAACAAAGAAGGCGTCCTCGTAAAGTAAATAGAGTAACACAGGTAACCGAGCATATTAATATGTAATTTATTATCATTATTTGGGTTGTTTTGATATTATTTATTGTTTGTTGTTTGTACAGTATCATTAGTATTTGAAGAATATGAATAATAGAAAGTAGTGGCACTTTTGAAAGCATAGAAGTTATTTATATATTTGTCTCTTATTTCAGACGGAAGAGCATTCCAAGTTCGAATAGCGTGGATTTTGAATGAATGGTCAAGGAGATTAGTTCTGTGTATGGGAAATGAAAGTTGCGTACCGGACCTAGACCTGGTATTAAACTTGTGGTTTGAGTGAAGGAATTGGAAGTTAGAGACGAGATAAGACAGTGACGATGTTGAAATTAGCTTGTGACCAAGGCATAGGGAGTGAAGATTTCTACTATCTTTTAATCGAGCCCAACCAAGCTTCTTAAAACCAGGGGTTATATGGTCAGATATCAGAGAGAGAGAGAGAGAGAGAGAGAGAGAGAGGATGGATTTATTTGAATAATGTAGAAAAAATACATGTAGGCTTACATATTTTACAAGGAATTACAATTTCATCCGTCAGTTGTTTCTATCATAAGTTTTTGAACATGGACATGCAGAGACATTCTGAAGTAGGTAAGATGAGAGTGAAAAATAGATGCGGTAATTTTTTTGTTCTTAGTTATCTTAGCTTATTTAGAGGTTTGGTTTTAAAACATATCAGTAATTTAGACTTTATGAGAGAAAAAAATGTCATACACACGGTGTCATCTGAACAGATGTTCAGTTTAGTTCAGTTCAGTTCATGTTTTATTGTAAATACTTTACATGATCAATTTAAAATGGTAAATCTACATTCAACTGTATAAGATAAGATGTCAAGTATAAAAAGTCAATCAATAAAAAATAAGACATCTAGATCTACTTTAAATTTAAAAGTAAAAAATCTTGCCAGTCATAAATACATTCAGCTAAAAGTATGGATTTAACTTTACAACAAAAAAGTTTGCTATCAAGTGTATTACATATATTTTCAGGGAGATGATTGTAAAACTTTAATCCTATATAATGAACACACTTTTCAAATAAAACAGTCATATGAACAGGTATGGCTAGTTTGTAATGATATCTTGTAAAACGTTGGTGCGTGTGGTTATCTGAATTAGTATTGTACCTGTACATCTATTTTATTTATTTTGTTTGATTGGGCGCATTTTATTTAATATTACCGCTGTACCGGTACTCAAATTTGCATTTAAAAGCTATGAAAGTTGACATCTCTTGAAGAACATGGGCATTTTGTACACAATATAATGCAGGCGGCTATGATTATCTTATGTAAACAAAGCTGTGTCCTTGGAAATTCACCATAAAATTGTGTGATTGTCAGGGTAATGGTTATTGGCCAACAGTGTTGATATTTGCAAGTAGGCTATAAATTGTAGCATAAGGTAGGCTATCTATATTCAATGCATTGAATAACTGTTATGGTAATGCGATGTTCGATTCTTGATGAACGTAAAAGTATATATCAATAATGAAGCATAATAATAATAACTGGAGGTAGAACAAAAGAATAAACACCGAGGTAGTGTGGCAAATAGCATGCAACATTTTGTGAGTAGTTCTAACGAGAAATTGCTACTTATTTTTGCAGTCTCTAATAGGGTCAACAGTCTTGTTCAGAGTTCTAAATAGGCCTAATCATGTTTGATCTGTTTGATTAAAATTGGTATTAAAAACAATATTTAAGTTTATGTTTAAATTTGGACTAACCAAGTTAGGTATCTTTTTTGCAAAATATAAAAATATATCAATGTCATTTGACATCAAAATTTATAATTACACTTAACTATACAATATTTAGGTTGCCTTCTCTACTGGTGTCCAGATTCAGTACCATGTTGATGGTTAATAATTTTGAAAACTTATTTTTTCATGATAGGTATTCAATTTTTGTTGAATTTGGGTAAATTCTATGACACTTGGATTGGTAGTTTTATCACATGTCTGGTAAAACTAGTATTTTAGGCCCAGCAACTCCTCAATATATGTGCGTTTTGGTCAGCTTTACATACAGTTAACAAGTGGGACTGTAAGTTGGTCAGTGGGGGATGGCTGAGGGGCAAACTAGCACAATTTAAATCCTAAAATTAAGTAGGCCTACTATAGGGTCATTCCATGTCATATCAACCAAGCCGAGCCTGAAATAAAACTTGACCATCTCCGATTTTGATGAAACTTGGCAAATCTACTCAATAACATGTAGATTGATCGTGGAAAATTTTGTATTCCTGACGCGCTTAGTTTTCGAGTAACGCCCCGCTCAAAAACTCAAATTTGGCGACGCCGAGCGGCGTACCTGAATTGGTAAGTTTTAAACCGTTGGACTGGACTTAAAAGGATAATTTTTTTTTTTTTAAATTGGAGTTTTTTATTGGCAATTTAATTTATATGTATTTGAATTTATTCCTAATTGTGGAACCATGTAAAAAATCTAAATTTGTTTTTAAACCAACCCTACGAGAAAAAGTAGCCTATCTTTTAAATTAAAAAAAAAACGCGTTTTTGTTTAGATGTTTTTTACATGCACAAAAAATTTGGGATGGGATGGCATTGGGATCATGAAATATCACAGGGTCATGCACCAAATGTGTATAATGTGTCAGTTTTTACCTTCAGTTTTGTTTTCAAAGAAATTTATTGTGGCAAATTTGAATTTCACTACAAATGGAAGGTAAAAACTGTCACATTATACACATTTGGTGCATGACCCTGTGATATATCACGATCCCAATGCATCCCATCCCAAATTTTTTTGAACATGTAAAAAACATATAAACAAAAACATGTTATTTTTTTAAATTTAAAAGATACTTTTTCACGTAGGTTAGGTTTCAAAACAAATTTGGATTGTTTTTACGTAGTTTCACAATCATGAATGCATTTAAATACAATTTAAAAAAATTGACAGTAAAAAACTCTTTAATTTAAAAAAAATAAACTTTTACATCCAACGGTTTAAAACTTACCAATTACGGTACGCCGCTCGGCGTCGCCAAATTTGAGTTTTTGAGCGGGGCGTTACTAAAAAACTAAGTGCGTCAGGAATACAAAATTTTCTATGATCAATCTACATGTTAGTAAGAGAAGTTTTGCCAAGTTTCATCAAAATCCGAGATGGTCATGGAAATGGCCTGGTTGATTTGACATGGAATTACCCTATAATTACTGCTACATGAAAGGTTGGAAGAAATTCAAGAGTCAATAAGCAGAAGAAATATCATCAAGGTAGGTCTCAAAATCTATAGGAATACTCCTAGGCTGTAGGCTACTATGATAATAATTTGGTTACCTACATTTTTTCTTGTTTGTATTTCACCCCTTATAGGAGTGCCAATGGGGTCCAGGGTACAACAGAGTAAAGATGCAAGATGTAACACAACCAAAGGTATCTATTATCAAGATACACAAGGAAAACTGCAATTCATTCAACCTAAACAATTGTGACTGCCACTTACTACTAAAATCGTTCTCAACTGCCTACTTAGGAATAATAGTAGATAACATCTTAAATGGGATAAACATATTCAATCAATCATTAAAAAATCCTTAACTTAGCTACAACGTTAAAATAAATGTCACAATCCAAAGTTTTGTATGCAACAGTACTACAGTCAAATCATCCAATACCATAATAACTGGAGTAGGTAGACGTAGTCCATTATTCTATGTTTGTGTACCGTATTAAGAAACATGTAAAGAACAACAAAAGTGGGATAGAATCATTATCAACGATTTAAAACAATCACTAATCTAGTCTAAAATTAATATTAAAAGCTATCCCCATTCACGAACTAGTTTTATTGCAAAGTGGCGTTTTCTAACACCAAACATAATATGCTAGTAGAAGTATGTATCTATTTTCGTATCTCTAATCAAGCTGAGTATAAAGACCCACAAAGTTGGTCAAGAAGTCACTCACAACTTTTTACATCACATTTTCTCGACTAAATTTTAAAGAAGATGCCCGTCCTTCTCGTACCTTTATGAAAATGTTTGCGTTTTTAGTACTACACCCAATCTATATCCTAAGCACACTATGTAAATAGGCCTACATATACAAATAAAATAAATGTTTTCGCAACTAATCCGTCCCTAGCATGCAACATCAAGCTGCGTTCTAAAACCAGCAACAAAAATCTAAGTAGAATAAACAAGAGTATAACCCAATGTCATGCTTTATTTATCGGCACGGAAGCTTTTTAATATAATTCCTGACTCAATTCGTAGCCTACAATCAAAAGTTACTTTTTGTACTTGCCTAAAAAAGTGTCTAATTTCTTATCCAATAACCGCCATAAATGATACCATCAACTGTTGTATGTAGCAGTAAACTCGCTTGCTGTCGCATCTGATCATCTGATCACCTGTTAATTTAGCCCTAATTAAGTACTTTTAAAAAACTTGATGTTAATTTAAACTAAAACTGTTAGTATGAATATTTATATTTTGCGTTATATGTTTATTCCTTTATAATAATATTTAACCTAGCCTTAGTATATGATCATATTATATTTAAAGTACTGACTATGTACCGTTTAATTTGAAATAGGCCTAGCTTATTTTTACATAAACCAAATTACAATGGTACTTTTAAGTGTTAATTAATATTGTTATCTAAGCTAATGATAAAATAAATAGCTTTCAACTTAGCATGGCATGCCCCACCTCAAGAGAGAGAGAGGTGTACAAATAAAATATGATTTAAAATGTATTGTAACCGTACTAAAATATTTGGAAAAATAATTAATAATTTGTAATTTATTTGCAGCTTTGTTATTACATTGTAATGGCACAATACCATCGTTACATTAGCCTTGTTAAGATATAATATAAAATAACATAACATGTACATTTGACATACAGACTAACTTAGGTATGACACAGTAGGCTGACACATATTTACATTTAAGATCACCTTAAAGTACTTACAAAAACTTAAGTTTGTTACATGATAAATAAAATAAATAGCATACTCTTTCTTATGTGCATGCTTTACAAGTATATTTACAAGTTTACCCAGGTAGTTCTCTAGTTATTTATGGTAGCTATTTATTGTAAATCCTCTATGTTGTACAGGCACTTTTCTAGCAGATGGCGGTGGAGTTTTGTTCGAAAAAGTGAAACATCTGAGATAGCTTTAATGTCTTCCGGCTGGCTGTAGGCTTGGGGCCTTATCCCCAAGCTTTAGTCTACACGTAGTTCTAAATAAATGTTTCTTTGTACGAGTATTATACTTGTGTTGATCTGCATTCTTAATACTATTGTGGTAATGGTGTTCTCTCATGAAGTGTTAGGTTCTTTACGTATTTGGCTGGTACCGTAAGAATTTCTTATGACTTAAAATGTGTTTTACACGATTGTGTTCTTTTTAACCCAACTATACATCGTATTGCTCGTTTTTGCAGCCTTAAAATATGATTTGTATTTTTTTTGCTGCTATTTCCCCAAAGGATAATACCGTAATTAATGTGAGATTCTATTAGTGCATAGTAGGCAGTCTTCAGGAGGTTTATGCTAGAGTATTGTTTAAGTTGCCTAACACATATATACCGGAGCATATTTTACCACCCACATACTCAACGTGTTCATTCCAAGAAAGATTGCCATCTACTATCATTCCCAAAATCTTTGTCATCCTCACTATTTCTAGTCTATTCTCTCCAATAAAAACGTCCATCTCCTTGTCCATTTTCCCACTGGGGTTAAATATCATAATGTTTGTCTTTTTTTCGTTGATCATGAGGCAGCTATTTGCAAATTGTTGTACCATAGTATTTGTTTCCGTAAATGCATCTACTTCTAGGTCCTCAATTTTCTTATTAGCTAAAGTGGTGGTCATCCGCAAATAGGAGAAGCTGCCCTTTTGATATATTCTCGGGGATGTTGTTGATATACATATTAAAAAATAATGGCCCATTCACCAAGTCTTGTGGGACTCCCTGTTTTACTAACTGCGTGTTTGATTTATAGGTCGTTCCCTGCCCTTGTCCATCCCTATACTCTATTTCAACATATTGTCTTCGACCATCGAAATATGATCTCACCCAATTTAATGCTGTTTCCCTAATGCCATAGCATTCCAACCTTTTCACCAGGATATTGTGGTCAACACAGTAGAATGCCTTGGTCAGATCCTTAAACACAGACATTGTTACATTGCCCTTATCTATATTGTCAATTATGTTATCTATGAAACTAACCATGGCTGTTTCTGTCAACTTGTTTTGCCGAAAACCATGCTGTTGGTTTGATGCCAAGTTCCTCGATTCCAGAAAATTTACAACTCTTTTATTAAATGCTATTTCAAATATCTTGGAGAAGGCTGGTAGAACGGACACCGGCCTACAGTTTCCTATATCTGTTGGATCCCCTTGCTTTGGTATTGGAATGACTCTGGCAATTTTGAGTTTATCTGGGAATTCTCCCACCATAAATAAAAAAGTTTTTAATGTGTGTAAGAGGTGTTAATACTTGGTGGGCACTTTTGGGCACTTGTTTTATAGAATAAGTACATTAGGTCTGCGAGTATATAATCAATTGTTGTTGCTGAATTTTTTGTCACCCGTCTCGGTTCATGTACCTTCAGGCCTTCAGGCTGTACATATCTAGGAAAAGCTCTAGCTTCTTTGCCGCAATATCACCCTTCGTTTTATCTATATTAAAATCCCCACATATAATAACATTCCCACCCTTGACAAGTTTCAAGTAACCTTCCAACAATTGGGACAGCTGGTCGAAGAAGATGTCTATTTTACCAGTCGGAGATCTGTACATTATTATTAGTACAATTAACCTTCCTTGAAGGAGCGGTTCTAGCCCCAAAAACTAAGGAAGGCCCAACTAGTCGTGCCAGGGGTGTCTGGGGGGGGGAATGCCCCCACAATTGCCCCGCAGGGCGTTTTTTTAATTTTCGTGTACTTTAGAAGGTGTATTCTTTACTGTAGGGGCCTACAGAAATTCTGGAGATTTCAATAAGGGAGTATTTATGAGTACATTTACTGGGCACAATATCTAAATTTAGTTTTAATTTTAATTTTGATCTCGCAAACAAGAAATATGTGGCTCAACCGCTCAAAGCTAAGAAATTCTTTCAGCTTGCAAATTGGTTTAGAAAATTAAAATGTTGTGTTTTTTTTTGTCGATCGGTATTAGCAACATTGTCAATAGATGAATAGAATTTACAAGGTGAACTGTAAACGCCGATTTATTGATGAAAACTTATCGATAACTAAGTTTGGATGTTCCATGAGCTACCCGCTAAGCTCGTACTAGCAGGTGATTACGAGCACGTCAGCTACGTCACCACCGATAAGAAATTCACGCCAGCACCTCCAGGTCTGGATATAGTTTGAGCCTTTTGGCAGTCAAAGGGAGGTATTATAGCAGGATCTCGTGTAACACATTGATGATATGATAAAATATAATTTTTAAGTTGACAGATAAACAATGAGGCGTTCAACGCTTTCCATAGGGCCTATTAGATGTATTTAAAAGAATTAATATGAATTTGGAAATAATTATCAGAGAAATCAAGGGCGGCCCGGGCCTAATTGGTCCGCCCCGTAAAACCGCGCCTGCTTCCTTGGTGTTTTATTAAAGCTCCGACATATTCAAAATCTTTTTCTATTGGCAATCCCTTGTCAAGTTTATTTTGTAACTTTTTAATATTAATATCATGTTTTTCACAAATCATGACCCCCCCTCCCTTATAGTTAGAACAACAAAAACTATCAATTACTTTGTACCCTGTAAGCGTGTACTCTTGCATTTCGTTCCTCTCTAGTGAATGTTCCGAGATGCACACTACCTGTGGCATTTCTTCAGATATCAAGATGTTCACTTCAAAGGGTTTAAAGTGAATTGAATAAAGTGAATTGAATTGAAATTGAAAACATTACAGGACTTGGCCTAGGCCCTACATTCTGGGCAATTGGATAGCTGGACCTAAGCCCCAAGCTTGGTCCGAGAAATGGCTCAAAGAAGCTTTTCTCCATATACTTAGGCCTAAGGGGCAACTTTTGATTGCCATTTCTTAATGTTGGGCCTACATTAATTACAAGGGTAAGGAGGGTCGGGTGAATGCATTGTTTTGTGTTGGTATTTTAATGATTAGACGAGGGAGCGCAGAAACTGAGTCTTACAATTCAAGTCAAACGGCACTTCCTATTATGATTCTGTGAGTGTGTGCGCGTCAAAAATTAGCCGAATCGCTGAACCAATTGCGCTGAAATTTTAAACAGACATCCGTAACAAAATCAGCAAGATCCGTTGCGATTTAAACCTCTGAAGAAATAATAAATTGAAACATAGGCTGTAGGGTAAATGTGTAGGCTAGGATCTAGGGCAATGGTCGTTTTCCCGCAGCCAAGAGCCACGCAACTGCTTAGGCGACGACGAACTCTGCTCTGTACATACAGCTACCCGAGTTTTGGGGGTTTCAGCTATCGGCACCCGCCGCCCCGAAAGATTTACAATCTTGAAACTTGGTAAATGACCTGATATGTGGTCCATGACCTACCAAAAAAAAATCACCCCGATATGATGACCCGTTCTGTGTTAAAAAAGTGCCTCAGTATCGTTGAAATCCTTTCGGCTGGCTGACTAGCTAGCTAGCTGGGGGGTTAATTCTCCACGGAGTTATAAGAGCCTACAGAGAAAACGGTATATCTTAGAACTATGAAACTTGGACCACACTTAGATGTACCGGTACCTCAGATGCAATGCCTTTTGCTTTCAAAACCAAAATCGGGTATCAGGGTCCAGAGAAAATACAATTTTTGGATAATATTCAAAACACGTAATTACTAAGGCGTAGAGAGTTGTACAAGCTTGGAATTAAACATGCTCTTAACCATTATAAATATCTAGCATCCAAAACACAAGGGGCTAAATTTGGGGGGACCGTGGGCCCAAAAATGTAAAAAACAACTCTAACTTAAAACAATTTATCATCATTCAAAGAAAACGTTACAACTGAGAAGTTTCAAACGAAGAATACACTTTGATGTCGGTGTACATCAAAGCAGCGAGACAGAGACGGAGACAGAGACAGAGAGAGAGACAGAGAGACAGAGAGAGAGAGACACAGAGAGACAGAGAGAGAGACACAGAGACAGACAGAGAGAGAGACACAGAGAGACAGAGAGAGAGAGACAGAGAGACAGACAGAGAGACAGATATTTGATATTTGATATTTATTGACTTAAAGGTGGGCTACATAGGGCTATAAAGCCCCTTTGACCATAGCCAACCTCTACAACATGTAATACATAAGTTTTTTATAATAGATATGTAAGTAATATACTAATCATACTAATTAATTATGCTAATTAAACTATTATTAACTACTACTACTACTACTACTACTACTATTTCTACTAAACTAATATTAGATACATACTAATAACTGTGGATACAAATTCATACAATTGATGTTGAAAATTGATTGACAATAATATAAACGTATACTATAGTAAATTCTGCAAGCAATTATAATGATGATGCTCTATTCCCAATAGCGAGACTAATATATTGTACACATAATATTAATTATTTACTTATACTCCCAGTATACCTAGAAAGCAGTGTATTGTGTATTTGATTTCGGAGAGTTATATTCGACCTGCTAGTATACAATTCAAGTCCAAATTCATTCCATAGCCGACTTGCCGTGATAATAAATGATTTATTACATTTTGTTGTGCGATGCTTTGGTATCTGTAACATGTTTCGCTTGTGCCTGTTTGTGCGGTTATGTATTCTATCCATTCTTGTGAAACTTATTATAAATATAGGGGGGAGATTTTGTCTTCATAATTTTCATTGTAAGCATAATTAAGGATAGCATTCGTCGTTCTTTCAGTTTTAGCCATTTTAAATGAATATAAGATGGGGTTATATGTTCATCACGTCTCACATTAGAATAAAATCGAACACAAGCATTTTGCACTCTTTGTATTTTAACGTTAAGTGTCTCCGTTAAATCGTTATAAACTATTGAGGCATAATCAATTATGGGAAATATAAGAGCTTGAATTAATATCTTCCGAATGGATTGGGGAAGGAAAGGACAGTTACGTTTTAGTTGATGCATGCACGAAATGACTTTTTTAGTTGTATTATTAATGTGGGGTGTCCACGACAAGGTTTCATCTACTATAAGACCGAGGTTTTTGACATTTTTCTGGTAAGGTATGACCGTGTTATTTATTGTGACGTGGGGAAGTACAGCTGTGTCTACGTTAGCTAATAGTTTACGATATCCGACTAGCATCAGTTGAGTTTTTTGAACGTTGAGCGATAGGTTATGGTTGACAGCATACTCATTAAGCTTACGTATATCGTGGTTTGCATGGTTGATAGTGCGTTCACCCGTCTTTAGGTTGGAAGTGTAAATACATTTGAAAATCGTCTGCGTACATATGATGTTTTGAATAAGTGAAATTTGTATGTATATCATTAACGTAAAGGGAAAAGAATAGAGGTGACAATACTGACCCTTGGGGTACGCCGGATTTATTTACAGTCCACGAGGAGGCGCTTTTCTCAGTGATAACTCGTTGGTTCCTATTTGTGAGGTATGATGAAAACCAGTGAAGAGCTGCATTGGAAATACCTAGGTATGATAGTTTGGAGAGCAGCAAGTCATGATTTACGCAGTCGCAGGCTTTACTAAAGTCGAAGAGTGCCAACAAGGTTAGTTCTTTTTCTATCCATAGCAAATCGTAAGTCATCCGTTATTTTAATGTGTGCAGTAGTTGTATTATGTCCCTTCCGGAACCCAGATTGGAATTCACTAATAACATCAAACTCAGAAAGGTATTTACGAAGCTGATCGTTGATAATTTTTTCTAGCATCTTACTGAATGTGCAAAGAAGACTGATTGGCCTATAATTAGAGACAGATGCAGGGGATGAACATTTTGGAATTGGTTTTACGTGCGCCTTCTTCCACTGTGATGGAAAGACACCATTTTGAAGAGAGTAGTTTATAAATGTGCTCAAGAGAAGGTAGTATTATATGTAAACATTTGATGATGAGTGTAATGGGGATACCATCTGGGCCTCTAGCTTTAGATTTGATTTCGTTGGCGGCTTTTACTATGTCCTCCGGATAGATATGTGAAAAATGAAAAGATTCGCGATTTGGTCGAGGGAGTGAATTATAATAATTAATGTTTTAATGGTGTGGTTTATTCATTTAAATTTTCGGCGGATACAGAATTATCAATAGTTGCTTTTTATGTTTACCGATACCCATGGAACGCACACCGTTCCATAGGTCTGTAGGGTTTTTCGAAGAATTGGAATAATTCATATGTGTACTTAATTTTAGAATTTCGAATAGTTTGCTTCGTTCTGTTGCGGAGTGTGCGGAAATTTTCATAGTCATTTGGTCTTTTGTTTTAATATGACGTCTTCTAGCCGCATCTCGTTCTCTAATAAGTAGTTTAATGTCGGATGTCATCCATGGCGATGGACGGTGTTTCACCTTAACAGTTTTATGGGGAGCATGTTTGTCATACAAATCCGTTAACTGTCGTGTGAAAATTTCTACCTTCTCATCGACATTATTAGTTTCGGTGATTATATGCCATGGGGTCGATAATGCATCGGTTTGAAAAGCATCTATATTAAATTTAGAAAATCTCTATATGTTATTACTTTAGGTGTATATTTGGGAGTGGTGAGCGAAAAACAGCATCAATCAAATCGTGATAAGAGAAGCCAGGAGCAGGACACTGTCCAAACGTTTGTAAGAGATTCGGGCAATTTGACGCTATTACGTCAAGATTACTCTCTGCAGTTAATGTGTGATATGTGTTTGTGTATGGCACACATGTTAGATTACATACGTTAAGAGTATCACGTACAGATTCGCTTTCAAAGGTTTGAGTTCCAAATCGTGCATTTAAGTCTCCTGCTATAATAACATACTTGTAATGGAATAAGTGGATGTACATATCATTAGCTAATAGGTCCATATATCCTACTTTAGGTGCCCTGTATATACATGAAAAAAGTAATTTGGTGCTAAGAAAAGAAACCTCTAATAAGATATATTCAGGAGTGTAGTCGTAAACAGTATCCGCCTTTCTAGGTATATTTGGGAGAATTTTACATTTAAAACAATCACGGACATACACGGCTACTCCACCACCAAGCTTAACTTTGCGATCCCTTCTAAATATGGAGTACCCTGGCAGTTCAATGGAAGAGTTAGATATGGTGGGCTTGAGAAATGTCTCACTATTGCAATAATATCAAATTGTGTTTCGCCAAATAAGTATTTAAATTCAGAGAAGTGATCCGCATCAGTCAATGACTGCGCATTAATGTGGGCAATTTTTAGGTTTGATGGGTAGTTATTGGCAACGTTGCTAAGGATGTCAATAGCATTCGCGTCCCTGTTCATACTCGAAAGGGAATATTAGCAATAGAGGTAAAAATCACCAGTACTTACAAAATAAAAAACTAAATTAAAATGATGTGTATAAAATGAATACAAGTAAATGTAATCTTGATGATGAGTGATAAGAATTAATAATACGTTACTATATCTAATTACGTAACTAGATAGAACTTAAAACTAAAGTTAAAAGATAATCAAATTAATATGAAGAGTTATTAGAAACTAAAGTCATGAACCAACTGGCTAACATCTCGACGCTAATTATAGCTACCCGCTAGTGCAACTAACTTTCACTAACTCAAGAATCATTGATGGACCTAAAAGCTTAACTACATACGCAGTAAAACATTATTTCATTATTACACTGTTAAATAACTCTTCATATTAATTTGATTCATCTTTTAACTTTAGTTTTTAAGTTCTATCTAGTGAGAGAGAGAGAGAGAGAGAGAGAGAGAGAGAAAGAGAGAGAGAGGAATGTGAGCTAACTTCAAACAAACCGCCAATATCTGACACAGCAACCCACTTTTGAAGAAATCGACTCCTTGAAAAAAATTTAATTATTGAAAGCCCATCATTCTTGTCTTGATAGGAAACAAACAGCAATGAGATGTAATATCCCCCATACATACAAAAATTTGTCAACTGTAAGGCCATAATGCGCCACTCTAGCCTAGGCTATGATAGGCTAGGGAGGAAAGACCTATGCTGACTTTATCCCACCTTAGGTAGGGGGAAGAAAGGGAATGTTACCGGGTACTCAACACATGGCTCACTCACTCGTCTAACAACGACTTTGTCGTTTTCCTAGTGGTAAAGATATCGGTTTTGGTGATTTTACTTGAAAAAATAAAAAAATAGGTGGACCTACCAAACAGAAGTAGGGCTGGCCTAGCTAGGTCTAGGGCCTATACCGCCTAGGGCCTAGGCTTCATGTCTAGGCCTAGGCCTAGCCTAGAGCTAGGTCCTTGTCATGAAGCCTAGGGCCTAGCCTATACCGCCTAGGGCCTAGGCTTCATGTCTAGGCCTAGGCCTAGCCTAGAGCTAGGTCCTAGGTTCTATGGAAATATTACCAATGTTTTATTTATGACAAAAATGCCAAGCCAAAAATGCGTAAACTAGGGCTATAGGCTCGTGAATGAAGGTATGGGCTAGGCCTAGGCTAGGCTAGGGCTGCCGCCTATGGCTTGGCCCTGGCTTTAATATTTTAAGACGTAGGGCGTAGGGTTAGGGCCAAGGCTAAGCCCATTATTATGTTAATAGGCCCTAAATTGTAGTCTGGTCTGAGCTCGCTTTCGAAACGCGTCGTTCGTCTCCACATTGCTTTGAATTTGTAGGCCTTTCTACGGGCTTCCTTATATAATAGGCCCTAGGCCTAGGGATGTCATGAAAAGGATATGCACCAATACAAAACAAGATGTACAAATAAACTGTATCTAGAATAGGACGAACAAAAGTAGCACTCAAAAATCACTTGTCTATTGTGGAGTAAGACGATTGGCCTACAACAAGCTCAATGAAAACATAAGAAATATAAATAATGTACAGAAATTTAGAAAAGAATGTGTCAATTTTGTCAAATCGGAGTTCACGGTATAGGTAGGCCTAGCCCTAGGCCCCTAATACAGGGATATTTTATAAGTTTAATTTAAAATAATGGACTAGATATAATATTATTATGTATCGTATCATGCTTTGAACAGTTTCTTATGGAAATGTATAACAATATCGTTTTGCTAAATAAATATTTACTACTACTACTACTAGACCTACCTTCAGACATTTTCTGGCTCTGAAAAATGGCGATTCACGATTCACCGTAAACGAGAAGACCACAATGTGCTTTCACTTCCCGGTTCACCCACGGCGCTGTGATAATATTAAGCGGGAATTGTGATCGTCATGCGCAAATGTGATTGGTTGCGTAATGACACGTGCGCGCGCAACGGCATTTCACGACAAAAGCTCACTTTAGTAAACACAAAATAAAATAAAGCAATCGTTTCTTTTTACTATTAAATTTAATCATAATGACGGGGTTATTCATAAGAAATTATTTAGTTAATTTACTTTTTAATTATGCCTTGTCCGACGTTCACGTTTCACAGAACAGAGGCAAAATTATATAGGCCGTGAAGCGGTAAATTTAAAAACGGCTGTTTCACAAGACGCAATTTGTAGTCGCCTTGAAGGATGCCCGTTTCTGGCCTTTTGAGTCCTTTTTCCCCGCATTTTCACTTATAAAGTTAGTGTCTAATACAGGCTACCGTTCTCTATGACAATAGTAACCAACAATACAAGTCTGTGGAAGTAGCCACTTATCTCGCCAACAAGTTCGAAGTTAGTGTTGATTATTTACGAGACCATACACGACTGTGTGATTTGTCTTGTACAAAGCGACTGGAACTTTTAAGTAGGCCCTGTAGTACTGGTTTTGGAAAACCGAAATCCCTATATTACGCCCCCCCCCCCAAAAAAAAAAAAAAAAAATAAAGTAAAGTTAAAGAATGGTGGGATGTTACAATAATATTCGTATCAAATACTTTTTTCGAAAGTAAAGAAATGTGTAATAGTGCGATTTAATGAGAGATTGTTAATTTAATTTTCTTTGATTGCACAAAAACGCGTGGTGTGCCTCATTTGGAGTTGGCTAAAGTTCCCTTAATAATAATTACGAAGCTTCGTAAACGCTTTTTCATGCGCGTTGTTGGATGAGCGTAATTGGTGCATTGAGCTGTCATGTGTTATGCAGATTTTCTGTTGTTCTGTGAAAAAATCATTATATTCGGGTAAAGCATGTAGGTGTTATAAGACAATTTTTTTTAAAAATGAAAAAAGCGTAAAATTGCGATTTTCATAAGAAATAATTTTTCGATTGCGCTCAAATTTCACATGAATATATTAATTCATAAAGTTAAGGTTCTGTGAAAAAATAATTACAATCGAATAAAGCATGTAGGTGTTATAAGTCGAAGAAATGTTTCAAGATTGTTTTAAAATCGAAAAAATAGTAAAATTGCGACTTTCATGAGAAATAATTATTAGATTGCGCTCAAAACCGTTGCAGTTCTAAGTTCAAAGATTTCGAAGACCTCCAGAAAATTTCATCGCAATTAGAGTATCGGTTTAGCTGGAATCGTGTTAACAAACACACAAAAATACAAACAGAAAAAACAAGAAAAACGAAAAAAATCGTAAAATTGCAATTTTCATGAGAAATAATTTTTCGATTGCGCTCAAAAAGGTGGCAGTTCTAAGTTCAGAGATTTCGAAGGCCTCCAGAAAATTTCATTGCAATTGGAGTATCGGTTTAGCCGGAATCGTGTTAACAAACACACAAAAATACAAAAAAACATTCCGGATTTTTTTCTCCAGTGTAGTAGAATGGAATCTTCGCTTCGCTCGCTACGCTCATCCAATAATAACGAAAAAATCGATGTAATTTTTTGTTCAGTACAGTTTTTTAAATAGTGTTATGAGATACTAGGAAGCTTCGCAAACGCTGTTTCAGGCGCGTTGTTGGATGAGCGTAATTGTTTAAAAACGATTAAAGCGTAAAATTGCGATTTTCATAAGAAATAATTTTTTGATTCCGCTCAAATTTCACACGAATATATCAATTCATAAATTTAAGGTTCTGTAAAAAAATCATTACAATCGAATAAAGCATGTAGGTGTTATAAGTAAAAGAATAAAAAAAATCGGTAAAAATCGTAAAACTGCGATTTCCACCAGAAATAATTGTTTGATTATGCTCAAATTTAACACGAATATATTAATTCATAAAATAAAGGTTCTGTGAAAAAATCATTACAATCGAATAAAGCATGTAGGTGTTATAAGTCGAAGAAATGTTTTAAAAATCGAAAAAAATCGTAAAATTGCGATTTTTATGAGAAATAATTTTTCGATTGCGCTCAAAAAGGTGGCAGTTCTAAGTTCAGAGATTTCGAAGGCCTCCATAAAATTTCATCGCAATTGGAGTAACGGTTTAGCCGGAATCGTGTTAACAGACACACAAAAATACAACAAAAAAAGAAAAAAGAAAGAAAGAAAGAAAGAAAAAAAAACATTCCTGATTTTTTTCTCCAGTGTAGTGAAATGGAATCTTCGCTTCGCTCGCTACGCTCATCCAAATATTTTATTGGTCGCACTCGTTAAGTGATCCAAATTGAGAGGTTCTAAAGGTTCTATGAAAATTGATTTGAGGAGCTACCATTTTGTCCAATACAGAGCGAAAAACAACTAATCTAGTCTTTATTCGTGAGCTCGACAGCGCGCGTTATTCATACAAGTTAGTGACTCGCGATTTGACTAGCACTTTAGCGTTGAAGGGAAAGAAATAAGAAGATATAGATACAACTAGGCCGCTTCACGAGTGCTTTTACCAGTCGCGTTGATGGATGAGCTTTTTGTGAATATTTCTGTTTAAAATTTTGACCTACTTGTTCAACGTCTTTCAAAGGGCACTACATCACCATAATCTTTATGTCAATGTAAAATATGAACGTTGTAGCCCCACCCGTTTGGTCAGAATTGCCCTAAATATCACGAAAATATCGTATTAAAAACCGGGGAAAAATAGTAAAAGTCCGGTTTCTATGCGAATATTTCTTCAAATGTCTCTCAAATCATAACATAATTATGTCAGTGATTTTAAACGTTCCCATAAAGTTTCATCAAGATCGAAGTAGCCGTTTGCCAAATACGTATCACGAAAATATCTCAGTGAAAATCGAAAAAATCGTAAAAGTACGATAATCATAAGAAATATTTGATCAATTGTACGTAAAAACGTGGCAAGTCTAAGTTCAGAGATTTCGAAGGTCCGCTCAAATTTTCATCAAGATCGCTTGTGCCGTTTGCCCGGTAGAGCACGAACAAACAGACAGAAATACAAACAAACAAAAAAAAACACCCGAGCTAATTTTTTTTTAGGGGGGGGGGGGTTAGTGAAATTGAAGTCTTCGCGTCGCTTATCCAAATATTTTAGTGAGGTTGGTAATGTTGCAATTACAACAACAAAAGTTTCCATACTCTTTCGTTGGTCTTGTGGTTAGAGGCTCTGCTTACAATGCAGAAGGTCCAGGGATCGATTCCCGCTATAGACTGGTCTTAATTCCATCAGTTCTTTGCTTAGGAATTTATAAGCGGTGAATTTGGAGCCGTCCAGCAACGAGGCGCATACTTCTATAAGGTTGTTCCGAATGAGCCTTGTTGATTCTGGCGCTATCCGCGGGTGGAATCATTGTGTCTTAAATATGCCGATCTCTAGTTGGTCATTGTTCGCTCGTCGATGGTGTCGGCGCTTACAGGGTTGGCTTGGTCGGCTTTAAATTTAATGTCCCGCACCGAAAAAATCAGTTCTGTGGCTGAATGGGTTAACTCTAAATACGAATTTATTTATTTATAAAACAAAAGTAAATAAATAAACTCAAGTGTTACAAAATGTTTATTATAACAATTGATAAGAGGAATTATATAATATTTTGCGGGTCATTTCTCTGTGTGCAATAACTTTCAAAATCCCAACGTGTCAATACGCCTGTACGTACGTACAGAGAGTCCGAAGGCCTAAAACTTGAGACTGTTGTTAAATTCTTTTGTAGCTTTAGCCTTCCATTTGCAACGTCCAAACATGCGCGGGATGAGCCCGCTTGATTTATGAGTTGGTGGTGTTGTCGTTGTTGGGGAGGCGGAGATGCGAGTAGTTAAGTTGTGGTAGTTGTCAATGGAAGGCCAAAAGAGCCTCAAATCCAACACAATATCAAATTTGAAAACTTCAGTTTGTCTCAACGGGTGTACGCAGTCGTGAAACCTCAGGATTTTTAAAGTTTTCGTACTCAGCGAAATGACCAAAGTGATAAAAGGCTGAATATAATACTAAAACCGATTAGATTATATATATAATTATATAGTGTATACACAAAATAATGCCTACGAACTGAACATGGTAGAGGTTTCTTTATAAATGGTTTGAAGTTGACGTTTGTTTTAAAAGAAGTGCATTGTTTTGCACTTGGCAGTTCTGGCATGGTTTGTCCCATATTTGTTCAGTGTTGTAAATTACATTTTGGCTATCTAGACTATAGAGTAAGCTTGTTCGTCCTACTACCTCCTAATTTGATGTTGCAAATAAATGATGATATAGTTACGGAATAAAGAATGTATGAAAAATAAAATAAATAATCAAACGCTAGTTTTGAAATGCAAATGTTTTATTTTCGTCGTCCGACCTTTGTCAAAAAAATGTTGTGGGGATAGCACGTTAGTCATTTTTAAACATGGTCCTTTAGATAGTTTTAGAACATCAAAGTTGTACTCGATTTCATTGGTACAAACTAGCAGGGTCGAAGGCAATTCAATTTTAAGTTTAGTTTAGTTTAACGCCAGTACAAAGATTCAATACCAGAACTTGTTCGAACCACAAGCAGCTGGTCTTGAACAGCGGCGTCGCTTGCCCCCCTAAGCTTACGGAGTGGGGGCGAAAGTATCTTCTCGCCCCCCCCCCCCCCCCAGAAAAATTACGAAATAACCATAAAAGCATAATACAAAAAGCATAAATATTACATTCTTAGTCATCTAGGTTTAGGCAACAAATAAAATTCTTCTATAATCTTTTCTTTTTTTCGTTCAGCAAAGCACCTTAATTAACTTCTTCTAAAACACGGGAAAACCACTTCAAAAATACGTATGTATTTTTTTAAATTACCTGGGGCGCTATTGTTGGGGGCACCCCCCCCCCCCCACAATATAGGTCACCATACGCCACTGACTCAAGGACATTAGTAGCATATTATGATGTATGGAAGCATGTACTTTTCCTGGGAAAGTTCGCCCCCCCCCCCCCCTGGAAAAATCGACTTCCGTCGCGCCTGGTCTTGAATAAACGTTATGAAATAACACGTCGTCTCTTGGAAAACTCGGTCCCTAGTGACGCGGGAATACGACGGGGACCCAACCAGCGTTGGCATGCTTGGCAGGGGACTAGCAGTGCACACTGCACAGCGTAGAGGCGTCGAGGCAAGGTCGCCTCCGCAGTCCAGTAAAATGTTCACAAAGGAGAGTTTTAACTGTACAGAAGGTGTTACATCATCACCCGTACATGTAGTATTTCCTCTAGTTTCGGCAAGCTTTGGGATCGCTGGTTTGTAGAACACAGATATATTTAATACTATAACGCGTACACATTTCATCACTGGGTATGCTAGAGATATGCACAGTCGGGCCGAGGCCCATGTCGAACAAGTCATAAGCACACAATTACACGCATCATTTAAAACACACTATTTTCTTTGAGGTACAAATTTCACATTTTCGTAAAAAAATAAAACCAAGTCAGTGAAAAGCTCACTTTAGTGATAGGCCAGTGCAGATCTCTAACAATTTACTCTATATATGTACTATCTTTCAGGTAATTCTATTGCTCTAGTAACACTTTACCGTCGAAGATGGAACAATGATCGTACTGTCTTCTGTGTCTTGCTGACAAGCTTAACATGGGCAGACCTGTTGGGTATTCTCTTCACAACGCCACCCGTGGTAATAGTCTACGCCACAGGACAGTGGTTGGGTGGGGTAAGTGGACACATAATAAAAATTCAAGTATTGAAGTACTATGGTTGAAACAAACGATAGATGCTGAGGGTCCCCGGGTTATCTTCGGAACTCCGTTTTATTTTAAAAATAAGTTTCATCGTGGTTACACCCCATCCAAAGCTTTGTTTCACATGAAACAAAGAGTTTATTTTAAATTATTTACGAGCATTCCATTGTAATACCGGCCCTTAAGTTACAATTCCCATTACATAGTTTATAGCTGTATAGGGTTTTAAATAATCGCGATAAAAACAAACATAATGTATAAGTGTACGGTGAAAAAGCGTACACGTACCAACACATTAAAAAAAATTGACTGATAAATTAGGTTCAGTGATTACGAAATAGGTTTGAACATCGGGCCATTTATTAATTAATCAAGTATATGCAACATCTCTATGCCATTTTATGGTGTCCTCTGTCTGAGTATATGGGTTGTTGAAGGTATTTTTGTTTTCAGGATCTCTTGTGCAAATGGCATGCTTTCTTTATGGTCCTATTTGGCATGATAACACCACTCATAGTGGCAACGATGGCTATCGAGAGGTTCATAGGCATTTGCCATGGCTACTTCTATGTTAAAAACGTGAGTGCCTCGAAAGCCAGGTACGTAATTCGTTGAGTGAGACATGATCGATGGAAAATATTATCATGAAAACATTGGATGAGGAAATGCTATCCTATCAACTCACATTTTAATAACGAATATGATCTACATAACTACGGAAAATGGCAGTTCTATATCCAAATATTAAATATAGCACTAAACATTGAACAATTTTAAAATTTGACTCTGTAACACACCTTATTTTACTGTCTAACGTCTTGCACATGAAATGGAAACGGCGAGCAATTTTAATAATTCATATGAAAAGAAGTGAGATTTTGACAAAAAATAATGAGAATAAAATGATTATACTAATCCTAGGCAAATGAAATCCTTGGTTTTAAAAAAGAAAAATATCACTGTATATCGTCATCACTCATCATTTATCATGTGTCAATTCACGTTGACTGATTTAGCTCTATAAACTGCTAACAACACATAACATAACATAACATAACCAAATCGGTAATTTAAATAGAGTGGGATTAATCACATTTCCCCCATAGTTAGTAATAAGAACCTGTTGCTTACTATAATTTGATATCAATTGTATTCTAATAGTTTGAAAATGTAACATAAATAGCTGTACTTGCTAAATAAATAAATACAATACAATTCACTAGGAACAGGCCACGTTCTTAAGCTTACGATATTATGGGATTAAATCAATCATTTCAGTTGTTCTCACAGAAATTGTGGGTGTATAATCAAATGCTAAAACGTTATGGTACTATCTGCACATACGACGATATGAAACAAACAAAGGCCTGGTTTGTCTAGCCACATCTTGGTTATTTTTTATTTGTATTATATTTTGCATATTTTAGCTGCCACCGATAAAAAGTAAGGAAATAGTAGTACATAATAGTACAATAATACGAAAATTGTATTAAATAAACAAATAATTGTAATGTAATCGATTGAAAGTCTTTCACAGAAGGGCAAACTGCTTCCTACGTAAATGTCACATGCTACAAGATATATAGACAGTTTACCATTAGTTCAAATACAAAACATAATGTAGGTGCTCATCATAAAGCCATAAATACTTGTGTTTACAGCAGAGCCCTCCGGGAAGCCGAGCGTAATGCTTGCTCTAAATGTTGCAATAGTTAGGCCACATGACATGTCAATGGTGGGGTGGCATCAGTGCACACGCATATGAGAGCCAAACATCGTCTCGAACCTTAGAATCGTTATGTTACTCAAACATGTTTGTTGGACCCAAAACCAATATTCTCCTGTAAGAGTCGAGTTTCTGTTTAATGTTTAGGTAATTTTAAACATGTTTTCGGTTTGGGAAAATATCGAGGTTCTTAGTTTTCGTTTTAGAACCCCCATATGCTTAACTTCTGTTTTCAAGTTATTTCGGTGAATACCTCTGAATAAAAATATTAAATTTGTTGCAGTATTAAAAAAAAATGATGTCATTATTAATAAGAGTTTCTAAATGTCGACGCTTCTCTCTCTCTCTCTCTCTCTCTCGCGGACGACGCAACCTTCACTTTGTCTATAAAATTATTTTCTTGCGTCCACTTCTACCATCTTACCTTGCTATACAAACTTTCAGTACATCCATTCAAATCACCTATTTATCAAAAGATCAAGGACATGGACGCAACTCAATTCCCGTTCACACAACAAACACACCAAAGACAATTCATTCAATATCAACGCCATTAGAACTTAGAGCGCTCTACCCACAAAATTAATCCAAGTACAACATCAAGAGTTATATTCACGATTTATGTTTCACAAAATGCCATGGGAATGCTGACAAATCAGCCGAATTCATGCCTCTTTAAGAATGTACTTATCAGATTGTGTGGTATGATTATGAACGAGTCACGAGTGAACAAGTCGCCTCGACTGTTTTCATACTTTCTATTCCACAGAAACGCCATAGTTCTCCTTCATAGAGGAATTGAACGGCTCAAAAGTAGGGTTTGCTCTTGAAGCAGCTTCAAGTCATGTGAACACAGTGTATCTGCTTGTTACAGATTCTCGTTGGGTCTGCTGTGGTGTACTTCACTCTTATTTGCATCGCTGCCCTTCTTCGGATTTGGGACATACTCCATTCAATACCCGTGCACGTGGTGTTTTATCAACATCTATCTACAGAAGTCTACAGACATTTCCTTTGCAACCATATTTGCATCGAGTCTTCTTATTCTGATAGTTTTAACTACCTGTTTCAACGTTCGCGTCCTCGGTAAGTAGGTGCCTGCGACGGGAGGAGGGGGAGTCGACTCTTTGTTTGTTTTATTACCTCAAACTATAAAAGGTTTTTATACAGTAGTAAAAAAGTAACAACAATCGGCAGCCATATCGAATAACAGTTGATAAGACTTGCAGAAAAAAACTGTAATGGTTAAATATGATATAACCTACTAGAATGGTAGTGGATTTTTGTCATGTTTGGTTGGGAACGCACTGCCTCACTTGCGTAAGTCATTGCACTATTAGAGTTTGCACTTAGTGCGTGCCTATCGAATGCGATTTAGAGAAAGTGGGATGTTATTATTAAACTGTGACATATATTATGACCAAACTAAAAAGTACAAAACCTCATGAGATGATCCGAAATATGAAAAACAAAATATAGAAATATTAAGCATTTCCAAAACTACTATTTATCCGGGTTGTGAATGGTATCGATAGTGTGTTTGTATGTTCTCTCTGCAGTGGCATTAATTGTTATCAGGAGGAAACGAAGTAATGCCAAAATCGACCCTGAATTTCGGCGGACACAAAGTGAAGATCAAGAAATTCATGAGAAACAGATGCTCGCCTTGCTTAGCACAATCATAGTTGTTTTCACGTGCTGCTGGTCTCCTCTCGTGGTAAGCAGCTGTGCCAATGTCTGCTATCAACCCATTCTCGTGTCTAGTTTTAATCTTCTTTTTCAACTTGTTCACCTCCATCTACTCAATCAGAGTGAACAATGTGTTTCAAAACACAGTGGCATAGATAGAGGAGAGCCTTGGATGGGGGGGGGGGGGCTATAACCCCTCGTGAAATATTAAAATAATGTAATATTTTTTTTCAATTTATAACATTCAACTAACTAAGAAATGAACACACAAGTGCAATAAATCGCGTGACATCTACCAAACGACACCCCACCCCCAACATCCCCCATTGCTAATGAGTGGAGTCAACTCCTTATAACTATTTATCTCGGGAATCTGGATGACCTTAATTTTGTCTTAAAATAATGTATTTAACGTATATCGTATTCAGTTATAAAAATTGATTTAAAAAGGAACAAAACTAAGTACATAAATGCAAACAAAACAAATATATTCCTGGGAACGCCACTGTCAAAACGTGTACAATGTTTGTCTTTTCATTTGTGTTCTTCTCCAACCACCTAATTAAGGTTTCAAGCTAAGCTGTAGATCCTCTGCTTCGTCCCACATCGAATATTTATTTAAAATGATATATAAATCTAAACCTCAAGCATGGTTTGCAAGGAAAGTTAGGTCTATGCTCATCCCTCCAGAGATATTAAAGGTTCTAAAAGTTACCACAGCACTGTTAAGGAATCAAGTCAAGAGCTCACTTGAGAGGCCTACTAAATACATTCGTGTGTGTCAAATGTTAATTCCCAAAATAAATATGTTACCATTTCTTTATTAAACATGTCTCGAGTAATATATTGTTTCTACAGTTCCACATTCTTTACACTGAACTGTTCACTCAGTCGAGGGCGGACGAAGAACACTACTTTCTGCTAGTACGTTTAGCAGCCATTCATCAGATATTAGACCCATGGGTGTACATCTTATTCAGAAAGGTAATCTCACACTTTACTTTGTCGAATTAACGCGTTTGCTGTTGTGATCTAAGCACGACCTTTGCTTCTAGGTGTGCTGTACTGAGAGATGCCACCTTCCTTGCAAGAAATCTATAGGAAGTGCCGCTGGTGATACTGTTTTATAAACATTGGCAGGGCTAATTGGGCCCCCTGCCAAGGGCGGTTTAAGGCGTAAGCGACGTAAACAGCTGCTTAGGGCAGAACATTCCTTATTATTAGGGCTAGGATTATCATTTATTTAAATATTTTTATAAAGTTCTCTAAACCTATGCCCATGATCAATTCTTCACGAATTGTTCGATTGTGATCTCAAATATAATGTGTTTTAAAACAAATATTTTCACATATTTTGTTGTTATGCATACACACATACATACATACATACATACATACATAATAAATACATATTTTTCTCATTCTTGCCATGCGCACATATTTTTAACAAAAAATCAACTATACTTTAGCTTAATCAAATCAAGAACCAAAAATTTACTACCCAAACCATTTTCTAAATGTATTTTCTAGAAATTCTAAATACCAGATCACAAGTTTTGCAACACAGCTAATATCAAAGCATTTGAAATGTGCCTCTCTCAAAAAGTTGCCTACGGACAGTTACTAAACTTAACAATAATAAACAAACAAACAGACAAGGCCTAGCCTTTTTTTTAAATTCACCATATAGAAGAGTCAAAACAGTGAAAAGAAAATTGGACTAAAGTGCACAAAGAAACAATGTCTTTATCAAACTACTAAAAAAGCAATACTTTTGTTTTATAAGCACATATTTTTATGATTTTAAGCAAATATAAAATACATATTTTGACAATTTTAAGCAAATAATTATCCGAGCCCTACTTATTATATTCCTCAAATTATAATTACGATGTTTTATGTTGAAAGAAGACAAATGAAATGCCACTGTTTCTAAATCCTATAATTTTTAATAGTATACATTTTTTTAGGTTTGGCACTACACACGTATCCATGAATCTGCACTCCCGCCTTTTAAACTCTCAATCACAAAAGGCGGCTAAAGGAGTGAGTCAGATCATCAAAGCTCAGTCAGATCTCAACATTGTCGATAGTTTGACCATTGATCGACTTGCTAATCAGTACGGGAGTAATATTATATTCTTACCAAAACTAGAGTCTAGGGGATTATGGCAACCACTCTCCGCCAGTATGTACTTTAACTGATATGTCCAGCACGGGGCGCCCTCTCGCCCCAATACTGGAAGTAACAGTAGTGGAAATAAAAACGGTTGACGTGCTTTTGTAATTTGTTCTGGATTGTAAGATAAAATCGCCTGTAAACTGAAAATATAACGGAATCTAATATACGGTACGTCCCAAGTTAGAATGGTGTCCTGTCTCAAGTGTGAGACATAGCGCCAAACTGTTTTTTTAACTTTTAATTGAACACGATTGAAATCGAAAAAATAATGTTTGAAACAAAATGATAACACATGGAATCAAAGGCCTAGCTACAATTTACCAAATTATTTTTTTAAGTTTTACTTGATTTTCATAGAGCCACCAGCAAAGTAAAGAGGAACTTTTTAAGATTAGTATTTCATTGTTGATAAGTTATTAATAGCCCTTACATTATGTCCAACTTTCATTAATATTCACTTTGTATTGTTGATTTAACTGTTGAAGAATTGATCAATGAAGTTGGTTAATTATTATTGATTTGATGTGCTTTTTAACCAGAGCATCAGAAATTAATCAATCAATTAAAAATCAAGCTATAAATTGAAGTTTGTGTCAAATAATATTTACACGAGCACATTCATCGTCGTTTGGTGTACATCCGTTCGATTAGGGGTTATGAGAGGGCTGATGTCCACCTATATAGATAGATAGATAATCATCTTTATTGTTTGAGGCGGGATTAAGACCAGCTAGACTAATATACTTTAACAGAATTGTTTCTGGATAAAATTACTAATCACACTTTACAAGAAAAATATTTGAAGATATTACATTTACATTATTATATCAGGGAGGGGTGGAGATAGTATGACAGTGACATCATCAAACTCCATTAACTGTGCACTACTCGTAACGTCGACGTTTCGAACACAGCGTGCTATCTGGTTCGAAACATTGGAGTGATAGTTCGGAGCTGAAAAATGGTAGAATAGTGCAAAATGTGATACTAATGTTTCCATTTGCAGTCTTATAAAAAATTGTAACCTCTTTTCGGTTTTGACAGACTTAAAAAATCTAGCGGATAATTTAGTACTCCACAAACCTGAATATCCAATGTGGAAGAAATAATTTTTTTGTGGATTTACAGAAGAATGATGCAAATGGGACTAGATTTTTAGAAATATTCCGCTCTTTCATAAAAGCACCATCTTTAAAAATCTGAAGATAACTTGGGCCCCAGAGGGCTAAACTTAGAAAAAACCAACATTTGGAAGGTTGGAAGAAGTATGGTGCAAATTTAGACAAAGCGAATTTCTTTGGTACATATACAGTATATTATAATATATCAGAAATTGACCGTTCTTTCACAAAAACACCAACAAAATAATATCTGATGATAATTTTGGGTCCCAGGTCGAGGTCGGTCCAAAGTGGGTCAAGAATCAAAATAAGGCTATTTTCCCGTACGTTAGACAGTCCTGGGACCCAAAGTTACAGTCAGATTTTTTGTGAATTGGGTTTTGTAATAGAGCAGTCAATTTCCGACATTTCCACTAAAGGAAATTTTTTAGTCACACTTTGCACCATATTTTCTGCCAATCCTTTTTTTTTAAATCACTCTTTATACAGCATTGGGGCCCAAAGTTACCACTAGATATATTTTCTATTGTATTTTTTGGAAACAGCACAAAAACTATTTCATGACAATGTGTACCGTCTTTATGCTAGAGCTAATTCATTCAATTTTGTGTTTTACCCATTTTGGATAGCTCTGGGGCCAAAGTTATCTTCAGATTTTTAAAGATGGTGTTTTTATGAAAGAGCACAAGATTTATTACAACAATCTGTTACTTAAATGGAAAAGGGGCTGTGCATGATCAGTGTTGGGTCAGTTCTTTTTTTAAATTAACTTTTTAAAAGTTCAGTTCACAGCTCAAATAATGAACTTTTAAAAGTTCAAGTTCTTTTAAAACCTAAAATTTTGAAAAGTTCAAGTTCGTCAAAAATATGAACGAAGTTCTTTTAAAATTCTTTTGTCAAAAATCACTTTTTTATTAAAATTTGGCGTAAAATGAAGAAAAACATACATGGAAGACGTTGCATTCTGGCATAGTTACTAATGTAGGCTTACCACTGTGCAAAACGCTTTTTAAAAAAGCTTCAAGTGAGGATAATTATTTTTGATTGTACTATGGTTTGAATAGAGGTTATTATCAATACAATACACTGGTCCATAATGCAGCTAAAATGTGCACATGACAGGACATAATATAGTTCGTCTATTTTGGCTATAGCGATTTCGGAAGAGGCACGGATGGTGAAGGACACCATGACAATGGAGGTTAACACTTTGATACTGATAGGAAAAAGCGGAATCCAGGGAAGGTCGATTTTGCCCATTAAAGGGGTATGAGACAGGCATTGACCGCATGTGTTTCCACAATCACTGATATTAATTTCTTTCAAAAGAAAAAAAAGACTTAACATTTTTCCATGGTAACACATTTTTTTTTGGTGTCGTTTGCGGCTCGAGACCATTATCATCCTCATTTTCAGATTCTGATGGCATCATGAAAAATTAACGTCAACAAAAATAATCTAACAAAACGCACGATTCCGCACAACCGGTAGCACAGACTTAAAAGCACGTGCGGCACTAGATTTCATTCAACTGTGTGAAGTGTAAACATAGTTTTCCGCTCCCCCGCCGCCCTACTCTTCCCAGCACAACTAGCCTTGAGCTTGAAGACGTTTCATATCTTGTGTCCAATCAAAATCAATCAACACCGACCCCAAGGCTTTTGTGGGAGGGGTAGGTGAGCGACTTGACCATCGCCATCGGGCATCGGAGTCTCCCGAAAATGAACGAAGTAACTTAGTTAGACTTCGTGAATCGTGCGGGACCTTGTCAAAATCAGCTGAACGTGCATCAACGTAGGCCTACGATGGAACAACGATTTGTTATTGTTTTTAAGCGACGACGGCGGCGAGTCGATGGCTGCTCGACGCACGGAAAGAACTTTCAAATGAACTTTCTAAAACTGAAAAGTTCGTTCTCGAAAAGAACTTTTAAAAGTTCAAGTTCATTCAAAAAAAAAAAGAGTAAGTTCACTGAAAAGTTCGCGAAAAAAGAACGCGTTCTCGCGAACGCGTTCTTTTTAAAAGTTCTTTCCCCAACACTGTGCATGATCAATAGCAATTTAGTTATCTTTCATTGTTGGTAGGTAAAAACCGAACTAGAAAATGTTGATTTCACTGGCCATGTAATTTGAAAAGTACGAAAGTTCTGCACTCTAGACGCTGAGCATCGCGGCAAGCCTATTAACAATGTATTATGTGCCCCTCTAGGCGAGAGCCCCTACCGTCAATGGTTGCGGTCCCCGAGACGGACGGACAGTATGATCGCAGATATAATCGCCGTTACTGGTACTACACGAGAAACATCAACAATGACATTAAATCAATGTAGCTGAATTATTAATGCTTTGCACTAGGTGCCAGCAATAGTACGGGGGATGCAATATTTTAACACTCACATGCACACACCTCACAAAGAAGGTAAGTTTGTTTTCTGTTGCCCGAGGCCGCTTATTAAATGCTCCGATTACAAAAACCATTTTCATTTAAACCTATTATCATTAAAAATTAAAATCTCAATGGATTTAGCTTCTTGTGATGCGTTTTTCAAAGTAATCGCTGGATGATACAAATCGGGCTAGCTAAGCTAGCCTACGTATGGATCGGGGACCGCAACCATTAACGGTAGGGGTCGCCCCCCCCCCCCTAACGGGGGGCACATAATACATTATTAAAAGTTAGTTCACTCTGTGCTGTAAGATCGCAGATAATCAGAAATGTTCCGTCATTTTGTATTTTAATAATTCACTTATCTTTTAAGTAGACTATTTTCTAACTAGGGATGTCATAGGGTAGGCATTCCCGGCTTGCGACTTTACAATCCCTAATCGAGCCCAACTCATGTAAGCAACTTTCTCCATTTATACCGAGTTAAAAGTTAAGTTGTCGCTAAAAAAGGAACTGCATGGCACTATCAAAGGCACGGTTATTTCTTGTTGAACCTGCACCGACTGATTGATTGCAACTACGTAGGAGGCCTATGTCGAGGCTCATATTTTTAAGAGCACCAACATAAGTTGGTGGCTATACAACAGTCAGAAGTCACTTCTACAATTCAACATTCACCTTAGAAAAACAAACATAGGCCTACTATGCAAGCCACCTCCCATTCATATTTGAGTACAAAGCATTGGTCACTGGCTACAAGTCTGAATGCTAAACGGTTGTAGCAAGGAGGCTAAAATAATCTTAGAATTGTAGATAGAGGAAGATCAATCTCAGTATGCCATCCAATTATTATCAGTTGTGTTAAAGGCCCAGTAAACCCAAACATACATGTGGATTAATTACAAGCTTAGACATATAACTAGGTTGACTGATCTAGCGCCGCGCCTCTACGACCCTCCGTTTAGCCCGCAGCATTGAGTTTGTCTCGCCTATGACGTAGATCCGTACATGATCAACTCGGCCGCCCGGGCAAGGTTTAAAACAGCACGCGTCCAAGCGACTCGCCACTTAAACGTCTCAAAACGTATCTAATTTTGGTTCGATTTTCAAACGAATGACATCGTTGTCATCTGTGAACCATAACGAATCCATCGCACGTTTTAAAATACTAGATTATTTCATATAAGCGGATGTGTGATGATGTAAACACCCCCAACATAGCGCGCCAACGAGAAAATAAGCACAACTTTACAGGTGTAAACCAAGCAAACTTATTTGTTAGTCGGTATAGATTTTTATACCATATTGCGTGAAAAATAATTAGCTTTAATAATGATATCAGGCATTTAAAGGTGCAAACATAAATGAATTGCTTATAGCGAGTTGTTTGACAGGCTGAATCTCTCGTAATGGAATGTTTCATCCCGGCGAGCTCTCGCGAAAAGCTGGCCGATCTGTGGAAGAATGTGCTTACGAGCCACTCTTCGGCAGTGGGCTAGCAGTGCACATACGACATTTCTACGAACACGGTATCATTCAACATTTTATCATTTAATGCTAATATTGGCAACTTTTACCAAATTACAGCTAACAACCTGAAAAGTTGGAAGCCTAAGGAAGCACGTTGTATGATCGAGACTGCTACATGGAAATCGAAGCAAATGTTTTTAGCGTGGCTTGTAGGCGCATGGCTTCCGCACCTAACACGACGAGACGCGACGGATGCACTATGCAAGGCCGTGTTTACATCATCGCACATCCGCTTACATGAAATAATCTAGTATTTTAAAACCTGCGATGGATTCTTTATGGTTCACAGATGACAACGATGTCATTCGTTTGAAAATCGGACCAAAATTAGATACATTTTGAGACGTATAAGTGGCGAGTCGCTTGGACGCGTGTTGTTTTAAGCCTTGCTCGGGCCGCCCAGTTGATCATGTACGGATCTACGTCATAGGCGAGACAAACTCAATGCTGCGGGCTAAACGGAGGGTCGTAGAGGCGCGGCGCTAGATCAGTCAACCTAGTTATATGTCTAAGCGTCTAAGCTTGTAATTAATCCACATGTATGTTTGGGTTTACTGGGCCTTTAAAGCATTTTTAATCGCAGTGTATTGCAAATAGTGTCTGTGAAAGTAGATCTTCTTCAGAATACAAAGGCTGAATGTTCTTTAGTTTTTCAGCTTTTAATGAAGCTATTTCAGATCTGCCTCTGTCATTGTGCAGAATATGTTATTAACATAACACTTAAATAATACACATGGTAAAGATTATTAACTTTGGTTATTGAATAGACATGTTACCTCGATTATCAACCAAGTGGAATACCCTTCATAAACAAATATTAATCTCTGAGAAAATAAATTACAAAATAATTTTCATCAAAGGAAGTCTGGTGGCTGGATCTTTGCCCCAGAGCCCAAATGACCTTCACTCTCACTCCCCCCACCCCCCCCCCCCCTCAGTGGCAGCTTTTTAACTCTTAAACAGGTGTGCAATTAATAAATCGAAAACCAAGATTTGGTGGCCAATCAGGCATAGGGAAAAAATGTTGTTCAAGGTCGTTTGTTTCTGCTCAATTAAAAAGCATAATAAAAGTAATTTCACATTTATTTTATTAATTTGTATTTAACTAACTCAACTAACTGCTCATCATCCCAACCAACTGCTCATTAAACAATTATTTCGGAAAAAGTATGTACCCTGGAACAATGGGGGGGCTGGGGGGATGCCCCTCCAACTAGTACAGGTCTGGGGCGCACAGTCCAAGATTTTTATTTTATTTTTCACATTCCAAATGGTCGCATTTTACTTGTTTTTTAGCGTGTTTTGTCGAAAATTTATAAAATTGTTTAAAGATATACATAATTTTCTGTTTACCAAATCTTGTCACTTTAAGGCTATTCGACCACGTTTTTCTATTTTTCAAAATATGCTACCAAGTCAAAATATAGTTAATGGCTTTGAAACCTGACTATTTTAGAAAATCAAAAATATTTTTTTCAAATTTTTCTGATCCGGTACACGGCCAATATAGCCACCTCAAATTAATTTTGAACTTCAATTTGCCAAGGCACACCATTCAATGTAGGGTGTTGTGTTTTAGTGACATTAATTTTCAACTGGTTTTCTATAGGCTGACTGAGAGAAAAAAGATTTTTTCTAACAGTTGTTTTTCCTGCGATTTTTTTCGTTTGGCGGTACGAATCGGTAAAAAATACAGCCAAACGAAAAAATTTGCAGGAAAGACAATTGTTAAAAAAAAAAAAAAACTCTCAGTCAGCCTATAGAAAACCAGTTGAAATTAATGTCACAAAAGCACAACACCCTACGTTGAATGGTGTGCCCTGGCGAATTGAAGTTTGAAATTATTTTGAGGTGGCTATATTGGCTGCGTACCGGATCAGAAACATTTGAAAAAAAATATTTTTCATTTTCTAAAATAGCCAGATTTCAAAGCCATTAACTATATTTTGACTTGGTAGCATATTTGGGGAAAATAGAAAAACGCGGTCGAATAGCCTTAAGTAACTTTTCACAAGAAGATTGGGTATACGAAAGGAATTTTTCCAACTCTTAACATCGCATTTTTGTACATACCATTTAATAGTCCAGTTTCTTCCAACATTGTATAAATAAATAAATAAATAAATCCGTATTTAGAGTCTCCACTCAGTCACATAACTGATTTTCAGTGGGGGACAGTAAACCAAAGCGACCAAGCCAACCCTGTAGACCCCAACTCAATCGACTTTACAATTGACTTTACAATGATGACATTTCGAAAAATAAGTGGGTGGACGCATCCGCCTACGAAAAAAGAGTGGGTTGACGCGTCCACCCGCGTCCGCCCTGAAATTAACCACTGTCTATTAGCAATTCTTATAAATGAGTTTCCCTAAATCTTGAAACAACTAAAACACATTTTGGTATGTAGGCCTAATCCTGACTCATCAGGTGTGCAAATGTCACACCTTGCACACCATACAAGCCGCCACTGCCTACCACCCCCACCAAAATTATTTCTAGTTACTCCACTGAGCACTAACATAATGCTAGTAAGGAGTGAAGTATTAGTGTAATACAAGTTTACAACCAATCGATATTTTGGGTAAAAGTTAAAATTCCAAAATGGTAATGGTAATTAGCTTCTAAGTAATATTCATCATTACATCATGTGTGCTTATTACGTAACTTGTAGTTAACCTGTTGAAGGGGGTGACATCTAGTGATTTAGTCCCATGAATGCTGGCAACACACGTCATGATCAGAGACAGTGTAAACAATGGCATTGATGGGTTGTTGTATGCAATGTGCAAATTGATGGCTTGGCAGAGGGGGGGGGGGATGGTCAAGTCTAGTACCTATCAGTGTGGACCGCTAGGGGTCTAGGGCGAAGCACCAGCCGGCGGAGGCAATTTTTTTTGGGGGTATTATTGCCCTCGAGATGGCCTTAGAAGAGATCTGGGGAAAAGTTTTGGGGTATTGCCCTCGAGATGATGCCCTCGAGATTCTAATACAGAAGCGGTCTGAGGTATTATTATAAAAGGAATATGTGAAAATTGATACATTATTTATTAACATTACGAGAAAAAGTCACTTGATATGTTATGAGATGAGATGATGGGAATCCAGAGGTGGGGATACCTTTCAGTAAAACAGAGCCAGGGATGAAATTTCCAGATGGGGGAAATCCCCCCCACACACCCCCGTCAATTTGCACCCTGGTTGTATGCAAGTTGGTTGGACTTATTTGCAAATTTAATTTATCCAATACTTTACTGGAAATAGGCAGTTTTATTGCCACTGTAGGCTTAGGAGAAATTGAATGAACAATTCCCAGTCATTCGAGTTTTTCCAAACTCTGATCTGTACTGGTCACACTCAGCTCAGATAATCCAGCTTTAATGCAATGTCACCTTCAGAATAATAATAGAGTAGGTTCTGCACGTCTGCCTGAACCTCTGTTAAGTTTGGGTTAAGAGATTTGGTGTGATGCTGGCACCACACTAAGCATCTCAAATATAATTTTCAACTTCTACAAGTACTACACCCTCAGATAGATGGGGCACCTTAATTCTTATACCTTTTACATGACCCATTTGTTCGCTTCAGACCAAGTTTTCTATCACCTGTCAGTCAAGGAATTCTCTAAAAATGAATTTGTTATTTATGTTTAAATATATTTTGTGACCAAACTGGACTACGGGGTGAGACTTGATTTCCAAGAGGAAATGAATCTTTCGATAAATCTGATTCTGTCCATAAAGAAACAACTTTGAAATTTGGTAGACTCAAGTTCAGTTTCCGATTGTCGGAAGCAATTCATGACACTTGTGGCTGAAACAAGGATATTATCATTGCCCCCCCCCCCCCCCTTAATACGTAGTGAGTGAGTGATTCACAGTTAAACAGTTGTGCTTGCTTCCTCCCATGTTATGTATGATGAAGACAAAAACAATGCCCAAAGATAAGATACCAGGGCAGTCTCTTAAATCTAGGGATTAGCTTCCAGGAAAGGTCTAGAAGGCTACAGGTACTTTGCAGTCAATAATCAGGTGCAATATTGGTGCAGAGTCTTGTTTTTCCTCAAACATTCAATGTATAAGACCACAAATTCTGATTTTTGTTTTGCAAACAATAGGCATACTTTGAATTTCTTTACCTTCTTCCTTAATTAATTAATTTTTCTTGAAATGGATTGAAAATGGAGGTTTTGTTATAAACCAGGTAGTGCTATATTTGGGCCAACATAGTGTAGCCTATTGGTTTATTTATTGCATGCTTTAATATTAATTGTATGTTGTACTGTTATTAATTTTAAGACTGGTAGTGATATAATATATATATATATATCAAATGGTAGTAGTGCTGAATTCAAACACATGATTAAATAAATATTAAAAAATATATTATAATATATATAAATAATATTAAACTTGATAATTTTAGAGCTAGGACCCATTGGCAAAAATCTCCCATAAGAAATAACATGGGGCGATCTTTATGCCCCGTGACCTTGAAGGATTTTGGTTCCAAAAAATATTGGCTAGGCCCTACTGTTGACGTACTCATCAGCCTTTTCTGTAAACTCACTATATTTTGTTTTGGGATTCGAAAACGAAAGGAAACAATACTACAAATTGCAAGCTCTTGGCTATAGCACAGGTACACGTGCTATACTAGCTCTTGGCTGCAGGTGAAGAGGTTGAAGGAAAAGACGAGTAGGGTCTAACAGGTTCATCACCTGCTAGGCCCCTCCAGCAGGACAAGGAGTCACACTTGTAAGGAACAAGGAAACACGGACCCACCAGAGGGTGTAGAGTAGGCTCGCCCATCTCGACCCCATAGGTGAAGAAAGATAGAAAGTGAAAGAGGTGTCAAAAGACTGGTATGTTACAATTAGGAAAAGGCCAATCGGCTAGTTTAGTATGATTGGAGAAGGGTTGACAGGTTGGGAAAGCATAGAGAACATAAAGAACATAAAACCCAGCCTGAAAAGCTGGGGGCGACAAAACTTTTCACCTGCTGATGACAACTGCAGCTAATTTAAAGTTGTTGTTACCTTAATCCACGACGCGTTTCGTCCTTCTGGGACTCATCAGGCGGATGGTGGCGGATGGTCGTTGCCACGGGTCTTGGTTCAAATCCAGGGTAAGACATGGTTCTTTTGTCGCCCAAGCACCAGAGTCTAGGACGGAAGCCCCCTCACTGGTTGTGCTGTGTTGTGACTTTCCACCCTTCCTATCTCTAACCTTTTCTCTCTCTGAATGATGAGAGGCACCTCTTGCCCAGCAACAGCAGGAGGGGCAGCTTTTCTCTTGTTGCCAAGGGTCCTGGTTCGAATCCAGGGTAAGTCATGGATTTTTGTCTCCCGAGCACCAGAGTTGGGAGGGAAGCCCCCTTACTGTCTGTGCTGACTGTGTGCCCCAGTATGAATGGTGTGTGAAGTAACCTTGCTGATGATGACAACATGCTTGCAGAATTTACTTCTTGCGTGGCCCTACCACAGGTTTGGTTATGTGTTGTGAGTTTTGTTTGCATGTAGTTAGCTGATTTTTAGTGGCCACCATCCGCCTGATGAGTCCCAGAAGGACGAAACGCGTCGTGGATTAAGGTAACAACAACTTTAAATTAGCTGCAGTTGTCATCAGCAGGTGAAAAGTTTTGTCGCCCCCAGCCCTTCAGGCTGGGTTTTATGTTCTTTATGTTCTCTATGCTTTCCCAACCTGTCAACCCTTCTCCAATCATACTATATTTTGTTTTTGTGATTTGAGGCGAGGTTCTGTTAAAATATGCGTAACACCAAGAAAAGGTGTGATTTCGGAATGCATATATTCCTGTGTTCAAGTGTATATTTGAAAGTTGGATTGTAGATTGGTACGATGCTTTATTATCATTGTGGAACAAAAAGAAGAACACCAATTTTTGCCAATTTCAGGATCAAAAGATTTAAAAAAAATGTTTAAAATCACAGTAAAAAGATTTAATTTTTTAAACAGTACTTTTAGTGTAGTATTATGCTATCGATTAAGTGGTAAAAAAAGTAATTTTTGGGGGTAATAGCCCTTTTAAGTAAACTATTCAATTTGTTACAATTTCAAATAAAATTATAAGTTTAGATTGGGAGAAGGGTTGACACAACCGTCACCTTCTCCGAATCAATTTACTACCATTTGGCTTTTCCAAACAATTGAAACAAAAAAATATAAGATAATACAAAAACTATATGTTAAACTTAGCAGAAATTGAGAAAATAAAATAATTAACAGTCATATTGAAAATTTTCGACTTTGACAATTTATAATTTAGTTTATAAATGCAATTGAACTACTGAATCGATACACCGCTACAATGAACTTATTAGTCATTGAACACCATAGGCACCTAGGCGTTAGCATATGTTTAAACCTGTACTTATTTAGGAATTGAGTAAAATAATGAATTTATAATTGAGTTTTTTATTTATTCATTTCGGTCAACTATTGAATAATTTTCGAATCTGTTCGAGCAATATTATGGACAAGTACATGTGTGACGTCACAACGTAGTAGTGGATGCCTACGTATCTTTCATACCGACCGCTTTACATGAATGCGGCGCTTCACTGTACCCCCTTAACCATGGGCACGGCAACGGCAGTAACATGTGTTCAACTCTGCACTCCAATATTAGTGGTATTGTATTTTAAATTTGAGTTAGTTAGTTCCACCAGTTCATGATACAATCGTTATTTGTAAACTCAATCCAGGTTAGGACGAATAAACAGACAGTAATCTGGTTTCAAGTAAGTTCAGTACAAATCACATTGTAATTAGTTGACACCAAACTTTTAACAAAGTAGATTTATTTAGGTAATGTTTGACATCCTTTTGTATGACATGAGGAAATATAACTAGGAAAAACGCTCAGTTGGACGCGTTGTTGAGCGAGCACCGGTACGTGCAACACGACCCGAGTATGACATGCCAATAATGTTACATACCAATAAGTCTTTAAGGTCTTGACCAATTTAGCTGAAAATTTGTAAAATAGGAGAGAATGGATAAAATCCACCGCCATCTAGAGGACCTTGACATCATTTCTTTGGGAAAACTATTTTACTCTTGATTTTCTTCTAGGTGGCAGTACATAGTAACCAGAATTCTTGTGCGACTTTTCGTTGCCATGGTAACGTTACTTTTGTTAAAATGTAATTTCTATCTACACTACTTATCGGATCAAAATAAAATTAACATATTCGTGACCGGACGGACATTCTAAATGATTTGGCTACCTCAGATTTTGTCGCCGTTTAGTTTAAAAAAAAAACTTTAGATTAACTTTAATGTAACTTTATAACTTTTTAAACGATTTTGCCACAAAACTAATGGCATTCAATCGGGAACGAAACTTGCGGATGGTCAAAATTTCAACTCGATCCGAGCCTCCGTTTGACCGCTATCATGAGCCAAAAAAGCTGTGCGACTTTCCGTTGCCATGGTAACGGGACTTTGTTATAATGTAATTTCCATCTACACTACTTATCGGATCAAAATAAAAATAACATATTCGTGATCGGACGGACATTCTAAATGATTTGGCCACCTCAGATTTTGTCGCCGTTTAGTTTGAAAAAAAAACTTTCGATTAACTTTAATGTAACTTTTTAACTTTTTGAACGATTTTGCCACAAAACTATACAGCAACCCGCCTAGGTGGTATGTACATGTGTGCAAAATTTCAGGTCGATCAGAGAAACGGTGGGACCTGTATCGAAGCAGTAGGCCTAACAGAAAAAAAAAAAAAACAAAAAAAACAGACATTCGAGCCATAAGAGTCAAGTGGAGACGCTCGCTTCGCTCGCTCAATAATTTCCTATTCCAAAAAATAGAACGAAGCAAGTCATTATCCACACTTATATTAATAACGTTTGTGGTCTGCAGACACACAGCCATGCCGTGCTCTTCACCTATGTTGACAAACCATGCATATTTTATTCACTAATTATCCCTCACATTAATACGCTTATTACAAAAAAACATTTATTGGGCTGTTTCTGTGCTATAATAATTATATCAGACCCCTATTCCAACAATGCATCGGGTCGGGGGGTGACGAGCATGGCTGGAATTTAACGCTCGCCCGAGGCAAGTGTATTGTTGCGCGGGCGAGTGATTACGTACATTACGTTTCAAACTATGCGGTCAACAGAGCATGGTATGCCAAGTCCTCAATAGAGTGCGCCATGAGTTGGTGGTTGAGCCTTGATCTGACCTGACCTACACCAACCTTGACATCCAGTCGGAGCTTGTCACAGCGTATTCAAGGCTTCTTTCTAGTGGGCTGCTTTGCTGTGTGTTTCGTGTGATTGTGAATGTGGAATATTTAGTGTTGTGTTAGTGTTACTGTGTAGATCTGTGCATCATTTATTGCTTGTAAATATGTGGCGGTATTTACAAGGAGTTCCGACGAGGCAGATGTGGATTTCTAAGGCAACCTAACACCTGTCTTTGCGTCAGCAGTATTTATGTTGGTAAGTTGTAAAATGAAATTACGTATTTAAGTTATAGAAGTACTAGTAGTGGTTTGGAGTAGGAATACGGACTAGTGTTTTTAATTTCGACTAGTAAATTTACAAGGGCGAGTGCTAAATATTTTAAAATTTGAGCCCTGGTGACGAGTTACCATTTTCTCGGGCTACAGTTTATCAGTGCTTACTAGCCAGGCTCAGCACCACAACTTCTTCGCTGTCTGTTAAGACCGGCATTTCCACTAGTTCTCTCCATTTCATTCTGTCTTCCCAGAATTTAGTACTAACAAAGTTGTAGTAGGGGCCAACCCCTTACTACAATACTTAACGTTTTCTAACCAAGTGTCGCCAAGCATGGCTCGCTCAGCAGGCATCTACCACCGTCACATGCCCCCAGGCGCGCGTCAAAATAAATCATTGTAGAGGGTGTCGTCCAAGGTTGCCACAATTTGCAGCTTTCTTATTTTTTGCACATATACTTCTTAAAAAAAATACTTCTCAATATACCTTTAATGCCTCAAGGTTGCTGGCTGGGTTATCTTATCTCTTTGCAATGCTCCAAAATTCTATTCGCTAGCTCACAAGCTGCAAGTGACTTTTGATACGTTGCGAGTAATTCTTACTTCAGAAAGTACCTTTCCACTCATCCCCTATAAAAGTCATTAAAAAATATGAATTACAGCGGAGGCCGCTACAGGGTTAGAGGATCAGGGTCAAAACGTATATGAACATGTTTTTAAACATAATTCAAAAATCACTAACGGACAAATCTTTTTGCTTGCGCCGAAATGCCTCCGGCAGCTAGGGCTTTGCCCCAGACCCTTGACTTGCCTATGTGAGTTACTCTCGATGTGAATCTAGGAGGCTTGTCTCTTTCTAACAGCGAAGAATTTCCCCATCCCAATAGCCCACTCCCCTCCCGCACACCACTCGTAACGCGATCCAAAACTGACATAACCAGCTGAGCCTGGAAGGACTACACTCCATTGTTCCCTGACAATCTACTGTTGGCCCACCACTTTTAACAATATTATTATCTACTAGCTAGTAGACTAGTTTTTAGTGCTTTTGAGTACAAGAGCATTTTCCCCCTTGATACTAGAATTCCTTTTGTGATCCACCCACACCTTGTATTGTTTTTGTTATGGATTTTACAATACCCTTTCCTATAATTGATTATTTTTAATTTATTATTGTGTATCCCTAGAATAAATCCGTTAGGCCAATTACTAAAATTCAGCATACCACAAGACAATTAAAAGGAAACATAACTACAAACTCAAATAAAATTGTAATCCTAAAACCCTTTAGGGCCTACATACACCATTGATTACTCTTAGGTATAGCAAACAATAGTACCCACAAGCAGGGAATTATAAAATAACCATTACAAACTTTATGCCGAAACAAACACACAATCTTGTTAGCAAGCCTAAAGGAAATCTAAGTGTCACATTAATTATTCATCATTCATCTAACTTCCTAAATAATAATTACATATTTGAAATCATTTTACCGTATTGTGCCGAATACAAGCTGACCCTGAATATAAGCCGACACCCTAACTTTTCTTGTTGTAATATTAATAAAACAATGCATAAGCATATGCATATATAAGCTTGTAAGGGACTTTCACACTTAAATAATGAAAAACAGGGTAGGCTTATATCCAGGACAATACGGTATGTCACCAGGTTTGTGTGTAAAAGATGGCTGCAGATATCGGCTAACGGTTGCCTACAAAGATGCCCTATGTTACATGATCCCAGAAAAATCATAAAAAAAGAAAACAATAATGCATGGATAGTTTACAAAAACTTATTTTATTATCAATAAATAATGAACATTAATGCTGTACATAACGGTTTCAACGTAAAATAAACAACAAAAACACAGCGGTTAACAACGTGCATCATAATTGTAAAATGAGTTGCCTGGTAGTTATTATTCAAAGATTGTGATTTTAAGTAAGGTATGCTACCATATATTCTCCATACAAAAAGGTGAATCACCAAAGTAAATTAGCGAGCAAGGTACTACAGTAATCCAAATTAATATAAATTTGAATTACCTAATATAAGGTTGGAATAGGGATTAAAAGTTAATCACAAACCATAGTTGAATTACACTTTGTCAATCATGTGATAACGAACAATACAGCATGCTTCTATCATTAGTTGCTAGCAATACTATATTAACAGATCTTCAAAGTTGTGAAGTGAGAGTATGAGTGCAACAAGGCAGTCCATAGATCTATAATAAATGCAAGAAGGCTCTCTTGACCGTGGAGATTCTAGTGTGGCTAGAACCGTGATGATATGCCTTTACCACGGGAGTCGGAATGGGAAGATAGGTCATCAATAACTTTCTCCACCACATTACAGCTCTGGTAAGGCAGTGGTAATGTCAACAGCTTCAAGTTTATGCTTTTGAGTTGGTTTACAGCACTTTCACTTAGTTTAGGCTCACGCAAGTCTACAAGAAAAACAAGTCACATTGTCAAAACTCAAAACACACAAAAGGGCATCGATTCTTGAAGTGGGGCCCTGGTCTCGTACAATGTCCAAGGGGATGGTTAACTCATTGAAAAAAATTAATGGTCAAATAATTTTAAATATAACAGTAGGGGTGTGCGAGTACCACATTTTGAATTTGAGTCGAGTCGAGTCAGTATTCCTTTAAATACTCAAGTATCGAGTCGAGTGGAGTCGAGTGTTCATTTTAAAAATTTAATTTTTTTATTTAGTAGGTAAACTTGGAACATAACAATTTTTCTGTTGTTAACATATAAAAAATACATTATTGTACTCGTAATTAGGCTATTGAGGCCTTCCTGCCCTTTGTGCTGGTCAATTTCAATAAAATTATAATTATACAGTATGTTATCTATAGTTCCTGGCCCCATTACAATACTGCTGCGATGTTTTAGTCCGAAAAAAAAATCCTCCAAATTCGCACTCGCATTATAATATTTGCGGTCTAGGCATCTCCAATGCTATTTCAGAACATTTGAATATTCCGCGCCCTTGAATGGAACTAGTTCCAACAGAGTCGATAAAAAAGTTTCCCTAACCTTCTTTATCGACTCTAGTTCTAGCGATGGCCGATGGAGCGTGCCATGCGTTTTCTCTGGCTCTTTTTGTTCCCGTCCAATAGCATCGCTCGGCGAGTTTGACTTTCAAGCTAAGCGTCAAAGCAAATATGGAAGATTGAAGGAAGAAACATAAAACATGTCAAACTACGCCAACTATGATTTTAAAATACGTAAAAAGTGAATTAATGGAATATTCACCGGCATTCTTTCTTCTCGATAGTTGATCTGAAATATTAGTGATATAGACGCAACAAAACCAATAAGGATGTTGGTTTTCGACGCCGTGTAGGCCTAGGCCTAGGCCTATTCCCGATTCCCGCATCCAAGTCTACTTTGTTGTTTATTGTAATAATTTTGAAAGCACGCAGTCTCTAGGGCCAAGGCCTACTTTTTGCCGTCACAGTACACATGTAGTAGGCCTAGGTTGTTATAAGCCTAGACCCAGGTCTCTGTACGTAGGCCTAGCCCTACTGTGATGATGGTTCTTTTCAGTTTTCATAGGATTTCATGTGTTTAAAACTCGACTCGAAAAACTCGAAAAAACTCGACATTTCGAGTACTCGCACACCCCTATCGATTCTTGAAGTGGGGCCCTGGTCTCGTACAATGTCCAAGGGGATGGCTAACTCATTGAAAAAAATTAATGGGCATAACATTTTAAATATAACATGTAATAGCATAAAGTACCTCTTTTAGAGTATACCAATTGAAAACATTGTAGGCCTATAATACAAAATATGTGCTGCTACCTTCATTATTACCCTAATTGCATACCGTAGGCCTACTCTTATGAATATAAATAAATACATTTAAGATAACTAGTAACAGAGAAAACACCTCTTACAATTTTGAAGATAAAAAAACAAAAATTAATAAAAATTAGTGATTTACGCCAATTTACGGTAATTTACCACATAAATTATCGAGAATTGGTAATTTACCAGCGGTATCGACCAGTATCGATAAGAAACATTGATTTGTACAAAAACTGTGTGCCTCCTATCAATCTTTCTCCAACCAACACTATATCAAGGAAGCTAGCAATTTGGTCTCTACAAACATATGTTTTACATTGAATAATCATTATTTTAAATTTTTGACCTCCAGTAAACCGAAGTTCGAACCAAAATCATGTCTGTGGAATAAATAAACAAATATTTTAATGCAATGTATCATACAATTATTTATATATTCAAATTTTCAAATTTTAATTAAAAAAAGGTTGAATTTTGACAAAATTTTACCTGACAATATGACTTACCACTAGCCGTTAAATGAAATTTGTATTAATAAATTTGATATTTTGCCAAAATTTAGGCAATTTTTTTTGAAAATGTGATTTGACAGGTTTGACCATCACTGACTTGAATATAGCCTACGTATTTTATTAAAATATATATATATATATTGTGAATAACAATTTAAAAATTACTAGTAATGAGGAGCAACCAGATTTTAAAAGTATCATTTTTATATTCAACTATGATTTTTATAGAAATTTTCGCTTTTTGTCCTCCAGTGAGAAAATGGGCTAAATTTGTCGGTGGATCCATATCAGTTTTTGATTGTTATGTTATTGATAAGTACTGGTAGGCATGCCATAAAGTACATTTTCATCAATTTTCATGCTTGTACCCCCAAATGCACTATTGTGAGTCTAAATGGTGCTAATTTCTTGGACTACATGCAAAATTAACAAAACAAAATTGTCATGCAAAATCCATATGCCTACACAAATATTATTACTACAAACAAACACATATGGCACACTAACTACAACATAAACTAGTACATGATTGGTAACAAGTTTGCATTGATAATGGAAGTGAAGCCAATGCAAAACAAGAAATACTAGGTCTACTCGGAGCCAGGTTCAGGATCGTTTAGTTGTGAGGAACGTCTTGGGGTTGATAAAATATCATCCACTAGCGTAACAAAACAATGCCTAGCACAACTCAAGATGAACCACAATAGAACCAGTTTCCGAGTACCTAATGACATTAAGTGGTTACCATAGCAGGTGGCCTTCAGTATATATGTTATTCCTTTTTTTAGATATGCAAATGCATAGAATGGTAAATGTAGACTATTTCTTTTTCATTTTTTAACAATAATTAGGCCTTCCCCCCCCCCCCCAACCAGTTTGTTGAAAAATTTCTTGCAAAAGACTATTGTGAATCAGACGGTTTGTCTGGTGATGCGAAACTGATGTAGCTAAGCCCTATAAAACCATATCGATGGATTACATCCTGGGATTCTCCAAAAAATTATATCGCATTGCCTCCAGGTTTATTTAATGCATGCACAGGCCTAGTGTTTGTATTGACCAAGACCAAGGCTGTCGGTTATAGCCAGTCATGAGATCCCTTGTGAGTGTGCCAGACCTTATTTTCATGAAACAAACACCCCTTCAATGTTCACGCTTCTGAACTTTACACAACGTAACAACCAAGGCTCAGAACTCCCAAGTTGCCCACTATGTTGAGGAAACGTCACATCGCATCATGTGGAACAACACGACATCCCTGACATCAAAAGTCAACATTTTCAACCCGCACACATCCTGTCAGTCAGCCTTCATTTGACTTCCATCCTAAGTGGATCTCAGTTGTGTAACAGAGCATGTAGCAAACCCCTTCCGTTGCGCGAGAGTACCTTCCACCAACGACACTCCCAGAGCAAAGACGAAGAGATTGTCAGTAAGCTTCTATTGAGGTCGACGCAAGAAATGTTGTCTAAAAAATTTGCAATTTGGTGTGTATGTAACCCTGGTTAGATATTTGTTTTTACATTTAGTTACGTGTGTGTCTCCTGCATTGACCGTTGGAGTAACAGGGCTAAGATTTACATATTGGTTGGAGTATGTCTAAGGTTGTTGGTGCTCATTCGGCTCAAACAATTGTGGTGTTCATTAACTCATTGGTCAACCAATGAGATTGGTTTACGATGATGATTTCTGTTGCTTAACGTCTCATATTAATACACTAACTAAGGCTTTTCGAGACGATGAGTGGCGATAGATGATGATGAAGGAGGATTATAATAAACCCGTGTCTTATGCGGGATTCAAACTCACGTCTTCGTAGAGCCATACACTTCGGACCAGCGCCCTAATCGTATGTGCCACCTCGGGCGGCCAAGATTGGTTTACGTCTATAGAAGCACTAAGATAATACAAAGCTGGCATTTCCAGGGTACTTACTTTCAAGGCCAAGTGTTGACTTGTCATTAGTTAATCTGAAGCGGGGAGCCTCCACACCGCTTGTGATATTATCGCTCTTTGAAGCAAGCTGCACCAGTATTTGTGCAGCTACTGAGAAGTCCCCAGCTCCTAGTACCAGTCTCCTTCCACATATTATGCCGTCTTCGACAGCGATCACGGGCGTAGATAGCGAGAGAGGGCGTTTAGAAGGACCGGGTGAGTTACTCCCAGTGCCAAAGTTTGCTAGAGCGTTGTTCAGCAAGAATCCACCGTCAGTTAAGAGTTGGGAACCGAGCCACGTGTTGAGACCACTGGAATAGAAATTAATAAAAAATGCAAAATAAATCATGCAAATAAAATCACTATTATCCGTAAAACAGCAAAACAGGTAGAAAATTGCAGTTTTTTTTTCAAAGGCAGCAGAATCATTGCGGTACTGTTCCAATCTATTCAGATCTATAATGCGCCAACAATCTAGGTGTAATGAAGTTTTGACATTTTCAACCGCCACACGTCCTATAAATAATATAAATAATAATTATAATTATTAATTACATAGCCTTTGTGATTTTTTTGACGAAAATCAGACGAACGATGGAGCAAAATTACTATGTGGAATGTGTTAATGGGAAACGGTTGTGTTAAAAAAATACTACGGTTGACTTGCAACTCTAATCAATGTGCCACTGTTGCCACCACTGGGAACGGAGCCAGAACCTTAAGGCTATTGTACCACCTCTGGCCGATAGTTTGAAAGTCGAAGAAACATGTCTGAAAAGTTTGCTGAATGAAAGAAGGCCTTTAAAATAACAAAAAAAATTGTGAATTTTTTTGGGCGGGACATAACCTCACTTTTGGAAATTAGATTTCGATTTTTGGACAAAAGTGTAATATACAAGACTAGTTCAAAATTAAATTTTGAGAATCGGTTTTCTGGACATAGTTTCTAAACACCTTTAGCTATAACTTGACTATGGCTCAAATAGTTTTCTGAAAATAACAGTTGGTGTACGAATTTTTTTGTCAAACGGTACAAATACGAGTTTTGTACCGTTTGACAAAAAAATTCGTACACCAACTGTTATTTTCAGAAAACTATTTTAGCTATAGTCAATTTATAACTAAAGGTGTTTAGAAACTATGTCCAGAAAACCGATTCTCAAAATTTAATTTTGAACTAGTCTTGTATATTACACTTTTGTCCAAAAATCTAAATCTAATTTCCAAAAGTGAGGTTATGTCCCGCCCAACAAAATTCACAATTTTTTTTCTGTTATTTTAAAGGCCTCCTTTCATTCAGCAAACTTTTCAGACATGTTTCTTCGACTTTCAAATTATCGGCCAGAGGTGGTACAATAGCCTTAAAAGTCGGTATCTCTAAATGGCCAGTCATAAATCTTTAATGAATGTTTGCTCGAAGTTTACCAAATCACATTTAAAATGTATAACATCCTTGGGCTGTAACAGAAATGGAGTCCAAACAAACATGTAATTCTCCCTTTTGTAACAGCCAAACAATGTTGTTTTTTTAATTTTTATAAAAGATAGAATAGCAATGTGTAAGTAGATAGTTAGGTGCTTACAAGGAATTGAGGAGTATCCTGCCTGTTTTGTGCACGATTTATTTACATGAACTCAAGTCGGCACCTGATTATTTCCCAGCGTAAGTAGACCTACATGTTCGTTGTTCTCAGAGTTGTAGACCAACAAACAGGTGCTAGTAAATTATTGCCAGGTACCAACTGCCAACGTGAGTTCTGTCTTCTGCTATAAAGCGCATATAAACAGACGGTCCATCGTTCAATTCTACGGCAGCAGCACTTTAGGCATACTACTACTTACAAATTGACAATTCTTATGTGCCCACAAAAGAATGCTGTTCACAGATTATTTTTATACAGCAGTTACTACAAGATTGAAAGAAAAGAATAAGAACAGGACAATACACTATTTTATAAGCGTAGGGCCTAGGGGTGGAGGCCCTATGTAAATTTGACTTGACACCGATTTTCATTTCTTAAAGATGCAAATGGTAAATAATAATTTACAGGACACATAGGGGGTGCTGTGAAATATTAGAATGGTGTAAATTTTTTTTATTTTTTATTTTATAGCCCTACCCAAAACCCAGATAATTTTGTGATTCATTGAGAATCTCTGCAAAGACGGAGATGTTAAGTTCCTTCAACAACAAACCAATGGTTCTGCTGATTTGAATCGATTTAATTGCATAATGCTAAACAATACCCCCCCTAAACTATGATGGAAGAGATCCCACCATCAATAAAAACAACAATAACAATCAATCAATCAATCAATCAATCAATCAATCAACAATCAATCAATCATCCCTCCTCATGCAAAAACTTCAGCTTATTAAAACAGACTCTCCTATTATTCTGCATTGTGATGGAACTCTCTTTTCCGACTGACGTGAAGATTTTGAGATATTTCAGTCTTGCTGTTAGAAAAAAAGAAACCATTTTAAAATTTATGTGTGAAAATATAATGAAATTTTATAATCAAGTTATAACAAGCATTGCAATCAAATAAATGCAGGACTACACTATCATTTGATCACTCGTTTCCATCTACTTTTATACTAGTACAGTCAAACCCGCCTAATACGTTTTCGAAGTAGGCTCTAGTTTGAAATGTTTTTGGCGAGAAAACGTAATAAAAATAATAATTTTAAAAAGCAAGGGGCCCTTCCGCATGAACCTTACAGTGCAATGGGCGTCCCGCGTGAACACAACAGTACACCAGACATGGTAGGCAGTGTCTCGAGCGCGCACTCACTATCTCGCAGGCGACAGTCAGGAGCATAATAAAGTGTTTTTCATTATTTTTACCACGTTTTCGAGACTCCGTGACATCTTCAGCCAATCAAAAACACATCCATCCAGCCACGCGAATCCGCAAAATATTTATCTCGCGCGGTAGGCCTATCTCGTCTTTTAGCATTGTTCTACTTTTCAAGATAACATTGCGAGGAAACTTCTTGTTGTCATTTATGAGCACATTAGTAGGCCCAAACATAACATATTGTATCAGCTGGCCTTTTCATAGACGCGCACTCATTACATACGAGTTTGGAGATAGACATCATTCTCGTAATGCATACCGCATACGCCTTGCCATGTGAAGCGAGACTGACTACTGACTGACGTAAACATAGCACCTGTCAGTCTTCCTAGTTCCAAGCCGGCTGGCGACCCACAGGCTCGCGTGAGTGAGACAGACAGAACGCGCTGCGCCGTACGGTTGCGCTTGTAGGCAGCTACGTGCGGGGAAAAACATTGTGTTTGCACATGGCAAGGCTGGTACAAACGTTGTATTTTGCAACGTCGCTTCAAATGTGGATCGGGAACTATCTATCTCGCGTGCCAGAAATTGGTGGAAATGTCTCACGGGCAAGCAAGACAATAATCGGTGGTTATTATCGCGTAAGGAACGTTTTGCACAGGTAATTTTAACATTACACTTATGGGTGTATTTTCGGGTCCTAGATTTTTGGTCGTAAGCAGCGGGAAAACATAATGAAAGGGAACGTTTTTGACGGGTTTGAATGTATTTGTATTTTATAATGTGGTTTTAAGAGGTATAACTTAAGACATAGTAAGTTACTGTTAGACACTTTGTGACTGGGGCCTTATGGGCCCTCCGCTTAGAGAGTTGTAACGCCTAGGCTATATCTTATTTTTCATGTTATCAACCTGTGATTCGGAGGAGGGGTACTTAGTGCGTGCGCATCGCTTGGCTTTGCGTCAAATGCCACACAAATATCGTCGTGTAAAGTGCCTCTAGTAGCCAGTGGCATTGTATCGACCCGAGAGACACGATGCTGCAAGGACAATGCTGTGGTATGGCCTAAAGTATGGCGGAGCCCACGTAGCAACCCTTCAAAGCGCGCGCTGTTCAAACATACGCATATTGACGTAAAATTTTTGATTTTTTTTCGCACGGAGATAAGCCGCCTTTGGTTTTTGAGGGGATCAAATTTGGAAAAAAAGTGCTGCTTATAGGATGTATGTAAATACGGTACCTTAGAAGAGCCATGAGAGAGACCCATGCAAGTAGAAGGATAAAATGTTAGTTAATTTTCTATTTTCTTAGATTTAATATTGAGCCTATACATTTATATGGGACATAAAAGGTGCAAAACACAGGGATGAATTTTGTTATCAATTGATTGACATTAGGGGTGTGCGGGTACCCTAAATTTTGGTTCGGTTCGAGTATTTAGTACCCAAACTGAAGCATAAAAATTTGGAACCGACTTCGTTTCGGTTTCAGGTAGTTTGAATCGCGTGCGTAAGTCACGACTTCTCGCCAGTAGAAGGCGCTGCCTCAAGATTTCTGGCCGGCCAACGCCGCTACACTCGCTGCTAGTACCACACTCGTGCGCACTACAGACTGCGCATAGCTCTAGGAGGCTTTGCTTGTGTCGACACCGCTATGTTGATCGTTTCTCCCGAATTTGACGACCAGTGTTCGACTATCGATATAAAACACGTCACACGACCTTGAGACTGACACGATGATTTATGTTTTTGTCTACACTAAAGTTACACTATTTTGTAATATAATTGGTCTAGGAGCCTTTAGTTTCTCACTTTCGGTATTATTCGAGGTAATAGTATGCCTAATATGCATTTTAATATTGTTTTGCTGGTGCAGCGCAATCAAAATATGACGTTAACTACAAATCATTATGACTGATTTAACCTTACTTCTGCCATGAACAGTCATATTTTTAATCGACGCTCTACAAGTTCAGTGTTTACAAATTAATTCGACTTCTGTTTAAGACTTGCAATCACGGCATTTAAATTTTATTTTTCGTCCTTGTTGATTTTTCCGATAAAATGAGTGAGCATAACTTTATTTTAAGTGATCGCACTTCTGAGATGGAAGATGATATTGGGTAGACCTAGGTTGCTGTTTTAGAAATTTATTTTATTTGTTTATTTCTTAAACGAACTATCCGGAACCGGAACCAAAATATCGGGTAATTTACTACCCTGACCGAAACCAAAACCTGGAACCGCAAATCCATAATTGACATTATATCAGTTTTTAAGTTCATCTCACTTCCGTGAAAAATATACTTAATATACTGTAATTGAGCAGATTCAATAATTATGCTAAATATGAAAACATATAATAGGTAAATAACTCATAGATGGCACATTGACAAATTACTATGTCAATTATTATTATAATTATTATATTTTAGAAAATAAAGAACAGCTGTGTTCTTCCCAATGTTATTTACCTGACAACAGACACGTAAAGGTCGTTGGAGTCGATTGCTGCCACATGCGAACCTACAGCCTCGGGTATGTTCCAGACACTTGAATTTGTTGGCTGATCAGTTGCAGTGTTGTTGAAATCTGGATCTCCTGTAATAATGGCCTTTGATGTATCATATAACAAGGTACTATGATAAAATATGTGAATCATGTATCATTTTAAAGGAAGAGTTTAAAAATTATTCAAACTAGAATACTGATTAATTAACACTTTCCACTCTTAATTCTTTTGTTATTCTTTAGAGTTTATTATGTAGCCTAATAAAAAGTTACCCCATTGTCCTGCTTGAGAGTCCAGCACCTGTTGCAAAGCTAGTGCCATCTTTAAAGGAGAGGTATTCTCTTGGCTAACATCCTCCAACTGATGGAGAGTAGAGTTCAACAGTGGTCCACCAGACGGTGCTCCGGGAACTATCACTTGGAAGCCTGCGAAGGTCGAGATGAGCGCTCCACGGCGCACTGGAGCATACTCCGCCAGATCTCGTTGCGTCATGAATCCCCCAGCATCCGATACAGCAGAGAGGATCTGATATGCTAGGGTCCCGTTGTATAACACTGGTGGTAAAAAGAGACAAGTTCAATACACACTATACAGGCTGGGAATGATGACATATTAGGCATATCACAACAGGTTGAACTTATTATTAAAGCTATTCGGTTATAGTCATCCGATCCCAAAAGACTGAATCGATTATCTATCTTCTCGGACAATAATAATAATAATAATAATAATAATAATAATAATATAATAGGCCTATATTGTTATCAAATGGCAACCCTAGTATTTACTCGATTTCAAGCCTATAATTTCTTCTATTCAAAAATGCATCTCGGCTTAAAATTGATGGCAAACTTATGTGCACCATATTTGCAAGCGAACAAGCTGTCTATGCAAGTATTAGTAAACCACACTTAAATGCTATGTACCTACGTACAGAGCATCCAGCCATAAAATCCGTCACCTTTACAGTTAACAACAATAATTGTTATTTTATAATTCGTGATTCCTAGCTAAAACCGAGTAAAATAAAATGCTAAAAGTTAACCCAGTGAATTCTCGTGAGAACAGTGGGAGGACCGTCGAATAAGGTACGGTAAATTCTCGTGAGTTTGGCGCTGTTTCCCTTCAAGATTTCAGTACATAGTTGTTCTATTTCCACTCAGATAGCAGCACCAACTGAAAGGTTGAAGTCTCGCCTTAATTTCGATACCAATTCTTTCATTGGTTGAAAAACATGACCATGGTGAATAGGAGAATCTGTGAAAGACCACAGAGTTTGTTTTAACGTGTTCGCGTAATTTAGCAATGGCAAAACGCAAAGCAATAATAAGTGATCAAATTGTGGATCAAGTACTATAAGATACCGGTAGTGAATCAGAAAATGGGAAACGTGATATTGATTTTTTGGATTATAACAGTAACTAGTAGTCTGTAGAGATGGGAAAAAGCGTGTAATTTCCTAAATGTTTAACCCCTTGAAATAATAGCGTTTAAACGTTTTAAGCCCATTTGCTAAAAAAAAATTAAAAAATTGGGTAGGCAGAGGCCTAGATTTTACAACAAAAATTGTAACTTTGTACTTAAGACCGGCCGACGAATAATTAATAACAGTTTTATTCTCACTCTCGCATTTAATGACCTGGCACTTCCACCATGTGTAACAGACAAGATGTCTTTATAGCCTGGGACTCGGGACCTCCACCAAAAGTAGCACTTTTAGAAAATTATCGGCTTAATTTGTTAGCCCGTGTTTGCGTAGACTCCAAAGTGATAACAAAATAATAATTCATTTAATTAATTTTTTTTTTAACTTAACGTTTTGCGAATTTAATAGGAACCCACTATTTTTACTTCGAACTCGAACTTACATAGTTTTGAGATTTGAACTTTGAACTTCACAAAAATTTCGAACCCGACCAAACTCGAACTAGAACTTAGGCTAAATAAATAACTGGAAACGATTGACAATCCATAATCCAGGATTATTATTACAAATTGTTGACATTGAATTGGCTATGTATGTAGGTAGCCTCTATCTGTCGGATTGGATATTGGATATTGCTTAACGTCTCATATTTATGCAACTTGACTAATCGAGACGAAGGGAGGGACGTAAGGGATGACACGGAGGGACAAGGGGTGGACAGGCCTGTGCTGGTCAGAACCAGCCACAAGCATATGGGGAGGGCAGGGGTTCCCCCACGTCGTGGTCGTCTCCGTCTGTGTCATCATCCGTCCGTGTTGTCATTGTCGTCGCCGTCGGGGAGGTAGTCAAAGAGAGTGAAACTCCCCTAATCACGGGCCAAACCACGAGAAGGTTGAGTTAGTTAGTTAGTTAATGTTGTTTTAGGGCACTCAACAGTAGAGTTATCAGTGCCCATGTCAATTGTATTGGAATCTTTCCAAATTTTCTTTTTCCATATTTGTGGATAACCACCATGTTTTCTTCTTTCCAATGGGAGGAACGTAAGGGAAGACAAGGGGGGTTAATGGGAAGGAGTGAGATGTTGAATAGGATGGGTTAAACTGGGTGGGAACGGAGGAGTGCTCGTTGCAGAGAGGGTCGGCAAGTATGGAGACGAAAAAAGTGAAAGACGAAAATAAATATGAGTAAGGCTGTGTGAATGAAGAAAGGTGTGATAAAAAGTTGCGGGAGAGCTCTCTCTGCAACACGCACCCCAACCGGCCAGAGCTCGCCCTTGGTTTTGGGGAATACACTACTCCCCTACTCACAGGCCAAACCACGGGAAGGTAGCGAGTTGGACTTTGAAGGCCAATGGAAACTTCAAACTAGGCCTAGGGCCAAGCATGTAGGCCAAGGATTTAAAGGCAAATCAAATATTAATAATAATAAGATGACAATCACATACCTAGCCTAATACACATAGTAAAACCCAAAGGAAGTAATAGATGACTGAGTAGGCCTAGAACTAGACCCAGGTCTAGGCCTAGCCCTATTTGCTTTTTTCGTTAATTGATGTTTATTTAAGGATGCAAAATGCTCGGGACGGATTGTCGTAGCTAGGCCTAGTTGTTGTCCCACATGGTGTAGGCTCAGACATTCTCCACAATATTTACATTTCCCCGTTCTTCCCGTCCTTTGGAAAATATTTCCAAATCGCACTTTTAGAATTACCATCAACTATCTATCCCAGGATCATCGGCATCTTCTTCAGAACTCAACATGATGCGAGAGAAAACGAAACAAATTAGTAAAATACAGAAGCGCACGACTTCATTCCACAATGTTGTGAGCATGTTGCGACTTGCGAGAAGTTAACGTAAAAATGTCAGAAAGTGGCCTAAATGGAAGTGAGCACTAATTGGCTGTTAATGTAGCAGTAGAACAGCTCATAACTGCCAACTAGTGAAAACGAAAATCGAGTATACTGTTGCAGAAACTCGTCTTTTATTATGACTGATATTCTTAAAGTTCGTATTATTGTTAAAATATGTGTCCTCCCTTATTATCATTAGTTCCAAAGTAGGTAAATCACGTTTATTTACAATAATTACGAATTGACATTATCAAACAATGTTTCTGACTCTCAAAAACTTATTTTGTAGTTGGCAGCAATTTAGCATCATCACGCACGCGCATGCGCATAGTGACGAAAAGGGAAATTGAAATTTCGCGCAGGTAGTTTGAAGAAAAGAACGAACCTGAATATTATGAACTCGAACCCGTTCTACAATTAGAACTCAAACTTTTTTTAAGTTCGAGTTTGAGTTCGAATTTCGAACGTTTGCATATTCCTAGAATTTAATAACCTCTAACCGTCCACTAAACGTTTAAACGTCGCATCCCTTCTAGTCTGTTAGTGATGGAAGTGAGTTAGGCTATGCCTATGGTCTAGGCCTATGCCTACTGGTGGGTGACATTGGACAGGGCAATGGAATTAGGTCTTTGCGTAGGCTAGAGTTCAGAGGCTGAATTTTGAATGGAAAAATCAGAAAAATTACCTAAGGGCAATTAATTTCTGTGGTTTTCTCGGCATAAATGTTATTTCGGCTCGTAGGCTAGGGCCTAGTTTGACAGAACTCCAGGTACTCATCTAACTACTGCCGTAGGGTACAAAAAAGCACTCATTAACTCATGGCTCAATAGGTTAATAATATTGATTGTCTTTGTCAGGCTTGGCTTCATCTCAAGCTCAGAAAATAAAATCCTGCAAGAATCGAGGACTGGCATGTAGGCTCTACTACTAGTACATAAAATAATACCAATTACAAGTAAAATATAAGAGCACAATTTTTAAGGAACCTCAAAAGGTAATGAAAGAAATTCATAGCCTATTAGAGAACAAATGATCAGATGTTTCATAAAAAGATGAAACCGAGTTACACACCGTCAAATTCTGAAATAGAGTAGGTACATACTAAAAGGCTGTTTTGTTTTACACACAAGCCCACACAGAAAAATGAGTACAAGTTTAAGCGTGTAGGCATACAACACAACGTCTGAAAAGTGAAAACAATCAACACCAAATCACGCATTATTTACATGGTTGAATTTAAGCAAAACAAAGGAAGATCCCCAAAATTTATGCACTTTTAAATTTTAATAGACTATTAAATGTTTCTAAGCCTCGTCAATCTTCATAGTAACATACAAACTTTATTAGGACGTTTCTGAAGGGCCACGGAAAAAAGTATGTCGTGATTGGATTTGATTGGATATTGCTTAACGTCTCATATTTATGCACGTTGGCTAATCGAGACGATGAGTGGTGATAGATGAGGATGAAGTATGAACAGAAGGGAGGAGGGGAAACTCGGTACCGGCACGTAGCCTACTCCTTTCGAAAAGTACCAAGGGGATCAACGGCTTAACGTCCCATCCGAAAGGACGGTGTAGCTTTGACAGTCATACAGGTTCCTCCACTAACCCGGACTGCCGAGCAGACGTCGAAGAGAACGAAGCTGTTACACTAGCTCTCGAACCCTCCATCTGCTCTAGCCAGCGGTATACGTGAGTTTCAGGGCAGAGCGGTCACCCACTTTACCCATGACCACGCCCGTTCTGCTTAACTTCGGTGTTCGAGTGGGAACCGGTTTAACGAGCTCGGCTAAACCGCTGGCTAAAAAGTATGTCGTAAATGTGAAAACAAAAATTATTTTAAATATTGAAAGATGTAGAAGAAGAATGGCAAGAGTTTAAGAAGGTGTTTGTGTCAAGTGCAGAGGAGTTGTGTGGAAGAGCCAGTGGGAGAAGGAAGGAGAAAGAAACTCGATGGTGGAATGAGAGGGTACAGACTGCAGTGAGGGAGAAGAAGCGTGCATGGAAGAAGAAAGAAGATGACAAGTCTGAAGAACATGAATATGAGTACCGTAGGTGCAAGGCAGCTGTGAAACAAATTGTGATAGAGGAAAAAGATAGAACAATGAAAGAATTTGCTAGTAAGTTAGAAACTGATTTTCAGGGGAACAAGAAAATGATTTATGGATTGGTAAAGTCAAAAAGACAGCAAACAGAGGATCAAAAGCTTATGGTAAATAATAATGGTGAAGTCACTAATAATCCACAGGAAATACAAGACATGTGGAGAGAGTATTTCCAAGACTTATTGAATGTAACACCAATATCAAATTCTGAAGAAATAGAAATAGAAAAGAGTGAAGAAGATGAGGAGATAGAGGTAACTGAACAAGAGGTGGGACGTGCGCTAGGAGCAATGAAGAATGGTAGAGCTCCAGGAGTGGATGGAATTACTGTGGAAATGATTAAATCAGCCGGCGCTGAAGGAAAGTTATGGTTATTCCGAGTAATTAGTGCAGCCTGGAAGCAAAAGAAAGTACCAGAAGATTGGAAGAAAGGAATTATTGTACCCTTGTTTAAAAAAGGTGATAGGAAGAAGTGTCAAAACTATAGAGGAGTAACCCTTATGTGTCAGTGTGCTAAAGTTTTTGAAAAGGTAATAGAAAATAGATTGAAGGAGGTTGTCGAACCAAGCCTAAGAGAGGAACAATATGGATTTAGAAGTGGGCGATCCACTATCGATCCAATATTTTCTCTCCGCCAAATCATGGAAAAGAGATGGGAAAATGGAAAAGGAATGCATATTGTCTTTTTAGATCTTGAAAAGGCATACGATCGCATGCCTCGAGGAAAAGTATGGGAATGTCTAGAGCAAAAGGGAGTTGGACGAGGTTTGACAGAGAGGATAAAAAGTACATACGTAGGGAGTGCAAGTTGTGTCCAGACAAATGAGGGTAGATCAGATTGGTTTGAAATTAATGAGGGACTGAGGCAAGGTAGTGTTTTATCACCGATTCTATTTACTGTCGTAATGGATCAAATACTACGAAGAGTGGAACCGAATATAGACGGAAGAGACACTAGAACCTTAGTTTTTGCCGATGATGTCTTAATTTGGGGTGAGAGTGTTGAAGAGGTGCAAGAAAAGGTGGAGAGATGGAATGTAGTTGCAACAGAGTTTGGGTTAAGTATTAGTCAGAATAAAAGTGAATGTTTAGTTTAGTTATGTAAAAGGATATAAAAGGCATGCCTAAGAATCAAGAAAAGTTAAGACTTCGTGGAAAAGTATTAGAAGAAAAGGAAGAATTTAAGTACTTAGGAAGTATCTTGACAAAAGATGCTAAAGTAAATAGAGAAGTAACAGCTAGGGTACAAAAAGCCGAAGGATTTTATCAACTGGTGCGAAAGCTGCTTTGGAACGAGCTGTTTCCACAGAAATGCAAAGTTCTTTTCTATAAAGCATACTTCATACCAATACTTACTTACGGTGCAGTAACTTGGACAGTTGGATCAAAGGAAGAGAGTCAGTTGGAAGCAGCAGAGATGAAGTTTTTAAGAAGTATCAAGGGAGTTACGAAACTGGACAGGATTAGAAGCGACGTTATAAGAAAGGAATTAGGTCTGGAGAAATTGAGGTTTAAATTAGGAAGGGAACGTTTAAGATGGTTTGGTCATATGAAGAGGATGGAAATGGATAGGATCCCAAGACGAGACTTTGAAGCAGGAGAGGAAGGTAAAAGAAAAGTAGGAAGACCGAGAGAAAGATGGGGAAGATTGATCGAAGGAGACGTTGAAGAGAGAGGTGAATCGTGGAACCAGGTGACGGAATTGAAGCTGTGGGAGGACAGGAAAGAGTGGAGAAAATTGGTGGAGAAGCAGATGTAGGATGAAGATGACGATGAAGATGATGATGAAAAAAACGCTGAGCCTGGCAATCTCGGCAAAAAATAGTTTCGTGCCCAAGATATCGGTGTGAAGAACACCACTCAACCCGACATTGTTGGAAATGAGTTTGGATGATTATTACATTCTAAAATGAGTATTCCAAGTAGACTTGTACAGTTAAAGGGGGAAAATAAGAAGTACTTAACCAGTTTACTGGGTATTTTCTGGGCGCAAAGTGGCACTGGAGGTGGGGAATAATTTTTGTGTGCTGCGCGACGTGCACCGCGTTATACACAGAAAATCACACAATCTGTAATTGTCATCATAATATTACCAGAGTACACTCATTCTCCTCATAAGAACACGTTTTCACTTCAGTATATTATCACCGAAACATCATAGTTAGAGCTACGGAAAAATAGTACTTTTAAATACAAAATTTAGCACTTTCATTTCAAAATTTAGTATTTGTAGCATTTTCGAATTATAAATTTAGCGCATTGGTGCAAATTACAAAAATATGCAATATTTAGTTGCTAAGTTGCTTTAAATTTTTTTCCCGAATCAAATCTTTTAGTATTCGAATTCGATTCGTCGTTCAGATCCGAAATCTTAAAACTCGAATCCGGCACCAAACACCCGAAAAACTCGCAAATATATCGATTGGTTGATTTTATAGTTTGCAATCGATCACGTGACATCATGGCCACGGGTGTCACGCGAAGAATTTCAATTCACGTCATCGAGTCGAGTTTGGTTTTAGGCTTGAAGTTTTCGAGTTGAGTTTTAAACATATGAAATCCTATGAAAACTGAAAAGAACCATCATCACAGTAGGGCTAGGCCTACGTATAGAGGCCTAGGCTTATAACAACCTAGGACTACTACGTGTACTGTGACGGCAAAAAGTAGGCCTTGGCCCTAGAGACTTCGTGCTTTCAAAATTATTACGATGAAAACAAAGGAGACTTGGATGCGGGAACTGCGAATAAGCCTAGGCCTACACGGCTTCGAAAACAAACATCTTTAATTGGATCAACTATCATGAAGAAAGAATGCCGGTAAATATTCCATTTATGCACTTTTTGTGTATTTTAACATCGTTGTTGGCGTAGTTTGACATGTTTTATGTTTCTTCCTTCAATCTTCCATCTTTGCTTTGACATTAAGCTTGAAGTTCAAACTCACCGAGCAACGCTATTGAACAGGAACGAAAAGAACCCGAGCGCACGCGTGATGCGCTCCGTTGGCCATCGCTGGAACTCGTTCCATTCAAGGCGCGGAATATGCAAGTGCTAAAATAGCATTGAAAATTCCTAGGCCGCGAACATTATAATGCGAGTGCGAATTTGGAGGATTTTTTTCAGGATAAAACATTGCAGCAGTATTGTAACTTGGGGCCAGGAACGAACTATAGATAACATACTGTATAATTATAATTTTATTAAAATCTACCAGCACAAAGGGGACGAAGGCCTCAATAGCATAATACAAGTACAATAATTTAATTTTTTAAATGTCTACAACAGAAAATCGTTTTGTTCCAAGTGGGCCTACTAAAAAAAAAAAAATTGAAATGAATACTCGACTCGAAACTCGAGTATCTAAAGAAATGCTCGACTTGACTTCAAAATGTGCTACTCGCACACCCCTAATAATTATCAAAATACAATTATCGTTAACATCCCTAATCCCCAAAATAAATATAGCATAAGCCTACATTAATTATGTATTACAAAATAAAACAAGTTGGAAATCCAAAAAATGACTATAAAATTAATATAACAGTCCTATGAGGGAAAACTGGGACAATTATCCGTCCCTGGTGGTGTCTCTCGGGACACCGGGACAGGTACCTGAAAACCAGGACGTCTGGTTACCCTCCTATGTATATCAATTTCCAAATATCACAATTAGGCCCTAGTAGGTTATAGTAGAACCCAGGTAGGCCTACTGGTTCAATACTTTGAGTAACATTTCTTTCTTTCTTTAAGTAGGCTAAATGTTTTCCAAACAAACTGATTATCCCATATTAATTTGACTTAACATACATTTCAAAATTATATCACTCCAGGAACTCTATTGTAACATCTGATATAGGTAGGGTATCTATAAAAATCGAACTAGGCCAACGTCTATATAGGATAGTATATATATGTACATTGTACAATATTTACATTTTAGTGTGGAGAGTGAAACATGCTGAATTATTTACATAAAACCACATACCAGTAGATACCTTGGAAGCGGATTGTTAAAAAGGAATAGCCAGCACCAATGCAAGATTGGCGAGTTATTACTATTAGCAGTACCGACCATCGGGCCCGACTGAAGCTATTAATTCAAGCGTCCCGGCCAACCGTGCAGACAAGAGTATCTGCCCACGTTCCAGAGGCTCCATCAACTCTCGAAGTTTCTCATTAGCAGAGCCGTCGGATGTAACAAGTTTTGAGCGGGCTTCTACCAGACTTTCGGGGATACGGAAACCAGTCCTAGAGATGAAACAAATCCATTTTAGAGATTAAAAACAAATGAATGTCAATACAATTAAATTGGTTATGGATTTATTTGGTAAACAGGTCACACGCTGGGAAAGAATTAGGGAGGCGCAAACAGTAAAATGTTTTATATGGTAGCCTTTAAACAAGTTTTGTTTAAAAGCCTAGGTAGGGCCTAAGCCTAGGAAGTTAGGCATGTGGCCCAAGTCCAAGGTTAGGCATAGGGCCTTAAGGCCAAAATATTAAGTTGATTAAGAAAGGAGGCATAGGTCATCTTCAGCAAAGTTACTAACACGCCATTCATTCACTCTCACAGACCGGCAAATAATCACACCAAACAGTATGATCAGTTACGAGGCTACCATCCATAGACTAGTGCATGAGCAACAAAACAGCCAATTCTGATCCTGGATTCCAACAAAGATCTAGGCCCATGGGTTCAAGATAAATTAAAGGGATAGCAATTGTTGCTGGGCTGGCTGAGTAGGGTATGCCTTCCTTGGCTATAACCAAAATGCTGCAAAATAATTATAGGTACCGGTAGGTAGTTGTAATATCCATGAGTAAAGTTTTAGTTACCAGTACACATGTAATTACCTGGCAATTTTCACAGATGGCATGACTACATCTTTCCATGGAAGTAACCCATGAAGTTGATGGGCTAAGGCAAGCCCTCGGACCAAACCAGGTACTCCGACATTCAAGCCCAGTCCAACTCTTCCTGGTACAACTACAGCTGGAGAAACCTCACGGAAGTCGATCACATCCAGCACCTTTCGTTTGCGATGGTTGTAGATGCAAATGAAGCCTCCTCTGTTAGAAATCATGATCAAAAAACATAAAACACCTTTACTACCTACTTCTAGGCCCTATAATTAACATTTCATCAAGCCAATGCGTGATCATGATTTGTACGTATTTTGAAACTGTCTCTACCAGCAGTCACTATCTTGTTAATGAAAGTACCGGTACAGGAAAACCATTGATCAACAAATTGATTTACAAATTTATAAGCCTAGGCCCTAGGACTCAAGATACACTGTGGTGCTAGGCCTATAATGTTAGGTAGTTAATATTAAGTGCAACACATGCGCATACACTACACATTGTCGGTACTGTAGGCTAAAGTACATGATGAAAGTGTATAAAACTTTTACTGGTAGAGTACTTCAAATTTTTGTAAAGCTGTTAAAGTATCCTTAGATATTTCTTACCCGCCAATGCCGGTAACATGAGGGTTGATCACTCCCATACACAATGTACTGGCCACAGCAGCATCCACAGAGTTGCCTCCTTGCTTTAATATGTCTGTTCCAACCACAGAACACTCATGACTGTCTGTTGCCACACTTCCATGAGGAACCAACTGCAACCAAGAGTAGGGTAGATCTTACCAAGCTGGCAAACCTAAGTTTGGTATTAAATCTTTGCCTGAAAGTTCTATGCATAGGCCCTAGCAATTCAATATAATGTAGAATTTAAAAACTAAATGTAGGGATAGACGGTAGACCCAGTGGTTAAAATGGGTCAGTATGAGAAAGTATGCATACCGGTACCTACTAAAAATACCAACGGTATACCATACCGGCAATAATATTGATAGAATTTATGCGTATTGCTGAATAATGTTGTTGTGTGTAGACCTATTTGCTCATAAAATGTTTCTTCATACAATCAGAAATATTACCCATGTATCGGCAAATATAAACAAACGAACACTGCTCTCCAAGGTCAGGTCGTTTAAAAGTGTTTGTGGGATGGTGAAATTTGCAATTTTTCAGTTTGTTGATGATATTCAATTTTACAAGTTTTGAATCCTTAGTAGGTAATTAGTAGGCATAGGCTATGGATTTGGGTAATGTTCTGTAGCATAACAGGTATTCCTACAAGGCCTACTTGGGTCTAATCACTTTATGGTCTGGTATACGAACTATCTGGTAGGCCTTAGGCAGTAAAATAGAGATAGGCCTACCCAGAAATGTGGAATTAATTATGCTTAGGCCTACATTATCATAGTACATATTTATTAAAAGCCAACTTGCTTAGTGTTGTCCTTGGGGAAATTGAGTAGGTCTAGAGTAACAAGTGTTCTGGAAGAACATTTTAGTTGACAACATTATCAGTTACAACACAATCAAGCATAAATAATGAAGCAATTGTTAATATGACATAGCCGTAGAAATGAAGAATGGTATAGCTATAGGCCTAGCATATTCATTTCAAGCTCAACCATTTAGAATATATTTCAATAGTACTGACCTGGTAATCACCAAGATGTATTTGAGCAGCTAAAGCTATTGTGATTGCCAGTGTTAAAACAAAGAAACAAGTGATGATCACTCGAAGACTTCCTCCACAGCTTTCTCGTGGGGCAACCTTCTTTAGTGGGAATGTTTCCGTTTGTTCAGGAGTTAAGTAAGGCCCAGGAATGTTAGTATTCTCTGTAATGAAAAGTATTGTACACATTAATATAGTACAGTAGGTATCCTCCAAATAAAGCCTTATAGGAAGTGCAACAAATTTGATATGCTAGACCGTAGACGCCATCATAGGACTATGTTAGGCTACTAGAAAAGTGCACATCAAGTGGAGATATGGAGCCCAAAATGGGCCCCTCCACCCAGTGGCAAGCTGAGCTCATACTCCTCGGATCGAACTCGATCAGTACGAGCTAAATTTGTAAAAGAGTAACAAGTCAGTATTGGAGTGAGAGTTTCCTATTGATATGCCTGTTTTGGCCTGCTAACAAAGCCCTGCCAGCTCACTTTATACAATTTGAAATTTGCATGATAAACCAAACTGATCTCAAATATGAGCTTTTGGTCATCTACCTTCATGTAAATAACCCAATCACAGCCACTGTCTTCAACAATTCATCAGCAACAACTATGACTAACCAGCTGTGCATTGGTAGGCCTAGGTAGTAAGACAAGACCTCATTTATCCAAGCTCCGATTAACCGAGACTCCGTGTTATCCGAGCTGGTTTCAGGAGTTTTTTTCTAAATTAGACCGAAATGTTATGTTCTTTACATCTGAATGGCATGCAGTATGCTGTTTAGTGTTTACTACAATGACGTAAGAATTGCATAGCACATGAGTTTTAGTGGGGTTGGGGGCGGGGGTCGAGGGTAGGGTGCCAGAGAAAGTTGAGCCAGTGCTCATATTGGTCTTTGTGAGTGCTTGCCGCCGCCGCAACCTAGCTCGAAGACGGCGGACGAGAGAGAAGAGAGGGAGGAAGAGAGAGAAAGAGACAAAATATGGCCTTGAAGATGACATGATAGAGGCTGGCTATGAAGAAATGGGCATTGCATTGGGTGACAATGTGCGCTGTGATGCGCTCGACGACGGAGAAATAGATGAATGAGAATGGGTAAATGGAATTTGCGATACGACATCCAGTCAAGAGTTGACAGACACGGAGATAGTGGCGCGAGTGCTGGGAGAGTGGGGCGAGACGGACGATGACCCAGCATGCGAAATGAAAATCCCATGAAATGTAGGCCTATCATAGATAGCTGTTTGTATTTATGTTCTGTTTTCACAAGATTCCATTTCACTACACTGGAGAAAAAAATCCGGAATGTTTTTTATTTATTTATTTATTTTTGTATTTTTGTCTGTTTGTTAACACAATTCCGGCTAAACCGACAGTAGGGGCCTATATATATAGAAATATTATTTCACTAGGAAAACGCCTAAGTCCCGCCGCGTTGTTGGATGAGCGTAATTGGTGCATTGAGCTGCCATGTGTTATGCGGATTTTCTATTGTTCTATGAAAAAATCGTTACTAAGTTAAAGATTTTTTTAAAATTAAATTAAATTAAATGAAATGAAAAATTAACTAAAATTTTAATTTTTTTTAATTAATCGTAATTTAAAAAAAGGAAAAAATCGTAATGTTGAAATTTTCATAAGAAATAATTATTCGATTGCGCACAAATTTTACACGAATATATTAATTTATAAAATTAAGGTTCTGTGAAAAAATCATTACAATAGGATAAAGCATGTAGGTGTTATAAGTCAAAGAATTGTTTTAAAAAAGAAAAAAAACGTAAAATTTTGATGTTCATAAGAAATAGTTTTTCGATTGCGCTCAAATTTTACACGAATACCTAAATTCATAAAATTAAGGTTCTGGCATTCAAATCAAAATCAAAATCAATCAAAATCATTAAAATCGGATAAAGCATGTAGGGGCTAAGTGTTACAAGCTGAAGAATTTTTTTTTAAATAAAAAAAAATCGTAAAATTGCGATTTTCATGAGAAATAATTTTTTGATTGCGCTCAAAAACGTGGCAGTTCTTGGTTCAGAGATTTCGAAGGCCTCCATAAAATTTCAGCGCAATTGGAGTATCGGTTTAGCCGGAATCGTGTTAACAGACACACAAAAATACAGAAAAAAAAGAAAAAAAAAACATTCCGGATATTTTTCTCCAGTGTAGTGAAATGGAATCTTCGCTTCGCTCGCTACGCTAATCCAATTAATTTCACACGAATATATTAATTCATAAAATTAAGGTTCTGTGAAAAAATCATTACAATCGGATAAAGCATGTAGGTGTTATAAGTCGAAGAATTTTTTTTAAATCGAAAAAAATCGTAAAATTGCGATTTTCATGAGAAATAATTTTTCGATCGATTTTTCGAACCGTGCAGTTCTAAGTTCAGAGATTTCGAAGGCCTCCAGAAAATTTCATCGCAATTGGAGTGTCGGTTTAGCCGGAATTGTGTTAACAAACAGACAAAAATACAAAAAAATAATAAAAAACATTCCGGATTTTTTTCTCCAGTGTAGTGAAATGGAATCTTTGCTGAAAATTAATAAATATTTGGATGAGCGTAGCGAGCGAAGCGAAGATTCCATTTCACTACACTGGAGAAAAAAATCCGTTTTTTTTTTTTTTTCTTTCTCTCTTTTGTATTTTTGTGTCTGTGAACACGATTCCGGCTAAACCAATACCTACTCCAATTGCGATGAAATTTTATGGAGGTCTATGAAATCTCTGAACGAAGATCTGCACGGGGGGAAAAATCGATCGAAAAATTATTTCTCATGAAAATCGCAATTTTACGATTTTTTTTGATCTTTTAAAAAAAATTTCGACTTATAACATCTACATGCTTTATCCGATTGTAATGATTTTTTCACAGAACCTTAATTTTATGAATTATATATTCGTGTGAAATTTGAGCGCAATCGAAAAATTATTTCTTATGAAAATCGCAATTTTACGATTTTTTAAATTTTTAAAACATTCTTCGACTTATAACAGTCACATACATGCTTTATCCCATTGTAATGATTTTTTTCACAGAACTTTAATTTTATGAATTAGGCCTAATATATTCGTGTGAAATTTGAGCGCAATCGAAAAATCATTTCTCATGATAATCGCAATTTTACGATTTTTTTCAATTTTTAACATTTCTTCGACGAATAAAACCTACATGCTTTATCCGATTGTAATGATTTTTTCACAGAACTTTAATTTTATGAATTAATATATTCGTGTGAAATTTGAGCGTAATCAAAAAATTAACTATTAAAAAAATCGCAATTTTAACGCTTTTTTCGTTAAAAAAAATTACGCTCATCCATCAACGCGGCGGGACTTTAGCGTTTTCCTAGTAAATTATAATAATTGTGAAATAATTGTTAATGGTACGGTATTTCACAAGTTTTACATTGAAAATAGGCTATCACTTTCATATAGGCCTACTAGGGCCCTGCTGGGAGGAGTTAAACAGGAAAGTCCGGATTATCCGAGTTTTTCGTTAACCGAGCATAGCTCGGTCCCATCCACCTCAGATAATCGAGGTCTTACTACAATTAGGAAAACCACATCTCTTTCTAGTTCTATTTGAGCCCGCATTATCAGGTTCGAAAACTGGTGAATGGTGATACATGTTACTGAAACTGAGATTGAAAATTCAGTAGGGTCAAGTACCCAATAGCCGAACACCCTCCCGCCGCCCTCCCTTATGACCAGATAGTAATTTATTGAAATGTAGGCCTACTACAAGTGTTTGGTTTTGCCAAATTGTTAATCACTTCTTCCTTAAAAGATATGTAGGCCTAGTTCCAAATTGATATCTGCCCGATAGTAAATGAGATAATAATATCGGAATGTTGCATCCACCATTTTCTTGATTTCGTCACTTTTCAACTTTTGACAGGTAGGCCTAAGCCTAAACAACTTTTTGGAAATTCGATGATCTATGGAAACGAGTGTAAAACCCATTAAAATGTCAAAGGGGAGGTGGACATCATTATTGAGTGTATTATAGTTGTGCCTACAATATTAATACAACAGAACTGTGCTTTTACTTCCAGGAAAGTCTAAATTATACAAAAACAGCTGACGTTCGGATATTGGGTCGAGTTCCATTAGCCGAACACTTCGCTCTGAAACTCTGTGTTATTCGTGAATTAGGCCTAGGCTTACCTATTCATTTTTGCTGGATTAAAATTCAATAGCAATTAATTAGACTATTACACTCACATAAACGTTAAACACATTGAATAAATAAAATGGAACCCTGTTGTTAGTTTCACATATTGCATTTTAGCTTTTATTTGTTAATTAGGTACGTTATTTTTGGCTGTGCTATGTAGCTAGGCCTATGTCGCCATCTTGAGCCATTCAGCGATTGCTGGCAACTTAGCTTTTCTGAACTTACTTCGACTTTCGAGTGTGATTATCGACTACACAGAGCATCTATGATTGGCCGAGATGTTTTAAATCAACCACTGAGGTATAAGGAAGCCTAAAAACAAAACCCAGTTGCCTGACGTCATAATTGAATGTCAATAGAAGGAACTTTAGACACAACAGTGTGACTTTATGCTAAAGGTGTTCGGCTAAGCCTATTGGGTACTTGACCCTAGTCCTATGCAGCAATACGAGCTCAGATTGCCTGATAAACAAGGCTAGGCTTAGTCTATTTAGGCCTACGATGTTCAAATAAGGCTTCAAAGGCACGCATTAGGTTAGGGTCAGTGCAGAGCGTGAGGGGTTAAGATCAACCAACATCACAAAAGCCCTGGCCAAAACGGACAAGTCCAAGTTGACTTAAATACAGTTGATGAGCATATCCGAAGGTACTGCGAGTGATTGTCGGAGAAAAATTTAAGGTGCTGGGCGGCGAGGTCATATCGCTCCCGTGGTCGGTCGTAAGCCTTAAGCATATTGGGGTGATGTATTTCTCACCACTGCCGACAAGAACTGAGCCGTACGGTACCGTACCTATGGAACTCCCATAAAACAGAGAATGAACTTGGCCCGAAGGAGCACGGATGTACGGTCCTCGACGATACCACCTAACATAGGCTGATAGCTTCATACACAACAGTGCAGTGTGGCAGAGTAAAAGCGCGTTTGAGTTCTATGCGAAAGGTTGGCGGTTCAATTATTCGTTAGACCGATTTTTTTTTACCAAAGGAACATGCCTAATATTCTGCAAATTATTCTAAAATAGCAAATCCGTTTCAGTGGCAAGTCCTTTTTTGCGCAGAAAGTGGGTGAAAATAGCATAAAACTTGCACTTGTTACCTGGTACTTTTGTTTTCTGCAAATAATTCTATTTTAGCAAACGTTAGTTGCTTTTTGGTTGAAAGTTCTTTATATTTAAAATAGAAACATAAAGGTTTTGTAGGTTTGACCGTAGGCCTACATAGATATACGTAAATAGAAACATTAAAGGTTTTGTAGGTTTGACCGTACGACTATCTTCACACTATTATTACAGCGCGCCTCTATCCAATCAAATCATTGAACGTAAGACTAATTTTTGCACTAATAATATGGCTGACCATACGATAGGGTGCTCAGACGTCCCGCGGCGGGACAGTACCGATTTTCAGCTGTGTGTCCTGTGTCCTGCCACACTTCCCGGTAGGACGCACTTTTGTCCCGCTTTTATTGAAAATGCAAAAGCTCAGCCAGGAAGCTCAGCGCTTACTAAATCGCATCCCTTTCTTTCTTTATAGGCCTAGGCCTAAATGTAGCGGTCCGCTGTCAGCGAGAGCTCACTGGCGCTCTCCGTTGTCATAATTGTAAACATTGACGTGGCCACTACCAAGGCCTCGCCACTACCCGTACACGTCGCTCCCAACAAGAGTGATAGCTTGCTTGTTTCTCTCTCACACACAAGGCGTAGGCCTACATGTAGGCTAGTGTAAGTGTTCGTTTCGAATCGGCAGGGTCGTGTGTAAAATGCCGCCGCCTAAACATACTTTTATACACATGATGATTTGGTTGGGCAATTAAAGAAGTGTTTATCCTTTTCACAAACAAAACGGTAGCCTAATCCCTGGAGTTGCCATTTTGCATAAAACCTAACAAAATAACTGTAGGCCTGTAGCCCTATGTTTTAGTAACAATAATAAAATAACAATAGCTAATGACAATATTGTAAAACATACGCGCTTCGCACCCCCCACTCCCCCTAACATACTTTTCAGTTTTCAACATTGGGGCATGCTAACCGAAAGAGTAGGCCTACCGGCTAGGCCTAGGCCTAGTAAAGGTGAAGAAGAAAAAACGGCCTTTACCGAAAGGCGTCTGGCGGCAGACCCCAGCCACTGATCGTCCCGCTTTTAAAGTTTGTAAATCTAGGCACCCTACTGTAGGCCTAGGCCTAGGCTAGACATAGCCTAGGCCTTTATTTAATGGCCGTGGATAATCGTAGGCCTAGGCCTAGGCCTATTTGGTAAGCACAAGTTCCCCCTGCAGGGCCCACTTCAAGGAAATCAATCAGCAAAGGCCCAAGCCCTATGTGTTGGGCCAAGGGCCTAGGCTAGGTCCTAGCCCTAGCCTAGATATGGGGCCTAGACCTAGACTCCAGAGGGACAATAAATTAGCAAAGGTTTAGCCGAGGCTCTAGATCTAGAGATGCCTAGCCTAGGGCATTGAATTTGGAACTAGGCTAGGCCTAGCCCTATTAAATACACAAAGGTATGGGCCTAGGCCTAGGCCTAGGGCACTGTAAATCATTCTAACCTGAATCGTTTGTTGTAGGCCTAGGCGATTGTCCATCCATCGTTTCGTTGTTTTGGCCCTAGTAGAGCTAGACTATCTTAGCCTAGGCCTTCCCAAGTTGTAAATCAAATTCAATGTTTGGAAATGACATTACACAGCAGCTGTAAACAAGTTCCCAAAAAAGATGTGTGGCAGGTTGGCAGCTTGAAGTGAGGTCATCAACGATGGAGGTCAATGGTCCTTCCACCCACCCACCATTTCCCCAAGCACCTTCTTTGTAAGGTTGTTTGAGTGTTATATAAACAACGAACATGGTACTACAACAATTTTTTTACACATTAATCTAATGCGTAAAATATTTTTCTTATGCCGTACGTAACGGATAAGAAAATCAAAGGAAAATATAAAGTTTGGTATGACTCCCATAGTATGTGGTTTTGTGACGTAACCAATGGAAATGCAATGGCGGGAATTTAAATTACAGCAATGTGTGTAGCTCAGAGCTCACAAAACAAAGATTCAGAAGATCATCGGTTTGACTCTAGTCTAATAAACACCACCGACAGAGGTGTCTCGTGAGTGAATTAAGAGGTCGGCAGTTTCATTCCAGTAACTTACAAGCTTTAATGAAGATTTATTTCACCATCTTCTTTTTATATCCATAAGCAAAATTACACGAAGCATGGTTTGTCATGATTGTGACAAGTCTAGAATTGCCCAAATAAAAATGTGACTATATTATATCTTACAATGTTGGGATGGCCGTCAGAGGCCGGCATTTACATTACAACTCATGGACAAAGTGTTCCGATGAGAAGATAGATAGATAGTGATAGTCTCTTATCAACAAAACCTTGCACACAATCCGTCTAAACTGCCCATATGCAACTTTTTAATTTATTTGTCACCGGCTGAGGGTCGCACCAGGTTGTACCCAATCATAACGACACACATATTTAAAAAAAAACTGTGATCCTGGTGATCTGCTTACAAAATAGCTAGCAACTTATTCACAAAACATAATTGGATGGGTGCATTTTATTAACCTTGAAATATTTAACTGTTTTGTAACACATAATTACTTGCACTAAGCTCATTTGCTTCATTACTAAGGTTTGGTAGTTATCTTTCAAACAAATTTCCCAAAATGAATTTAGTTGAAAACATAATTCCTGGAAGAATTTGATAATTAAAATAATTTTTAAAATACCTTACATTTCTTTTTACGAATATAGTGTGACAATAACCTAACGTATTATCCACTCATTCTTGAGTTACACATCATTACTCATTAGTGTTGATATTACCGGAATAAGTATCACACAACCGTGTGCCGGAAATAAAGCTGAATTTAAATTGTTATATTAATGTAATAAACTTTACTACCAGATCTAGGGGTTGTTAAGTCTCGCGTATTTCTCGGGAATTTCCGTATTTTCCGTATCAACTCAACCCGGGAACCACTTTTCCCGTATTTCAACATTAGCTATAAGTTAAAAATTCAAAATTTGATAAACTCCCGCCTCGTCCTTTCGGCTCTGACCAGTGGAAGCCTGTGGTAGCAGTGCTGGGATGGTCTACCCCCACTCGTGACGTAAATCTTAGGTGGCTTGCCATGCATTCAGGCGGTTGCCGTGTCACCTATCAGTCAGGTTTGTTGCATTCATGCTCAGCGCTAAAAAAATATGAGTGACTGAGGATGCGTCAAAGTCGATGACACCACCATGGAAGAAGGCAAAAGGTTCAAAGCAGATGCGTATATACCAAAAAATGTGGAAGGAGGTTTATAAGTGGGTCAGACCAGAACACTCCAATAAATCAAGGGCCTATTGCACAATCTTTGCTCTCGTCTGCGCAGCAAGGAGAGAAGATAAGTGTAATCGACAAATGGGTACTCGTTTAAAGAATGTGGTGCACAAAACATGTCTTATTTTGTCAAATTGTTATGAAGAAATGTTATCTTAAAACGCATTGAACAAAAAAATTGGTGTCTGTGCCCCCAAATCCCCCTGGTTTTGTCCTTCATCCCCTTTGTTCCTTCCCCACACCTAGGAAATTCACATATTTTAACTTGGCAACCCTACTTATTGTGTAGGCCTACATTATCACCTGATTGGCCCTCTGCCTCGAGGTATAACAGGTACGGGAAGACTACCCTGAAATTGGGGGTGGTATCAGGCAGTAGTAGTACCCGCTAGGGGGACTAGTAGATGATGACTTCTGTCCACTAGACCTTTCTAACCTTTCTTTTAAAATTCTTAATAGCAGCCAGATCTAGTAGATTCTTTATGTCCTTTCCTTATCCCCGAAACAAAATACAACAAAAACAACAAAAGGAACTTTGCACAAACTGCCTTAATGTTATTTATACTCACGGTGCCTATTAATGATTGTATGCAATTAGTAATCCGAATCCCCCTTTAAAAATCAAATTTTAAGGGACCATAAAACCCCTAGGTTAAATTTAAAAATTGGAATCAAATTAAATTAAAATTAAACCCTATGTAATGAAAGCTTATGTATGGACTTCATCACAAGTTTTGTTGAAGTTGGCGCCTTCAGCCGATACGAAACGAAACGTTTGGGACTCGATGATGAAATGGACATTTAAAAAAGGCGGGGAAGAGACCCACGAAGATGCCTTCCAACAATAATCTTAAAAACGGTAAACCCCTGTATCACAGCTTGTCTTGTTTATTAATAAATGTAAAGAGTATTCATGGAACAAGTCTTGTTATTCCATTTGTGTGAAATAACCCTTCGTCCACTCAACCTGCTTCACCGGTTATGGGCCTCCTATCGTATATCCTATATAAGCTATCTAAGCCAATACAATTCCTGCTACGACAGAACTCACTGGATCGTGGGGAAACGCGTTCTGCGATAATTGAAGGGAATGGCGGACATTGGTCTACGATTCGAGAAATCGGCTGGAAGTTTGGTTGGATTCGTGGATGCAGATTGGGGGAACTGTCCGAATGACAGGAGATCCTATACAGGGTATGCTTTTATCCTGAGCAATTGTCCGATTTCCTGCGAATCAAGAAAGCAGAGAACGATGGCCCTATCATTGACTGAGGCTGACTATATGGCTCTCACCGAAGCCGCTAAGGAGGCCATATACCTTCAGCGATTCCTTTTTGAACTCGGTTTTGAGAAATTAGCCGAAGTAAAAATATTCAGCGACAACAATGGGGCACAAAAGTTATCGGAAAACCCTATTTACCACCAAAGAATGAAGCACATAGATGTGCGCCACCACTTCATCAGAGAAGTGTTGGAGAAGGGACCTGTGAAGGTCGAGTACAGATCGACCGAGGACATGGCAGCTGATGTACTAACAAAGGGAGTGCCTGGACCGAAGCACGCGAAATGTCTTCGGATGCTGGGACTGCTAGAATCTTCGTTCTCATTTCGAGGGGAAGTGTTGAAGTTGGCGCCTTCAGCCAATATAAAACGTTTGGGACTCGATGATGAAATGGACATTTAAAACAGGTGGTGAAGAGACCCACGATGATGCCTTCCAACAATAATCGTAAAAACGGTAAACATCTTTATCACAGCTTGTCTTGTTTATTAATAAATGTAAAGAGTATTCATGGAACAAGTCTTGTTATACCTTTTGTGTGAAATAACCCTTTGTCTACTCAACCTGCTTCACAAGTTTGAACATAAATTTGAATTAACCAAGTTTGCAATGATGAAGGGTCACTGTACCCAAGTAAATAAATCAAACTTGGTTAAGTTCTTGGTCAGACAATATTATGAACATGTAGCCCAAGCACTAATCTATTAAGGAAAGTCTCCAATAAAATTGGTTTTGTGTGAGTGACTATTACAACTTTTATATTTCTAACAAGAGTGATATAATAAGTTAATAAATGTTGTTAGAAGTAACTTTACTGATGATTACAATAATATGCCTGCAGAATTTACTTATTATTACAGGGAACCGTACTCCAACTCCAACTATATACAGGGATGTTTGAGAAAATAACACTGAAAATGAGCATGTTTGTATTGTGGCAAAGTTTTGAACAAATTCATTCACTTTTTGCAAGTAGGTGAACAAACTTTTACTCGAATATAAAATAAGTTATTTTTCATTTTTCAAACATTTAAACTATTGAAAAGTTTGTGGTTTTTAATTGGATCTTATGGATGGAACTTGGCATAGCTCAAAAAAGAACATCACACTGAATTGTGTACAAAGAGCTTGTGATTTATCAAAAGTTTTATCAGAAGTTAAAAATCTCCTGCCTAATTGAGAATATGAACTGTGGACCTTCTGCATTGGAAGCTGGAACACTAACCACAAGACCAATGAGCCACACAAAACTAAACTTAACAGTAAACTAGCTGCAGTCATAAGCACAATCATGACACTTGAGCTACGGTATCTTAACCAGTCATCGGGACTGTTAGTTTTTGTTTTTATAGAATACTCATTACGTACTTTCCCAGTCTGTAACCTTTTCTAAAAACAAACAAAAACATATGATCGTAATTTTGGGGCAAGGAATGAAAAGAGAAATGGTGTCAGGAATATGAATTATTTAAATACATTTTCCATATTAGAGATAACTTTATTCTGTATGAAAATAAACTCTTCGGGCACACAGCTATACCCTATACAGAGTAAAATGACCAACACATCTTATCAACTAATATCCTGGATAAATTACAACCAATTGTAATTTACAATCTGTAATTTAATTTTAGGTTTAGTAATATATCAACATTCATATTAAATTTCTTATAATTTCATTGGTTCATTTAATGTTACTGTTTGCTAATGTATTATTATGAGTGACACATGCCTGTAATAGTCAGAAGAATATTCCTTACCTTTGAATTACAGAACAATTCATGTCAATTTATATATGGGTAATTAAAATTAAAGTTAGCCCTTGTCAAGTCATGAACATGGCTATTGGCTAAATTTCTGTACAAAGCAAATTACAAGTTAAAATTTAAATTATGAATCAAATTTACAATATTTACGTTCATGTAACATCTGGTGCTGTTTTCAGTTACTTAACAGTGACATCAAAAATTAAAACCACAACCAACTTGGGCACATCATCTTTCAATGCAAAACATAATTTATTCTCGTATATAAAACTCTTCAACCAATTTTAAACTTTGATACCAATTGTGTAGGCAAATAGACATTGCTACAGTGGCATATGGCAGGTTGCATCTGTCACAACCTTTGGCATATCAAACACTTTTGTCCCTTCTCTTTAAGAAAATATTGCTCTTCAATGTATGTAAAATTGCCCGAATTTATTTTTTGCAAACTTAAGGTAACGTCCTCATCCCCAATCTTTAAATCTCTTGTTTGGCTTATAATATAGCCTGCCAACCTTAGTTACTTTTATCAGATTCAAAATATTATCAGTTTAATATGGATCTTGTGATAAATTATGATAGGTTTGAAAGATTTACATCAATAGCAAAATCAAGATTGCAAACCACTGGTTAACTACCAATAATCAAGTACCTATACAGTTTTTAAAGATGCCTATATAGGTACTATGGGTAACTTGATTAAAAATCAAGCACAGAGATATCATTCGCTCATATCCAAGGTGACTGACGTTTAAAATCCATATTTCATAGTACAAAAACAAATAACTGTGCAGAAAAACAATGTCAAGTGAAAAGACATAACAAATATTTAGAATACATTTGGATTGGGCTCATAGCATTAAATATCAGAACAAAAACTTCATGGTGCTTTACTAAGCTCTATAACAATCACAATTTAAAATTTAAAAAATCATTCCCTGCCAGGTCAGACTTACGATTACGTATATGACAAAAACTCTTTTTTTGACATGCCAAGTTGGTTATAACTAAGTACAGTCCATTAACCTAGGGCTTAACGAAAGAACGGGGGAAAAGGTTTAACATAGTGTTCTGATAAATTTATAAGGAATATACAGTTTTGTTTTCTACCTAAAATTCAAATGACGTAACGTTTACTAGACTTCTGATGGTTATAATATAAATTACACATATATTTTTTAATAGAGTAATATGTAAAACGTAAGTAATTACTTAAGTGTCTCGGTGTGTTGAGCTGAAGGGTCCTATCACAGAACATTTCTGATAAATTTTATCCAAGGCCCAGTCCACTCCAAACAAGGTTGTCATTTACTTATTATTTATAGAGCTCTATATTTTGCCCCTGAATGTAAAAATCCTAAATTTTTACATGAAAGGGGCCATTACAAAAAATATTTAATTTTTAACAAAGATCCTAAAGAATCATACCAATTTCAAACAACCCATTCAAAATATTTATCTTAAAACTGTAAATTGTATACTCTTGCATGGCAGCCTTATCTTATAGCATTATCTACAAATATACCATAACTTTCTCTGTCCCTGCTAGTAGGTTATTAAACCAAACAAAAGTGGATTGAAAAACAGCTTGGTCTCCCTTGATTTCCAAAAGCCAGCCCGACGGCCATTCACTGATCAAATCCTCTTCTGGAACTTATCCTCTTTAGCTGGCATAGCACCCCAGAATAGGTGACCTATTAGAAAAGTGGCCTTTCACCGCAGATAACATAATTAATAATAAGGCAATTAATAAATAATAATAATTGCCAATGCAAAAATATTCAAGTTGAAATTGAGCTTCAATAATATTACATCCAGTAAAAGTGCATTTCAAACACCTTGAAACATCAGCCCCATGAACAAATATTAATCATTCTCATTCATCTAGTGACTGGGCCTTTAACGTTATGATTTTGTTTAATTTTATTAATTTCATTTTATTTACTTAGGATACTCTAACATGGAAGGAAGATTCCGTCTTTTAAGTTGGGATAAAACCTCACGGTGCCGACGATTTTGTTGGTTAAAACAAAAATATTGGTCAGAACAATAGATTTATAACACTGATATGACCACAACAATAATTGCACCTCGAGTTAAACTGATACAGTTTTTAAAGGCCAATTAGGCCTAATTCAGCTGGTTTTAAAAACGGTGATAACGAACGGAAATGTCATGTTTACTGACCAGTTTACATGTATACACATATTATCTATAAACATTTCTTTAAAACAACAGCCTGCAAAGCTAGTTAAATTCCACATTATGAGCTGTATGCATTCATACAGTATTGTCAAAGTCTCAAAGTTCGCTAAAGCTATTGAGATTAGTTTTGACTCTACCACTCCATATTTAACCACATCTAGGCAATGGGTACAATGGCACTTTCATTAACCAGGTATATCACAAATAACGCTTGATATTTTCTTGGGATTAACTCAAACAAGAAGACACCAGTGCAGCCATCGAAAAACACTTAACAACACTATGCATTATTGTCACTTTTCACACATGCTCAATATGAAGATATATTTTCTTATGACCAAATGAAAGCACCACGCTTCTCTTCATCATAGTCTTCAATTTCTTATAATATTGAATGGACCTAAATTGTTTGTGATAATCTTGACTCCTTTGTATTGGGCTATTCAGTCTTAGGGTTGGTCATAGGTAATACTCCATGCACAATTTCCACATTGGTTGGAGTCGCACAATGGTAAAATGCTTTCATGCGATGTAACAAGATTTAGTTTGGCAACTTCTGCTAACTGAAAGAATGACATGCATTCCTTCAACACTCGGTGTAAACCATAGGGTAGATGAACACAGATTGAGAGAGATTAATTTAAATGTCCTGCTATCTCGTTTTATTTAATGGTTTCCCAGACTCAATGAAAATCGGAGTAATGTTTGGAGGTTTGTATTTCCTGAAAATAAAGAAAATATAATATGTAGGCTATTATTTTACTGAAATACTTAAATAGTAAACTTAATTTAAAACCATGAGATAACAAAATATGAGATTTAATGTTGAACATTCTGTCTTTATTCTTTACACCCATTTGGTTTCTTCAGAAATACTGGTACATACCTAATTTAATTACAATTAATATTTTAAATGATTGATCTCTGAAATACCCTATAGGCCTAAACTAGGCAAGGCAAATATATTTGTATCATTTTAGCTATGTAGGCATATAAATAATTTTAATACAACAAAAAATAGGATAAGATTATTTAGAAACATTTTGAAGATAAAATTATGTATTTTGTCTTGTATTTTGTCTTTATCTATTTATTTATTTATTTATATATTATATCCTCTTGAAATGTAGTATAAGTCTACAGCAATAGTGTGACATATAAGTCTACAGCAAAAGTTATGTGTGAGGGGGGAGGGGGTGAAACAATTGTCACTATTAAATAATTAATTATTGAGTTTGTCATACATAGATCAATAAGAACTGGGTAATTAAATGATTGGATACTCACGCATATGCGGACACAGGAACTCCTATGACTAACAACTCATTGCTCTTCATATGCATCCTCCACATACTTTTGTGAAAACCTCTGGCATCGAGATCCCAAATCTTGAAACACTGAAATTAAGTAAACTAGAGTAAATTACAATATCAAACAAACACATGCCACCTTGCTACCTCCATCTATTCAAAAACAATGACTTGATGAATACATTTATTGAATGTTGGTTCCCCGGTTGGACTGTTAGCCTGGTAGCTCATCCTTAGATATCCTTTGGTAGTTTTTTTATGAACCTTGTCAGTTTCATCAAACCATAAGAATCCCTTAGTCTCAACTAGTAGGCAGTTTTGTGTGTATCAAACACTCCATAATAATTGTGTTGAATATAATTATTTTCCCTTTTTGGCATAGATGTAGTGTTAGCAGTCAGCCGGCGCCCAGCCGACCACCAGCTCACAAAAGTAAACGCTCGCACCACTTTCAACACCCCCGCCCCATTCCACGAACGCCATAAGGAGGGAATAGAATACATACACAGGAGTGCCGGGTTTTCCAAATTCCAAAGTGTGCTGAAATATTTCACTAACATTTCGAGAACAGTAGATAACCATCAAAACTATATCAGTAATAAAATTAGCAATCATGATTTAGGTGTATTTTATTCAGTGGCGGATCGGATCGGCCTGCCACTGACTGTAACCACAAACCCCTTCACTAGTTGTGCTGACCCTTGATCGTTGGAGGTTACCGAAAATATTCCCTCCTCAAAAAACAATGGATGCTTAAGTTACCGTATTTACGCGCATATAGGCCGCAGGTATATTTAAATTTTGAAGTTCAAAAACAGGGGTGCGGCCATTATGCGAGGGCGGCCTATATGACTATACAAAGTCGAAAAAAAAAATTATAATATGTAATTGTATCAATATTACGTAGGGTAAGGTATGCAGTTCTCGACCACCCTTACGCGCACGCCACCTATTTAATCAAATAAAACCATGTTGTGTTGATGTGACAGCTCTGGGATTGCTTTTATTAGATCGGGATCAATGTTTTCATGAAGACTGTACAAAAATCGACGTCGTAAAACGATTAAAATGTATCGAATATCGAATTTTTAATAGGACGTTATGGGTTTGACTCAAAGAATGTGGCCTAAATAGATCGCGCTAACAAGGTTTGCGTCGGCGTCGCACATTTTCAACAAGGGTTTTCTCCTGTTTAATTTGGGCTCAGGACATAATGTTTGCATTTATGTTGACTGTTAAACATTGTATTTACGTCAATTGCTTTACTTTTAGTATTTAGCTTATAATTACACCTCAAATATTGAATTCAGCACGGCAGTGACGGGACAACTGTCATGGCGGAATGTAATCAGATCTCGGCCGCAAGGAAATGGGTTCTCGACCTAGGTTTAGGGCCATGGCGTACGTGGTCGGAATCGGTCTATTTTGCTCAAAATTTATTGTTTGGCACCGAAATATGTATTTTGATGGACATTTTTACCGTTTTTATAATGCTATTAAACTCTGGGTCGATTTATGATTTTGATAATATTCGGCAAAGTTTAACATGGGATTTGCCGCGGTCGAGAATTGGTTACGTGGGCGGTTACGAAATAAAAGCCTAGGTCGAGAATTGATTCGATGCAGCCTTCGACTGTTGGTTGATTCGACCAGAAGTATAAACATTAGGATACGTTTTGGTACACTACCCTGAACAGCCTCGATCGCCGGAACGTTTTGAGACATTCCCCAACTATTTCGGAGATACAATGGCTGAAATACAGTAAAACATAGAACAAATTATTTGCTAAGGACGAAAGGTGGTCGAGAACTGCATAGCTGACCCTACACATATGCGAGCAAGCGTAAAAAAAACTGATTTTAACGGTAAGTAATTGTTATAAGTTCACTAGTTTTGTCATTTCTAAAGTGTCTGAGCGGGCCGACGAAACGTGGTTTTTACTCAGCCCTGTAGATCGTACTGAGACGGGAGTCTAAGCACTGCAAGGAGGCGGTGACTTGTAGTTGGCGACTCGGCCGTACGGCGAGTTGCCCGTCGCGCAGGCGTTCGTAGCATGTAATCCAACACCCCCACTTGACGGACGTCCTTCGCGCGGGTCGCTGGCTGCAAGTCCTATTTCCTCCCTCAGTGCTGCAAACCTGGGGCCCGGCAGCGGCTTTGTCAGTATATCTGCACGCATGTCTTCCATGGGGCAGTATTCCAGGCGGACGGTGCTTTGGTCTACGACGTCTTGGATATTGTGGTACCTGAGGTCTATGTGTTTCACCCGGTTGCCTATCTTCTCAAACGTGGTTAGCTTAATGCAGCCCTGGTTGTCCTCGTGCAGTACCGTTGGGTCTTCCTGGGCGTGTCCTAGGTCGCTTAGGAGCTGTCGGAGCCATGTAGCCTCTTGGCAAGCTAGAGTGGTGGCCACGTACTCTGCTTCGGTTGAGGAGAGGGCTGCGCAGTTTTGTTTTCTGCTCAACCAGGATATTGTATTGCTTCCTAGTTGAAATATGTAACCGCTCCTCGATTTTCTGTCCATTTGGTTACCTCCCCAGTCTGCGTCGGTGAATCCTGAGAGAACAGTGCCCCCTGAAGCGCTGATCCTTAGTGGGAGTGCGGCGGTGCCTTTTAGGTAGCGTATCACTCTCTTTACCGCCGTCCAGTCCATGGCCCTGGGATTTTCGAGTCTCCTACTCAGGATGCTTATGGCGGTGGCGATGTCTGGGCGTGTGACGTTTGCAAGGTACAGGAGTGCCCCCACTGCTTGTCGGTACTCTTTGTTATCGGGTAGTAGGTTTTCCTCTCCGGTTTGGCTCAGGTAGCTGGCGTCCATGGGTGTTGTGCTACACTTGGCACTTGCCATTCCGAACCGTTCGATAATGGTAAGTATCTTTCCGCGTTGGTGTAGCAGCATGTCCCCGTTTGCATCTCTGTCTATTTCAATCCCTAGGTAGTTGTTTGCCTCGTCTAGGTCTTTTGTGGCGAAAGAACTATTCAGGTCTACGTGAAGTTGGTCGAGCTCCTCTTCCGTGGTTGCGCATACTAGCAGATCATCTACGTAAATGGTGACGTAGGTGTATGTTGTGCGCTCTTTTTCACGTACAAACAAGCATCAGCTTTGCTTTGTGAGAACCCCAACTTGGTTATTGTATCGTGGGCTTTGGAATTCCAGGTCCTGGCCGATTGCTTTAGACCGTACAAGCTTTTATTGAGCTTGCACACCATGTCTTCTTGTCCTGGAATGACGAACCCTTCCGGCTGCTTCATGTATACTTCCTCGGATAGGTCCCCGTTGAGGAATGCAGTGAACACATCCATATGCCTTATTTTTAGGTCTTTAACAGTGGCTATTGCGAGTAGGGTTCTTATGGTGGCGTATTTGGCCACTAGGGCGAATGTCTCGTCGTAGTCTTCTCCGTACTTCTGAGAGAATCCTTTCGCGACTAACCTGGCTTTGAAGCGTTCTATGTTTCCGCTTGCATTTTCTTTGGCCTTGAAGGTCCACTTGCTTCCGATTGCCTTCTTGTTTTCGGGCAGGGTAGTCAATGACCAAGTGGCGTTGGCCATGAGAGATTCATATTCCTCGTTTGCCGCTTTTGTCCACTCTTCCTTCAGGTCTCCCTTCATTTGGGTCATTTCTCTCCAACTTCCTGGTTCGACGACCTCTTCTCTAGCTAGGTACGATAGTCTCTTGGGAGGAATCCCTTTGTTAGGTCTTGAGGATTTTCTGCTGTCTTCGGAAGCAGGTTCGGCTGTCTCTTGATCATTGTCGCTGGGGTTGTCTGCGTATTCGACGGCGGCTTCCTGGTTCTTTGTGAGATTGAGGTTACCCGAGTCTACGTTCGCTGCTTCTTCCCATTCCGGTCTTTTGCTGATAACTTCGAAGCTGTCTTTCGTCCTGGTTTCTGTGAATGTGACGGTTCTGCTGACGATGATTTTCCCGGTAGCTGTGTTTAGTACGCGGTATCCCTTGGCTTCTTCGCTGTATCCAACGAGAGTTCCTTCTTCGGCTCGGGGGTCTAGCTTCGTCCTCTTCTCCTTGGGGATATGGCTGTAGACTTTGCTTCCAAAAACTCGGATGTGGGAGACGTTCGGTTTGCTGCCGAACCACAGTTCATACGGAGTTTTCTCAACCGATTTGCTGGGCAAGCGGTTTTGTAGGTAGTTGGCGGTGACTACTGCTTCTCCCCAGTACTTTGTTGGGAGGGACGCGTCGAGTAGCATGCATCTTGCCATTTCTGTAAGGGAGCGGTTCTTCCTTTCAGCTACTCCGTTTTGTTGGGGAGAGTACAGTACAGAGAGTTGCAGTTCGATGCCTTTCTCGTCCAGGAACGATTTGACGGCTGCATTTTTGTATTCTCTCCCGTTGTCGCACCTAATCTTCTTAATTTTAGTGTTGAAGATGTTGTTGACTCTTGCCGAGTAAACTTTCAGCTTGTCCAAAACTTCGTCTTTAGTCCTCAGTAGGTAGACCGTGCAGTATCTGGAGTACCTAGTCGTCAGTCAGTGTCATGATGTAGGCCCTACCTCTTTCCGCCAGGGGTTTCGGTATTCATCGGTCCGCACAGGTCAGAATGGACCAATCCGAGAGGTTTATCTGCCCGTTCCTCGCTTTTCTTTGGGAAAGTCTTTTTGGTTAGCTTACCCTTCACGCATGTAATGCACTTTTTGTGTCATTAGGCTATTTGAATGTGCCGCCTCACGGCTTTGAATAATGAGGCCACCTCACGGCTACCTAGAAGAAGACTATATGTCACAAAGGCGGTGTATAAGCAGACGAATAAATGGCCGTCCAAAAGTGATTCAGTTTTCTAAAACATACTCACCTTTATCCTCGATCATCCGAACAATCCTAATACCAAAGTGGTAAAACATGGTGACAACGGTCGGATAAGGAAATAAGGGAAATATTAAAATATATTCAAAGTATTCTGTACATATATAAGTAAATATGGCAGAAACAAACCAGACGCCCGGTGTGCAGAACGAAAGCACATGGCGGGTCCAATTGGACCCACCTCAAATCTTTTCTTTTCAACCCCACGAATGGCCTTCGTGGAGGAAAAGATTGAGCGATTTAGGACGTGTTCTGGACTAGAATCTGTGACTTCAAAGAGGCAAGTAAACACTCTTATATACACAATGGGTGATCGAGCAGAGGAGATCCTAACCTCTTTCAATCTTGCTCGGGAGGAGGAAGATGACTATGATGTTGTAGTACAAAGTTCGAGAATTATTTCATTCCTATGAGAAATAAGATATATGAAAGGGCATGTTTTCTACGGCGAAAACAACAACCAGGTGAGTCAATCGACACCTATACAACATCACTTCACACTCTATCTAAGACATGTGAATGGGGCAATCTAGCAGACGAAACGAAGTTGATGGCTCTCATAGTAGGCATGTGCGACCAGAGACTAAGCGACAAACTGCAATTAGATCCCAAGCTCACTTTTGATAAGGCCCTCACCCAAGTTCGGTTATCAGAGGAAATAGCTAGGCAAAGGTTAGTACTACATTCTGATCCTAGTAGGCCTAGTGCTAGTAAACCTAACCTTACCCTGGATGAATGCAATAGTAGGCCTAAGCATTCCACCTTTAAGAAGAAAGAAACTTCAAAGTATAAAAACGATAACAAAGGTAAGAAGTCCACAGGGGGGGTATCAAAATGTAAATAACAAGGTTACAAACTGTAGATGGTGTGGCTACAGCCAAAACCATGCCGATAACCGAGGCTCATGCCCAGCAAAGGATCCCAAAATGCAACAACTGCGGCATACAGGGCCACTTCGCTAAGGTTTGTCGTCGTAAGAAAGTCGCAGAGGTCCTAGACAACAACCAGGCTGACTGTGTCTTTATCGGAAGCATAAAATCATCGGGATCAAAACCATGGATGGTTACAATCAACGTCCACGGTAAGGAAGTAGACTTTAAGGTTGACACTGGAGCAGACGTGACGGTTTTACCAGCTACTGAACAGGTAATCGAGAATATCGCACTTACAAAACCAACCAAAATACTCTGTGGGCCAGATAAAAGACCACTGGATGTTATTGGGGTTGGCAAAGTGAATCTCAAGTTCAGAGGAACAGTATCCACTGAAACCGTGTATGTAGTGCAAGGCCTAGATACTCCACTTCTAGGTAGACCAGCTATTACTAGCCTAAAAATCTAGGACTAGACCAATCTATCGATCCAATCGAAAAACTACGTCCAAGAAAACAAATTGGAAACAAGAATTCAAAAATCTCTTCACTGGTTTGGGAACCATCCCAGGAGACTACAAAATCAATGTAGATCCTGGAGCGACTCCAAAAGCCATTTTCACTCCTAGGTCAGTAGCCTTGCCATTGTTAGGTACTGTAAAAAAGGAAAACTAGATAACATGGTTAAAAATAGAGTCATAGCCGAAGTAGAAGAGGCAACCGATTGGTGTGCACCAATGGTGGTAGTGCCAAAGCCAGCAGGTGGTGTCCGAATATGCGTAGATCTTACTCACCTTAATCGTAGTGTGAAACGGGAAATACATCCAATCCCTAAGTAGAGCATACACTAGGAAAACTTGCTGGAGCTAAGGTATTCTCAAAACTAGACGCAAATGCGGGTTTCTGGCAGGTTCCGTTGGACCCAGAATCTCAGCATCTCACGACATTCCTCTCGCCATTCGGGAGATTTAAATTCCTAAAACTTCCATTCGGTATCTCGTCGGCCCCAGAACACTTTCAGAGAAAGATGAACATTATACTCCAAGGTCTAGAAGGAGTAGAGATCCACATGGATGACATAATCGTGTGGGGAGACAGCCAAGAAGAACATGATCGCCGTCTTCGAGCTGTACTAGAGAGATTAGAAAAGATCGGAATGACACTCAACGAGAAGAAAACGGTGTTTTCCGTTGACAAAATCACCTTCCTAGGTCACAAGGTCAGTGCCGAGGGTATTGCGCCGGACGAGAAGAAAATATCTGCGATTGTGAACATGGAAGCACCATCGAACGTCACAGAAGTCCAGCGTTTTCTGGGAATGGTTAACTTTCTCGGGAAATACATTCCTCGGAAAGCAGAGATCCTCGAGCCTATAAACAGTCTACTCTCAACAAAAACTCATTGGATATGGGGCCCACATCAAGAGGAAGCCTCAAGAAGATCAAGACTTTGTTAACCAGTGCACCAATACTAGCATTGTACGACCCAACAAAAACAACTATTGTTTCGGCGGATGCGTCGTCATACGGGTTGGGCGGGGGTCTTATTACAAGAACAAGATGATGGGAAGAAGAGACCAATAGCATATGTGTCAAGATCCTTATCGGCTGCCGAGAAAAAATTATGCGAATATCGAACGGGAGGCATTGGCATTGACGTGGTCTTGCGAAAGACTCAAGGACTTCATAACCGGGGTGTCATTCTCTATTGAGACTGACCACAAACCCCTAGTCCCTTTGTTACTTCCAAGAACTTTGATGAGATGTCCCGAGACTACAAAGATTCCGAATGCGGATGATGAGATACAGCTACAAAATCTTCTATTCTCCCGGAAAAGATCTAGTCGTCGCAGATACGCTCTCAAGAAAGCCACTTCCATGCGAAGAAACAAATGAATTAGAAGAGGAAATGTCCGCGTACATACATTTGGTGAACAGCAACATCCCAGTCACAGACACATATTTGGCAAAGATAATAGAAGAACAAAATCAAGATCCAATATGCACAGCACTCGTAGAATATACTACTAAAGGGTGGCCCTCAAAGAATAAAGTAGTACCCAAACTACAGGCTTACTGGTCCGTAAGGATGAGCTTTCAATTAACGATAGTTTGTTAATGAGAGGCACTCGTCTTATAATCCCGGAATCCCTCCAAAAACAAGTATTGGAGAAAATCCACGAAGGCCACCAAGGAATAACAAAGTGTCGTGCAAGGGCTCGTGAAGCCGTGTGGTGGCCAGGACTCTCCACTCTAAATGAATTTGCAGTCAGATCATGCCCACAGTGCATTCAACATTCCAGTAACAGTCATGAGCCAATGATTGCTTCAGAGTTTCCTTCAAGGGCCTGGCAGATTGTTGCCATGGACCTATTCAAGTTAGAACAACAGTGGTACCTCGTCGTAACCGACTATTACTCCCGGTACTTCGAGATCGCTGAGCTCTCAAGTCTCAAATCAAGGGCAATAATCAACCATTGCAAGTCAATATTTTCACGCCACGGTATACCAGAAACGGTCCGAAGTGACAATGGACCCCAGTTTGGCACTTTAGACTTTCTCTGAGTTTAAACAGTTCTCCGAATCTTACGGGTTCAAGTTGATAACCAGTAGTCCGAAGTACAGCCAAAGCAATGGATTTGCTGAAGCAGCGGTGAAAATAGCGAAACTACGATTGAAAAAATCGGAAGATCCATTCCTAGCTCTTTGGCCTATAGAACAACACCTTTAGCTAACGGGTTAGCCCAGCCGAGCTTCTCATGAATAGAAAACTACGTTCTACACTACCTTTGTCTCCACAACAAACTGGACAAAATACCGGACAAGTCGAATCTTCGGAGGAAGGAAGAGATAATAAAAGCAAAACAAAAGTCAAATTATGATCGAAGACACCGATGCCATACTCTATCGCCATTAAAACCAGGTGATGCTGTATGGATAATTGACATGCGGACACACGGAAGAGTTCTTCACTGTGCTACCGAACCAAGGTCATATGTAGTCCAGACCAATCGTGGAGCAGTCAGGAGAAACCGATGGCACCTAATACCAGAGCCATACTTCCACAGCGACGGAGAAGAAGGAGAGGAAAGCTTCGAGCCGAGTAATACCCAGACGGAGGGACTCGCACGAAGAGATAGCACCCCCGGAGCCAGTTGCAGTAGCCAGCCCCTCCTACAGAAGCTCTCAAACAACTGTCTGTGGTCCTCAGCCATACCATGGTGGTCCGTATCAAACGAAGAGCGGGCGGAGCATCCGTCCTCCCATTCGATATTCTCCCCAGTACTTTGTTGGGAGGGACGCGTCGAGTAGCATGCATCTTGCCATTTCTGTAAGGGAGCGGTTCTTCCTTTCAGCTACTCCGTTTTGTTGGGGAGAGTACAGTACAGAGAGTTGCAGTTCGATGCCTTCCTCGTCCAGGAACGATTTGACGGGCTGCATTTTGTATTCTCTCCGTTGTCGCACCTAATCTTCTTAATTTTAGTGTTGAAGATGTTGTTGACTCTTGCCGAGTAAACTTTCAGCTTGTCCAAAACTTTGTCTTTAGTCCTCAGTAGGTAGACCGTGCAGTATCTGGAGTAGTCGTCAGTCAGTGTCATGATGTAGGCCCTACCTCTTCCGCCAGGGGTTTCGGTATTCATCGGTCCGCACAGGAGGAGAATCCGTCCTCCCATTCGATATTTCCCCAGTACTTTGTTGGAGGGGACGCGTCGAGTAGCATGCATCTTGCCATTTCTGTAAGGGAGCGGTTCTTCCTTTCAGCTACTCCGTTTTGTTGGGGAGAGTACAGTACAGAGAGTTGCAGTTCGATGCCTTCCTCGTCCAGGAACGATTTGACGGCTGCATTTTTGTATTCTCTCCCGTTGTCGCACATAATCTTCTTAATTTTAGTGTTAAAGATGTTGTTGACTCTTGCCGAGTAAATTTTCAGCTTGTCCAAAACTTCGTTTTTAGTCCTCAGTAGGTAGACCGTGCAGTATCTGGAGTAGTCGTCAGTCAGTGTCATGATGTAGGCCCTACCTCTTTCCGCCAGGGGTTTCGGTATTCATCGGTCCGCACAGGCTTCTTCGCTGTATCCAACGGGAGTTCCTTCTTCGGCTCGGGGGTCTAGCTTCGTCCTCTTCTCCTTGGGGATATGGCTGTAGACTTTGCTTCCAAAAACTCGGATGTGGGAGACGTTCGGTTTGCTGCCGAACCACAGTTCATACGGAGTTTTCTCAACCGATTTGCTGGGCAAGCGGTTTTGTAGGTAGTTGGCGGTGACTACTGCTTCTCCCCAGTACTTTGTTGGGAGGGACGCGTCGAGTAGCATGCATCTTGCCATTTCTGTAAGGGAGCGGTTCTTCCTTTCAGCTACTCCGTTTTGTTGGGGAGAGTACAGTACAGAGAGTTGCAGTTCGATGCCTTCCTCGTCCAGGAACGATTTGACGGCTGCATTTTTGTATTCTCTCCCGTTGTCGCACCTAATCTTCTTAATTTTAGTGTTGAAGATGTTGTTGACTCTTGCCGAGTAAACTTTTCAGCTTGTCCAAAACTTCGTCTTTAGTCCTCAGTAGGTAGACCGTGCAGTATCTGGAGTAGTCGTCAGTCAGTGTCATGATGTAGGCCCTACCTCTTTCCGCCAGGGGTTTCGGTATTCATCGGTCCGCACAGGTCAGAATGGACCAATCCGAGAGGTTTATCTGCCCGTTCCTCGCTTTTCTTTGGGAAAGTCTTTTTGGTTAGCTTACCCTTCACGCATGTAATGCACTTTTCTCGCGTATCGCAGTCACGAGTGTCATACCAGTTGCTAGATTTTCTTTCTTCAGTCTTGTGACGGCGTCGGGGTTTCGGTGTCCCATGCGTCTGTGCCATAGGTGGATGCAGTTCTCATGATTTTCCTCTTGGATAGCAGACTTTGCGCGTTGCCTCGTTTCGTCACTGTCTAGCCTGACTTCAAAGAATTGCTTTTCCCGGAGGCCTATGGTTAGGGTTTCTCGGTTTTTGAGACCGTGCACTGATTGCTGTCGAATTTTACTAAGAACCCAAGCTTGGTTAGTGTGGGCACCGATATCAGGCTGCCGTCGAGGCTGGGGATGTACAGCACGCTTTTGAGCAGCACGTTCACGGGTCTCCTGGGTGACGGGGCCCACCTTGCATTTCAGGAAGCCCTCCCCCACTCCCTCGGACTGCATGGAGCTCCCGTTTGCGAGTGAGACGGTGCACGACTTCTCGTCGAGTCTTGAAAAAAATGCCCTGTCATTAGTCATGTGGCATGTTGCTCCCGAGTCAATGAACCATGTGGTTGTTGTCTTGACTTCCTCCGCCTTGAAACATACGTAGCACGGTTCTTCATCGTCGCTTGATCCGGCCTCGCTTCTTATGGCGCTCTTGACTTTCTCCCTGTTGAACTTTGTTTCTCTCTTGAGGGTCCGGCAGTCCTTCTTTAGGTGAGCGGTGTAATGAACTCACTTGACAAGGTTTAGCTTCTAGCATCCATCTTTATTCACTACTTCACTTTGGTCAGTCAGTGCTGCCAACTTACACACACACATTCAATACACTACATCATTCCCTTTTTCTCAAAGTGATTTGAAACTACAAACTAGGTACCTCCAATATTATATTGAATGGATAATGATTTATAATGTCTTTGATCTTCACTTCTTCTTATGTAACACTAATTATGGTTATGATTGAAACTACATACTACGTTTCATTAACACAAAACATAATTAAACTTCCACGTGGTAAACTACTGATGTGGACGAACTATTTTGTTATTAAACTACTAATAATCGGAATTGTCAATGGAATGATAAGGACACCTCACATGATCATTAATCTTCTACAGTTGATAGTCGCTCATCCAAACCGGGGGTCTGCGTTGGCGGCTCTGGCCTGGCCTCTTCGCTCCCACGGTTCCCTGTCGGAGCGGGGTTGATCTGTCTCCTGCTACAGGTCTAGGAGACTGTGGAGACAATGGAACATCTATGTTTTGATTAATTGTGACTATAGGAGGAGGGTGATGATTGTTCTCCAGTGAGGTATTTGCTGGTTGGTCGGGAACATGGTTCTCGGGATTTGTGATATGTGTCGAAGGGATTGGATTGAGTGTAGGGCTTGCAGGTTGTGGGAGTAGTACTTCCGTACGTGGCTCACGTTCCGACGGTACTGTGCACCGGCTGGCGAACAGATCTTTCACGGCGTTGCCATCCCTCTCGGTAACCTCGAACGGTACTGTTTTATACGGTGTGGTAAACTTGTTGCGTTTCTCTTGACGCGCCAACACGTAGTCTCCTACAGATATGTTGCTGCTTACTGCCCCTCGTCTTTGATCGATGTATGTTTTCCCTAACTCCTTCATTTCCCTGTCCCGATCTCGGAATTCTTCACCTGGATAGGTACATGATTGTATACTTGGAACTTTGTCACGAAGCTCTCGTCCAAACATCAATGAAGCCGGAGTGCAGCCCGTTGTAGAATGGGGTGTTGTTCGATAGAGAAAGAGATATTCTCTCAAGGCAGTCTTGATGTCTTGATCAGCTGCTGCTGCTATGCGAAGTCTCTTCATTATGGACCGATTCTGTCGCTCCACTTCGCCATTCCCCTGCGGCCACTCTGGCGTCGAGTATCTCAACTCGATGTGTTGGTGATACAATAATCATGGAAGTCGTTGCTAGTGAAGTATGCCGCATTGTCCAATTTGATCGATTCCGGTAGTCCGAATCGTGCGAAGATTTCTTCTAACAGGTCGATAATTTTAGCGGTTGTGACGCTAGGTGATAGCACGGCCTCGTGGAATCTTGAATAGTAGTCGATGACAACGAACACGTATTGTCCATTTGGGAGCTGCCCAAGTAGTCTATCGCCAAGGTCTTGCCACGGTCTGTCTGGTAATCTGGTTCTAATCACAGGTTCTGGCCGGCGGGGTGAGCTGACCACCTGGACCCCATGGCAGTGTCTGCAGAACGTTTCCACTGCCTTATCTAATGCTGGCCACCAGACTTTTGAACGCAATTCTGTTTCATCAAGACTATGCCAGGATGCCCCTGGTGTGCTAGTTCGAGCACCTGTCTCTTAGGTTTGTAGGTATGAATATGCGGGTTCCTCGGATAAACCGTGGATTGGTACACGCATAGTTCACTTTTGATGAGTTTGAATTTCTTCAGCTCATCCGGCCATGTGTCGGTTTCGATGCTCCTCCTTAAAGAGATGTTTTCCTGGTCTTGTCTGGATTCTTTTTCGATTTCTTCCAGGCTCATAGCTTTGGGAACAGCTTGACTTGCTACCCATCGAACATGATGATCTGGATCTTCTGTTGTTTCGGTATTCCTCGAGTTAACTGATAGTCTCGACAGTGGATCAGCAATATTGCTTCTCCCTGGCTGGTATTCTACCTTGTAGTTATAGCACTGGAGTCTAAGCACCCATCGCTCTACTCTCGCGCATGGCTGGACTTGGTCCCGAAAATGAATTGGAGTGGTTTATGGTCGGTAATCAATGTAAACTCGCCCCCGTACACGTAGTGGTGGAATCTTTCGCACCCCCATACCAGTCCAAGTGCCTCGCGTTCGACCTGACTGAACTTTTTCTCGGCATCTGTGAGTGACCTGCTTGCGAACTCTATTATCCTTGGCCCATCTTCCTGTTCTTGAACTAAGACGGCCCCGAGCCCATACGGGCTAGCATCTGCGATGATCGTCGTCGGTGCTCCCGGTGTATAGAATCCCAAAGTTCTCTCGTCTGATAACATTTCCTTAATATTGTTGAACGCATCCGTCTGCTCCTGCCCCCACTTGAAGCTAACGTTTTGTCTCAAAAGTCGCCTCAGCGGCTCTGTAGCCGTAGAATAGTTGGGAAGGAACCTGGAACAGTACCCTGCCATTTCCAAGGAAACTTTTCACTTCCTCTTTAGTTTTTGGTTCCCTACAGTCCCGGACCGCCAGTACTTTGCTATGTAGTGGCTTGATCCCCTGACTGGAAATCAGGTGCCCTATGAAGTCCACTTTTGGTTTGCTGATCTCACACTTGTCTGGATTAAGTGTGAGCCCCTTCTCTGCGAATGTCTGCATCACAATCCGCAGTCTGTGGTCGTGCTGTGCTTGGGTTTTCCCGTGAACGATGAAGTCATCTATAAAGACGCATACTCCTTCGCACTCGGCTACAACGTCTTCTATTATGCGCTGAAATATTTCGGGCGCGCAGTTGATCCCAAAAAAAAAGCCTTTTGTACCTGTACACCCCTGCGCTGGATATAAAGGTTGTTATCCCTCGTGACCCCTCGTCGAGCTCAATCTGGTGGAACGCAGAGCGAAGGTCCAACTTACTGAACACAGTGCTTCCTCGTAGTTCCGGCGTTATCTCTTCAATGGTTGGTATCATGTGTCGCTCCCGTACAATTGCAGCGTTTGGCAACCTCATGTCGACACATAGTCGCAGCTTACCTGAATTGGTCTGAGTCAACACCACCGGTGAAACCCACTCTGCTGGTTCACGCACCTCCTCTATAAGGTCATTAGCTAGGAGTTCTTCTATTTTCTCACTTACTTTCGTCTTTAGCTGGTGAGGCGTCTTCCTGACTGGCAATGCCACTGGTGTGACATCTGTCTTAATGCAAAGTTTCAACTTAAAATCTTTAAGCTTACCTACGCCGGTGAAGACAGTTGGGAATTCTTCTTTAACCTTTTGCAGCGTAGTCTTTTCTTGCAGTGTAGAATTCTCTTGCAGTGTAGAATTCTCTTGCAGTGTAGAATTCTCCTCTTGGGTGGGCCTGGAACTTATTGCATTCAGAGGAAACCCGGTTTTTAAAACGCCCAGGTCTCTGGCAGAACTGCTCCCCAAGAGCGGTACTCCGTCACCGTCTACCACGTAAAATATTGTTTCTTGGCCCTTTTCCCCTCCTATTTTCACTTCTGTGGTGAATTTGCCTAATACTTTAAGGGTTTGGGTACTCCCATAAGGATAAATGTTTTTTGTAGTAACTGTACATTTCCCCTTGATTTTATTCTGCTTGCAAGTCTCCCATGTCTTCCTATCTAGGACATTACAGGAAGCCCCCGAATCAATCATCAGCTTAATTGAAACACCTCCCACCTCAGCTTTTATGAAGCAATCTTTATGCCCAATCTCCCCTCTAACAGCAAAGGTGTAACCTTGGGCTTCTTCTTCTTCTCCTTCATTTAAATTATGGACTTTGGACCCCTTTTCCCGTGAAGAATCTTTTTTATCTTGTCTATTTCCATGTTTGTCACCCTTGGTTTTACATGTTTTAGCAAAGTGCCCCTCAATACCGCACTTCATACATTTCTTCCCTCTCGCGGGACATTTCGCGTCGCGCGCGAGATGGTTGGTATTACCGCATCGATAGCATGCTAGCCTCGAGCCAGGCCGACCGGAACGCCGGTTGCTTGACTGGCCGGGCGATGACGTCACCCGTGCGACGTTTTCAGCCTCGCCGAAACTAGCACGTTGTGTGCAGGCTTCAATTGCTCTTGCGATCTCTTGAGCCCTATCAATAGTTAACCTGTCTCCCTCTTTAATGAAATCTTTACGTACCTCGGGTAATCGGCATTTCTCCCTCAGTTGGTCTAGGATATTATCTTCCTCTTTATCCCCAAAGTCACAGTAACAGCTCTGGCCTCTCAGACGCGTAATAAACTGGGCCACCGTTTCCTCCCCCTGCGCCATTGCGCGGAACACTTGGCGCTGGTGGGCGAAGCAGGTTTGAGGTTGAACTGTTCGTCCAACACAGACTTGCATTTAGCATATTCACACTCACCCGTGGCTACTTCTCGGCTCGCCGACGGAAGTGCAAACCAGATGTCTTGTACAGCCGCCCCCGCTACGTGTAGTAGTAGAGCCCTTTGTCTTAGTCCTGAAGTTATGCCCTTCGACAAGACGTACAAGTCAAACGCCCTGAGCCAGCGGTCCCATCGCTGTGAGGTGCTGGTGTGATCCAGCCCGGGCACGAAAGGTTTGATGCTGGAGTTCTCTGAATCCATTGTAGCTTACGTTGCACGCTCGCTCGTATTGAAACACTGTTGTACACTACCGAATTCAATCACTGTTTCGTGTATAACATCGAATTGAATCACGCTTTTTTTCGTCGCCAATGTAATGAACTCACTTGACAAGGTTTAGCTTCTAGCATCCATCTTTATTCACTACTTCACTTTGGTCAGTCAGTGCTGCCAACTTACACACACACATTCAATACACTACAACCGGGTTTGTTGCAGTGGAAGCACTTCATTCTTTCCACTGTCCCGTATTGAGGTCCGGTTTTAAATACAGCTTCATTGTATTCGGCTCCCAATTCTGTTTCCGTTCTTCGGTTAAACTCGTCCTTGAGCTTGCCGATAACGAATTCGAGTGTTATGTCACCCTCGGGTCTAGCCTCAAGTGCTGTGATTAGCATGCCATAGTTCTCTGGCAGGCTACACAACAGGAGGGCTGGGGACGGGGTTTTTCCCTTGAGCTCTTCACCCAGTCCCCTGAGCTCATTAACTAGCTCAAGTGTTCTGTTGATGTGCTCATCCATACTTTGCTCGCTTTTGAGTCTGAGGCTGGTACAGTTTCCTGAGGAGATACAACTTTGAGGTTAAGTTAGACCTTTCGTGCACCTTTCTCAGGGCCAACCACACTGATGGGGCGGACTTTTCATTCTGACGTGGATCAGCTAGTCGTCCTCGAAAAAGTAGGCAGATTGTGGCCCTGGCACGTTGGTCTTTCTTTTCCATGCTGGATTAGGCTGTGATGGCGTATCTTCCTCAACTGTGTCCAGAGGTCGCCCCTTGCTCAACAGCATTTCTATTTTGAACTTCCACAGCGGGGTAATTCTTGTTGTTGAGTTTTTGTATGGAGACTTTCCCGTCCGCGGACGACATGGTAGGCCTTGGGGGCTAGGCCTAGGCTAGGCTATAGGTTGGGTTTGGGGTCGTTCACCTGTTAGGCGCCGACTCTGCTGCGGGTTTAGCAGGGTTTCGCCGAACTGTCCTGGGTGAATGACTTATACACTTTACCTACGATTAAACTATGAACTAGGCCCATAACCTGTTTATAAGTTCACTAGTTTTGTCACTTCTAAAGTGTCTGAGGCGGGCCCACGGAAACGTTGGGGTTTTTACTCAGCCCTGTAGATCGTACTGAGACGGGAGTCTAAGCACTGCAAGGAGGCGGTGACTTGTAGTTGGTGACTCGGCCGTACGGCGGGTTGCCCGTCGCGCAGGCGTTCGTAGCATGTAATCCAACAGTAATTAATTAAATAAGTCTTGTTCAACGTGTGAATACGTCCGCGGAAGTGAAGATGTCCGCCCGCCGCCCGTAAAATTCTCCGTTTCGCGGCAATGTATGCCTCGTCGGCCGGTCACGCATCCACCCGACGCCCGGCGCAAGGTCGCAGGTTCCTGATGGAAGATCGTAGGCTATCCGAGCTGGTTTCAGGCGCACTTTTCTTGTTTTAATTGGACCGAAATGTTATGTTCTTTACATCTGAATGTCATCCTACAATGACGTAAGAATTGCACAGCGCGGTCGTCTTTGTGAGTGCTCGCCGCCGCCGCGACCTTGCTCGAAGACGGCGGACGAGAGAGAGAAAAAGATTAAATATGACCTTGAAGTCGACATGATAGAGGCTGGCTATGGTTATGAAGAAAATATGGACATTGTATTGGGTGACAATGACGGTGACTGAAAATGCAATAGCCAACACGGAAGCATTTCTGAATGTGTTACGTCGGCTACCGGGCTGTGATGCGCTCGACGACAAAGAAGTGGATTAATGGGCGAATGGAACTTGAAACTTAACATCCATTCAAGAGCCGACAGACGCAGAGATAAATAACCGTCCCCCGCCCCCACCCCTCCCAAGCCACTAAATACGTATCGCCTAGCTCACTATCAATTGGCGTCGGGCCAAGACTCTCGCTGTGTTGTTTTGTTTACGTTATGAATGAGATTAGATAACGAAACCCCGTCTGTTTTATTGTAAACACTCTCGACACTTCAATCCAAGCAATGCCAGCTGTGTTAGTGTCTGACGTTGTGTGAGCCGTGCGACCTTGCACACGGAAAGTTAAACACTCTAGAATAACATTGCATTAAAATAAAATGGTTTATTTATGTACATGCTCGTTTACATGTTCATTGCCTGTTTTGCGATGAGTTGTTTCATTCCTAAAGGATTTGCTGGCTAAAATAACAAGTTCGGCCAATACAACATGCAAAGTACTTTTTAAAATTTGCATGGTCAAAACTGGGGTGCGGCCATTACGGGAGGGCGGCCTTTATGCGCGTAAATACGGTACGCCACTGGGTACCTCTTTCTCTAGTCGTGATGATTGTTCGCTTCCAAAAAAACAGGGCTAGTTACGCCACTGATAAAATTATAGAAAGTGAACCGCGCGCGCTCAAGCCTGCGCACGTGTTTTCCTTAGAAAAACAAAACCAGTTGCATTATTACAATTATTAAATTACCATACGCGACTGCTGTGTCATTATGATTGAATTAAAGTAGCACCAATGATTAGTCATGTGGGGGAAACACCTGCTTTTTTTATGCTTAATTAAATTTCGATGCATTTTCGTGTCAATAGCAAATCCAAACCTAAGAGACAAGAAATTCGTGGCTGGCATGCAATGTTGCCAAGCCACGCGCGAGGATTCGTGAATTCGTGTCAATAGTTTTTGTAAACCCTGCATACACGAATTTGTGCCATTAGAAATTTGTAGTACAGTAGGCAAGCATTTTGTTTGTGTCAATATCTTTTCATGGTTATCGAGACACGAATTTTTCGTGAAAATAGGTTTTCGTGTATTAGTTGACACAAAATTTGTGTCAATAGAATCGGCCTTTTTGTTATCTGACAGTTCTGAGTCTGACAGCAAGATACATACTGGTAATGAAAAGGTGTAGGCCTATCCAAAATGAGAATCTTTCATTATTATATAGTTTTTGTTTTTTATTCTTTCCAAATCTCTAAACTCTTCACCAATTCAAGTAATAAATCCATTGGGTATTTTTTACAGTACTTTAACAGTAACAAATAACTTACACATAGGCTACATGTAGGTACCTTCATGCTCACATACAAATAAGTTACTAGGCCTACTACTAAATACTAATACATCCTATTACTAGGAAAACGCTTAAGACCCGCCGCGTTGTTGGATGAGCGTAATTGGTGTATTGAGCTGCCATGTGTTATGCGGATTTTCTGTTGTTCTGTGAAAAAATCATTACTGTTGAAGATTTTTAAAAAAAATTAATTAAATTAAATAAAAAATAAACTTTAATTTTTAATTTTTTTAGTTAATCGAAATTTAAAAAAAGAAAAAAATCGTAAAATTGCGATTTTCATAAGAAATAATTATTCGATTGCGCTCAAATTTCACACGAATATCTTAATTCATGAAATTAAGGTTCTGTGAAAAAATCATTACAATCGGTTAAAGCATGTAGGTGTTATAAGTCGAAGAAAGTTTTTAAAAATCGAAAAAAATCGTAAAATTGCGTTTTTTATGAGAAATAATTTTTCGATTGCGCTCAAAAACGTGGCAGTTCTAAGTTCAGAGATTTCGAAGGCCTCCATGAAATTTCATCGCAATCGGAGTATCGGTTTAGCCGGAATCGTGTTAACAGACAGACAAAAATACAGAAAGAAAAAAAAAAAAAAACATTCCGGATTTTTTTCTCCAGTGTAGTGAAATGGAATCTTCGCTTCGCTCATCCAATTATCCACTCGTCCATGCAAAGCTCTGCAGTTAGAAGAGAGCCTTACCTTAGAAACTTGCAACCAATTATTGAAGTCATTGGCTGTATCCATTTTGATGAACATAACCAACACCTTCCCCTGTAAACATAAAAACCAATAATAATTTAGAAGCTACTTGGCACTCAATTGATTCCTACATATTGTTTCACTGCCATCTAAAAAAGTAAAATACTGGGCTCTTAACGGGTTAAACAACCGGTCCCCTACTAATACTCTTGACTGTTTTATTAAACCCTGCAGCACAAGAATATCAAACCTTTCTTTAGTCTAACAGATCTTCTGCACATATCTTGTTAATTGTTATACAATGCCTGCTGATTGTTGTCAAATATAAAAACCATACTAGCCTAGGATAGCTTAGATGTGGTTCCCCCATTAAACATGGCAAAGAAGTGCCAACCGCCTCATGCTAGTGCTTCTAGCTCAGCGGAATGATAATCGGGCCAGAGTTTACGAAGGAACTTCTTCATGAACTAAGTTGACCAACCAGAATCCACCATTTTAACCTGTGCCCCGCCACTGCTCCTGGTGGTGGAACGAAATGCTACTACTACATACTGTGGAATGGTCGCCTGTTTTTCTTATCATTAGATCATATTATAGCGCAGCTATCCCCATACAGTATTTGTTGCTGTTAAACATCTATCATCTTCGAGTGTAAAAAATTTGATTATTGATTGCACCCAGAGACTAGAATAACAAAGTAAGTGCATATATACAAGAATTATTGTTATAGTAAAGATGTTTCCTGTCTGAAAAGTGGTATGCAGGTGTAGGCCTACACCACACTCTTTAGTTTTAGTTTACTGTAGACTACATTTCAAAATTCAAAGCAAGTAGGTAAACCCAAAGACAAACATATTCTTAATGGTTAAATGGTTAATGGTTAAAGAAAACCAGATTGCACATTGTCAAATCAAGGCAGAAGAAACTAGTTACCTTGGTGTCAGGAATGAAGTCATCATCACACGGAGATCTGCTGTGATCAAGTACTGTGCCATTTTTGACCTTATTAATGATGAGCTCTTCATAATTTTTCTTTTTCAGACTGTAAAATTAAAAATATATTAGTACATACAGCCAATAATGCTGGAAATTTTTTAGATATAAACAGAGTACAAACAATACTATACTAGCTCCAACAAAAGAATGCAGATACTTTGTAGCGGTGGGGGTAGAATGAATGCGCGGTAAAAGGAATGTCACCTTTGTGTATGAAAGAGAAAATATCCTTTACCAACACAAGCAAAAATTATCCGTGCTAGATCACAGAGTTCTCCTTGTACTGGATCCACTCTGAGCTAGCGTGAATAGAATTGACAAAGTTGTAATGTTGGGAAAACAATCTTGAGTTATCTGCATTATAAATATATTTTTTTATAGTGCACTTATTGACTGGAGATTTAACAAATGACAATTTTTTCATGATTATGAAATTTAATTATACATCAATTAGTTTAGCTTTGGTGGTTCAAAAAGCACACATTTTGTTTTATTTAAATACTATGTGATATGTTCTAAACAGGAACTACAATTTCAGAGACAACAAAATGAATGAAGCAAATGTGGAGTACTAGTTACACATAGGGTTACCATACGTCTGGCTAAAGCCGGACATGTCCTCTTTTTTTATGTCTGTCCGGGCGTCCGGGCGGTTTTTTCAAAATAATGCAAATGTCCGGTTATTTCACCCAATTCCATGCAGAGGCACATGCGCACCCTTCCGCCCCTCACTTACCATCCACCGACCATAAATCGCCGAATACGAGCAGCCGATCATGTCCGAGCGTGTCACACAACACGCCAGGCTGTGCAGCAAGCAGTGTACTATCACGTGATTTAGTTACCATTTCCGTACGTTTCGTGCCTTGTGTCCACGTCGTACAGCGTACGTAAAGAAGTGTTGTAGGCCTAGGCCACTTGTCTTAGTTTTGTCATAAAATGTAGTGTTCATTTAAAAAATAACCCCTCAATTTAAAAAGCGTCGGCACCACTGTCCTTCCTTGACCCTTGTTCAGATCGCTCTAAACGCTATCCTAACGGTAAAAATGTTCAAAAAAAAATTCGACTCCGGCGGCTGGGGCTCCACCCCAGACAAGTAGTCCGCAAATGTCTGTGCACGAAGTGTCTTTTTTGCTGAGACACTTATGGTAACCCTAGTTACACAGTTAACAATAATCATAAAAAGCGGGGGGGGGGGGGGGGTTAAGCTGTTAGCTTATGACAGTTAAACAATGAACTGTTTAATATAAATGTATTGCTTCACACTTTGTGTAAAATATGTGTTGATAGCGATAACGGAAATATAACACAGGGTAACTATTTCCAATCTCACGGCTGCGATATTCAAATTTCAAGTGCAGTAGTACTCAAATCCAATAAAATGTGGGAACACAACGTTTAGAGTGAACTGACATTCATTCGCAACATTCACCATGGAAAACTTTATTTTTAAATATTAAAAAGTTACAAGTGGAATTTGAGATTATTGGTTGCAAATGACAGTAATTCCCAATTGAAGTGGTATCAAAATAAGAAGGCTATTAGCAATATCAAACCAAAGACATCAAACCCAAAAATAAAAGAATCAATACAACAAAAGTAAAAAATGTTAAAAACCTCCATACCTGTCCACATTTTTTAACTGGACGTATGGTTGCGTGTTGTATGGGTGTTTCTTGAAGTATGAATCGTGAAAGTGGGAGTTCATATTGACTCCCGTTAAACCAAAGTGGTATGTTCTCGAAACATCAGGTATAACACATTCTCTATCTTTACGGATTTCCGGCATACGCATCCACATATCCCAATCCCACATCTGAAAACAAAAACAATCACAAGTTACAAGTCTTAAACATATACTTAAACAATAATACAATAGGAGCATCAGGTTGGAATCAAGTAGACGTTGATATTGTATGTCTTACAAATGTTCAAGACAGATACAAATCATGGTTTTCCTTAAATTTGGATACAAAAGTACATAAGTCTAATGGTTATCTTTATCATAGGACAAAGGTTGGCTTAATTTTAACTGGTTTTATCCAAAGATAGTATGAGTAAATATTTAATGACACAAAAGCTCTGTAATTGGAATTGAATGCAAAATCTCAATAATTGTTATTTGAGCATTTATTTGACAAATGGTTATAAGCAGGGACATTGTAAAGACAACATTTGTAAGCGGCACGTGGTATCTAGGAATCATTGTTGATTGCAGGGGTGTGGATAGGTTGCACACTGACTATGAATGCAGTGGTGGATAAGGTCTCAACATAGTCGCTATATTAATATATGACATGATTGGATATGATAAATGTCACTTCAAACAGAGTTCAAATTATAAAATGAAAGGATTTGAAGAAACTATATAATATATATATTATTAATGAACTAGGTTTTTCGGTTATAATGCCACGTTTATTCACATTAGGCCAACGTTTCGATGAAATTTCACTCATCTTCTTCAGGGCCAATACAAATTAATATATAAAAAACGAAAACTACATTACATTGATAAATTCAGAACAAAAACTGGGAAAACAAAATACAACAAAATATAAACAATAGAAATCACTGCACATATGGCAAATTAAAACAACTCAAAGAATCACTGCAAAGCTTGACGTTGCAAAGAAAGAAGAAAGTCACTACATGTCCTTCATATTGCATATGATGCATATATGCATATATATATGCATATTCATATATTTTGTTGTATTTGTGTTTCCCAGTTTTGTTCTGAATTTATCAATGTAATGTAGTTTTCGTTTTTTATATATTAATTTGTATTGGCCCTGAAGAAGATGAGTGAAATTTCATCGAAACGTTGGCCTAATGTGAATAAACGTGGCATTATAACCGAAAAACCTAGTTCATAAATTCATATCGGCCACGAAAATATCCAAAAATATATATATATTTATTTATTTATTTATTTATTTATTTATTTATTAACTCACCTTCTCTGGAGAGGGCCACCTTGACTCAAGCTCATCTTTGTACATGGATTTCTTTAGGATCCAGCCGAGTCCGGGCATGGACTCGATACGATACAACACGCTCGGATCTTCACTCGTGTGCTCGTAGGCTAGGTCGTTCCATGCAGACACACAATACAGTGAGCTGTCTTCTTCTAGAAGGTGCAGAGTCTGGCTAAAGTAACTGGAACCAAACAACAGAGACTTAAGAATAAATTTAAGGATAAATAATTTAAGGATAAAGGATGGCATTAGAACTTAAGAATGATTCTCCACTCTTGGTTTCACGTTGATTTCCAGAAAGTTTCTCAGGTGCAAGCATCATTAAGTAAATACTAGGGATGCGATCTTGATACCTAATCAACATATCACAAACAACTCGCCCAGATGTACAGAACATTTCAATTTATCACTCGTTTTGTGATTATCTTTCCTCCTGTGCATTATCACAGCTAACCCTTATTGCAAATCTAAAAAAATACATTTTCCCTGCACCTAAATAGTTTTCATCACATCTTCACGATGGGTTTTAAGGTAGATTTTCAACTTATATATTTTTGCATCCAAGGAAGATTTTCGGATTACATATTTTTGCATCCATAGTAAATGTGCTGTGATGTGGTAGGTTTAACGTTGAAGCAGTTATAACAAAATATTTACAGAACACTGTATTTGGTATTCAATTATTGATGAATAAATAACCTATCAATATTGACATTTATAAAAATGGATTACTCGAAAGGATAATTGATTTAACACATGGGCAATTACCAGTGTAGGGTCAGTTCGTTTTTTAAATGAACTTTTTAAAAGTTCAGTTCACAGCTCAAATAATGAACTTTCAAAAAGTTCAAGTTCTTTTAAAACCTAAAATTTTGAAAAGTTCAAGTTCGTCTAAAATATGAACTAAGTTCTTTTAAAAGTTCTTTTGTAAAAAAAATCTATTTTATTAAAGGCTGGCGTAAAATGAAGAAAAACACGAGGGAAAACATAAGGGGTGTTCGAGTACCAAACTACTCGCGAGTTTGAGTCTTACGAAAGTGTTGAGCTGTCTTTGATCGTGTTGATGATTTGTACTAGGAAAACGCTTAAGTCCCGCCGCGTTGTTGGATGAGCGTAATTGGTGCATTGAGCTGCCATTTGTTATGCGGATTTTCTGTTGTTCTTTGAAAAAATCATTACTAAGTTGAAGATTTTTTAAATTAAATTAAATTAAATAAAAAATTAACTTTAATTTTTAATTTTTTAAAATTAATCGTAATTGTTAAAAAAAGAAAAAAAACGTAAAATTGCGATTTTTATAAGAAATAATTTCTCGATTGCGCTCAAATTTAACACGAATATATATTCATTAAATTAAGGTTCTATGAAAAAATCATTACAATCGGATAAAGCATGTAGGTGTTATAAGTCAAAGAATTGTTTGAAAAAAGAAAAAACCCGTAAAATTTTGATTTTTATGAGAAATATTTTTTCAATTGCGCTCAAATCTAACACGAATATCTTAATTCATAAAATAAAGAATCTGTGAAAAAATTATTAAAATCGGATAAAGCATGTAGGTGTTATAAGTCGAAGAATTTTTTAAAAATCGAAAAAAATCGTAAAATTGCGATTTTTATGAGAAATACTTTTCCGATTGCGCTCAAAAACGTGGAAGTTCTAAGTTCAGAGATTTCGAAGGCCTCCAGAAAATTTCATCGCAATTGGAGTATCGGTTTAGCCGGAATCGTGTGAACAAACAGACAAAAAGAAAAAAAAACATTCCGGATTTTTTTTCTCTAGTGTAGTGAAATGGAATCTTCGCTACGCTCATCCAACTACATTCTCGTCGACCAGCTTGTAAAATTATGGCAGATACTTAGCATTTTAGGCTTCCAAGATTTTTTTCCGAATTAGTTGGCGTGCATGCATCGTTTTAACTTCGTGAATCGTACGTGACCTTGTCGTAAACAGCTGAACATGCGTCAACGTAGGCTGCTCGACGCACGGAAAGAACTTTAAATGAACTTTCAAAAACTGAAAAGTTCGTTCTCAAAAAGAACTTTTAAAAGTTCAAGTTCATTTATTTAAAAAAGAGTAAGTTCACTGAAAAGTTCACAAAAAAAGAACGCGTTCACGAGAACGCGTTCATTTTAAAAGTTCCTTCCTCAACACTGGCATTTACATAATAAAATTTATATCTAACAGCAACACTAGTATATACAATCTAATTATCTTATTATATATTGTGATCTTATTTCAAATACTATTATATATCTTCTGCAATATTTGTAAATCTTGTAGGAGTGATATTATAGCAGTGGCGGCTTGAACCCCTGAAAACTTGCGGGGCCAACTTTATAGTATTACACCCACCCACGCATGGGCGCCCGCAGGAATTTTGGCCGGGGGGGTAAAAGCTACAATTTGTACTTTCGTTGGGCAAACCCAGGGGGTTTGGGGGGCGGAGCCCCCCAACAACAGCGCCGCAGGCGAAATCTTTGAAGATCTGGTTTTTAGAATGCGTTTGGTGGGTTTTAGAAAAAAGTAGTGGGCTGAATACAATACCAAAATTATGCAATTTTTGTGCAGTCGATACTCGAAACTAGAAAACCACCAAAAGGAAACCTTCAAAATATCCCCCCCCCATTTTGTTTTGTCCTTTAGTCAAAAGCTTCAGATTCTCAACATTGAGTTGGGTGGTTATTAGCTTTTTTGTCCACTGAGATAATCTGACTTTCCCCTACCTCACATCTTCGCTTTTGCAAGCCTTTTATTGTGACGGTCAAAACTCGCATTAATCCATGGATTCTTTTCAAAACTCAAGATGAACTATTGCAGGTAAAAGATACAAGAAGCTACTTATCTTGCAGAAAATTGGCAACCATTAAATTTAACAAATAATCATCAGTAAAGAAATCGACTGTACAAGTTTAATAATAAATCCACACATCAAATGACAGCAAATTAGCACTTCTGCTTGCTCGGGGCCAGGGCCCATGCACCCAATTTTGATGTCCTAAAACTCGTTTCCAGGCGAGCCCTTGGATACGCCGCGGCAAACTAAGCATACCCACCGGCAAGGGCGTCCACAAGAATCTTGTCCGGGACGGGCAATATAAAACAATAGTGCCGCAGACGAAAATTTTTAAATCATGTTTTTAGAGTGCATTTGGTGCGTTTTAGAAAAAAAATGTAGTGGGCTGAATGCAACATCAAAATAATGTAGTTTTTATGCAGTCGAATTGACATTACCAGGATATTTAGGCGACGTGTGTACCCTTCTCAATTTTTAATATTGATTTATATAAAAATGCAACGAATATTCTAAAATAATATATGCATATAAATAATAGTGTGGAGATGATTTATCCGTACATTTATTTTATTTCATCGTAGATAGCAAAAGTTGGATATGCCCTTGATTTTTATTGTAATTAGCAGGCGCCTTACAATAATGTTATTTATATTTTTAGAGGTGTTGTAATTTTTTATTTTTAGTGTATTTAACTATTTTAATTAATTGTCTTACCACAGCGCTGACACAAATCAGTGTATTACACTTTTTCCGGTGTCTACGCAAGTAACAAATAGGTTCATGCATTCACATTTTTATAGTTTTCTTGTATTAATTTCCATTACAGTGACACCCTCTTTCGAATTGCCATGTTTTTTCTTTTATCCTCTCTCATATTTTTTTCTCAATAATAACTTTCTTTGTCCCTCCTCCCCCCCCCCCCTACCACCCTAGACTACTGGAGCGGCCGCTACCTTCCAGTGCTATACGTCTGGAAGTCGTCTAGTAGGTGGTCTGCTGAGTATAGAAAAAAGGGGGCGGCCATTAGGGAGGGCGGCTTTATGCCCGTAAATACGGTACGCCACTGGGTACCTCTTTCTCTAGTCTGATGATGTTCGCTTCCAAAAAAACAGGGCTAGTTACGCCACTGATAAAATTATAGAAAGTGAACCGCGCGCGCTCAAGCCTGCGCACGGTTTCCTTAGAAAACAAAACCCAGTTGCATTATTACAATTATTAAATTACCATACGCGACTGCTGTGTCATTATGATTGAATTAAAGTAGCACCAATGATAGTCATGTGGGGAAACACCTGCTTTTTTATGCTTAATTAAATTTCGATGCATTTTCGTAGTCAATAGCAATCCAAACCAAAGAGACTAGAAATTCGTGGCTGGCATGCAATGTTGCCAAGCCACGCGCGAGGTTTCGTGAATTCGTGTCAATAGTTTTTGTAAACCCTGCATACACGAATTTGTGCCATTAGAAATTGTAGTACAGTAGGCAAGCATTTCGTTTCGTGTAAATATCTTTTCATGGTTATCGAGACACGAATTTTTCGGGGAAAATAGGTTTTCGTGTATTAGTGACACAAAATTTGTGTCATAGAATCGGCCTTTTTGTTATCTGACAGTTCGAGTCTGACAGCAAGATACATACTGGTAATGAAAAGTGTAGGCCTATCCAAAATGAGAATCTTTCATTATTATATAGTTTTTGTTTTTTATCTTTCCAAATCTCTAAACTCTTCACCAATTCAAGTAATAAATCCAGTGGGTATTTTTTACAGTTCTTAACAGTAACAATTACTTACACATAGGCTACATGTAGGTACCTTCATACTCACATACAAATAAGTTACTAGGCTACTACTAAATACTAATAATCCTATTACTAGGAAAACGCTTAAGGCGTTGTTGGATGAGCGTAATTGTGTATTGAGCTGCCATGTGTTATGCGGATTTCTGTTGTTCTGTGAAAAAATCATTACGTTGAAGATTTTTTTAAAAATTAATTTAAATTAATAAAAAATAAACTTTAATTTGAATTTTTTAGGTAATCGAAATTAAAAAAAAGAAAAAAATCGTAAAATTGCGATTTTCATAAGAAATAATTATTCGATGCGCTCAAATTTCACACGAATATATTAATTCATAAAATTAAGGTTCTGTGAAAAAATCATTACAATCGGATAAAGCATGTAGGTGTTATAAGTCAAAGAATTGTTTTAAAAAAGAAAAAACCCGTAAAATTTCGATTTTCATGAGAAATAATTTTTCGATTGCGCTCAAAAACGTGGCAGTTCTAAGTTCAGAGATTTCGAAGGCCTCCATGAAATTTCATCGCAATCGGAGTATCGGTTTAGCCGGAATCGTGTTAACAGACAGACAAAAATACAGAAAGGAAAAAAAAAAAAAAAACATTCCGGATTTTTTTCTCCAGTGTAGTGAAATGGAATCTTCGCTTCGCTCATCCAATTATCCACTCGTCCATGCAAAGCTCTGCAGTTAGAAGAGAGCCTTACCTTAGAAACTTGCAACCAATTATTGAAGTCATTGGCTGTATCCATTTGATGAACATACCAACACCTTCCCTGTAAACATAAAACCAATAATAATTTAGAAGCTACTTGGCACTCAATTGATTCCTACATATGTTCACTGCATCTAAAAAAGTAAAATACTGGCTCTTAACGGGTTAAACAACGGTCCCTACTAATACTCTTGAATGTTTATTAAACCCTGCAGCACAAGAATATCAAACCTTCTTTAGTCTAACAGATCTTCTGCACATATCTTGTTAATTGTTATACAATGCCTGCTGATTGTTGTCAAATATAAAAACCATACTAGCCTAGGATAGCTTAGATGTGGTTCCCCATTAAACATGGCAAAGAAGTGCCAACCGCCTCATGCTAGTGCTTCTAGCTCAGCGGAATGATAATCGGGCCAGAGTTTACGAAGGAACTTCTTCATGAACTAAGTTGACCAACAGAATTCACCATTTTAACCTGTGCCACTGCTCCTGGTGGTGGAACGAAATGCTACTACTACATACTGTGGAATGGTCGCCTGTTTTTCTTATCATTAGATCATATTATAGTGCAGCTATCCCCATACAGTATTTGTTGCTGTTAAACATCTATCATCTTCGAGTGTAAAAAATTTGATTATTGATTGCACCCAGAGACTAGAATAACAAGGTAAGTGGATATATACAAGAATTATTGTTATAGTAAAGATGTTTGCTGTCTGAAAAGTGGTATGCAGGTGTAGGCCTACACCACACTCTTTAGTTTTATTTTACTGTAGACTACATTTCAAAATTCAAAGCAAGTAGGTAAACCCAAAGACAAACATATTCTTAATGGTTAAATGGTTAATGGTTAAAGAAAACCAGATTGCACATTGTCAAATCAAGGCAGAAGAAACTAGTTACCTTGTGTCAGGAATGAAGTCATCGTCACACGGAGATCTGCTGTGATCAAGTACTGTGCCATTTTGACCTTTATTAATGATGAGCTCTTCATAATTTTCTTTTTCAGACTGTAAAATTAAAAATATATTAGTACATACAGCCAATAATGCTGGAAATGTTTCGATATAAAAGAGTACAAACAATACTATACTAGCTCCAACAAAAGAATGCAGATACTTTGTAGCGGTGGGGGTAGAATGAATGCGCGATAAATGGAATGTCACCTTTGTGTATGAAAGAGAAAATATCCTTTACCAACACAAGCAAAAATTATCCGTGCTAGATCACAGAGTTCTCCGTGTACTGGATCCACTCTGAGCTAGCGTGAATAGAATTGACAAAGTTGTAATGTTGGGAAAACAATTTTGAGTTATCTGCATTATAAATATATTTTTTTATAGTGCACTTATTGACTAACAAATGACAATTTTTTCATGATTATGAAATTTAATTATACATCAATTAGTTTAGCTTTGGTGGTTCAAAAAGCACACATTTTGTTTTATTTAAATACTATGTGATATGTTCTAAACAGGAACTACAATTTCAGAGACAACAAAATGAATGAAGCAAATGTGGAGTACTAGTTACACATAGGGTTACCATACGTCTGGCTAAAGCCGGACATGTCCTCTTTTTTTATGTCTGTCCGGGCGGTTTTTTCAAAATAATGCAAATGTCCGGTTATTTCACCCAATTCCATGCAGAGGCACATGCGCACCCTTCCGCCCCTCACTTACCATCCACCGAGCATAAATCGCCGAATACGAGCAGCCGATCATGTCCGAGTGTGTCACACAACACGCCAGGCTGTGCAGCAAGCAGTGTACTATCACGTGATTTAGTTACCATTTCCGTACGTTTCGTGCCTTGTGTCCACGTCGTACAGCGTACGTAAAGAAGTGTTGTAGGCCTAGGCCACTTGTCTTAGTTTTGTCATAAAATGTAGTGTTCATTTAAAAAATAACCCCTCAATTTAAAAAGCGTCGGCACCACTGTCCTTCCTTGACCCTTGTTCAGATCGCTCTAAACGCTATCCTAACAGTAAAAATTCAAAAAAAAATTTCGCCTCCGGCGGCTGGGGCTCCACCCCAGACAAGTAGTCCGCAAATGTCTGTGCACGAAGTGTCTTTTTTGCTGAGACACTTATGGTAACCCTAGTTACACAGTTAACAATAATCATAAAAAGCGGGGGGGGGGGGGGTTAAGCTGTTAGCTTATGACAGTTAAACAATGAACTGTTTAATATAAATGTATTGCTACACACTTTGCGTAAAATATGTGTTGATAGCGATAACGGAAATATAACACAGGGTAACTATTTCTAATCTCACGGCTTCGATATTCAAATTTCAAGTGCAGTAGTACTCAAATCCAATAAAATGTGGGAACACAACGTTTAGAGTGAACGACATTCATTCGCAACATTCACCATGGAAAACTTTATTTTAATATTAAAAGTTACAAGTGGAATTTGAGATTTTTGGTTGCAAATGACAGTAATTCCCAATTGAAGTGGTATCAAAATAAGAAGGCTATTAGCAATATCAAACCAAAGACATCAAACCCAAAAATAAAAGAATCAATACAACAAAAGTAAAAAATGTTAAAAACCTCCATACCTGTCCACATTTTTTAACTGGACGTATGGTTGCGTGTTGTATGGGTGTTTCTTGAAGTATGAATCGTGAAAGTGGGAGTTCATATTGACTCCCGTTAAACCAAAGTGGTATGTTCTCGAAACATCAGGTATAACACATTCTCTATCTTTACGGATTTCCGGCATACGCATCCACATATCCCAATCCCACATCTGAAAACAAAACAATCACAAGTTAGACACATAGTGACTTAAGACAATAATACTAACTATAGCAATCAATAGGATTGGTGGTCTGTGCAACTCAAAGTCAAGACAGATTGAATTATTTGTATTTGTTTGATCTTAAAATTGTTTTCAAGCAAGATACAAAGTCAAGGTTTCCTTTATATTTGGATACAAAATTGCACTTTAATTTTACTTGGTTATCTATTATAGCCCCAATAGGACTAAGGTAGGAATGGTAAATATTTTAACTACATTCTTAAAGAGTTTGTGATTGTAAATTGAGAATGGACAAAAACCTCAATCAATTGGTTATTTTGAAGCATTTTATCTGCAATCATTGTTATTGTAGTATCAGTTTGAACACAAATCGGGTAAAGCAGGCCACCATGGTATCAAGAACATTTTGTTGATTCCGAGGGGTGTGGATCTGGGAGTTCACTGACTTATGAATGCAGTGGTGGGATAAGGTCTGCAAAATGTCCCGCTCATATTAATATACTTGACATGATTGGATAATGATAAATGTCACTCAAACAGAGTCAAATTATAAAATGAAAGGATTTGAAGAAACTATATAATATATATATATATTTAATGAACTAGGTTTTTCGGTTATAATGCCACGTTTATTCACATTAGGCCAACGTTTCGATGAAATTTCACTCATCTTCTTCAGGGCCAATACAATTAATATATAAAAACGAAAACTACATTACATTGATAAATCAGAACAAAAACTGGGAAAACAAAATACAACAAAATTATAAACAATAGAAATCACTGCACATATGGCAAATTAAAACAACTAAAAGGAATCACTGCAAAGCTTGACGGTTGCAAAGAAAGAAGAAAGTCACTACATGTCCTTCATATTGCATTATGATGCATATATGCATATATATATGCATATTCATATATTTTGTTGTATTTGTTTTCCCAGTTTTGTTCGAATTTATCAATGTAATGTATTTTTCGTTTTTATATATTATTTGTATTGGCCCTGAAGAAGATGAGTGAAATTTCATCGAAACGTTGGCCTAATGTGAATAAACGTGGCATTATAACCGAAAAACCTAGTTCATTAATCATATCGGCACGAAAATATCAAAAACATATAATATATATATATATATTTATTTATTTATTTATTTATTTATTAACTCACCTTCTCTGGAGAGGGCCACCTTGACTCAAGCTCATCTTTGTACATGGATTTCTTTAGGATCCAGCCGAGTCCGGGCATGGACTCGATACGATACAACAAGCTCGGATCTTCACTCGTGTGCTCGTAGGCTAGGTCGTTCCATGCAGACACACAATACAGTGAGCTGTCTTCTTCTAGAAGGTGCAGAGTCTGGCAAAAGTAACTGGAACCAAACAACAGAGACTTAAGAATAAATTTAAGGATAAATAATTAAGGATAAAGGATGGCATTAGAACTTAAGAATGATTCTCCACTCTTGGGTTTTCACGTTGATTTCCAGAAAGTTTCTCAGGTGCAAGCATCTTTAAGTAAATACTAGGGATGCGATCTTGATACCTAATCAACATATCAAAAAACAACTCCCCCAGATGTACAGAACATTTCACTTTATCACTCGTTTTGTGATTATCTTTCCTCCTGTGCATTATCACAGCTAACCCTTATTGCAAATCTAAAAAAATACATTTTCCCTGCACCTAAATAGTTTTCATCACATCTTCACGATGGGTTTTAAGGTAGATTTTCAACTTATATATTTTTGCACCCAAGGAAGATTTTCGGATTACATATTTTTGCATCCATAGTAAATGTGCTGTGATGTGGTAGGTTTAACGTTGAAGCAGTTATAACAAAATATTTACAGAACACTGTATTTGGTATTCAATTATTGATGAATAAATAACCTATCAATATTGACATTTATAAAAATGGATTACTCGAAAGGATAATTGATTTAGCACATGGGCAATTACCAGTGTAGGGTCAGTTCGTTTTTTAAATGAACTTTTAAAAGTTCAGTTCACAGCTCAAATAATGAACTTTTCAAAAAGTTCAAGTTCTTTTAAAACCTAAAATTTGAAAAGTTCAAGTTTGTCTAAAATATGAACTAAGTTCTTTTAAAAGTTCTTTGTAAAAAAAATCTATTTTATTAAAGGCTGGCGTAAAATGAAGGAAAAACACGAGGGAAAACATAAGGGTGTTTCGAGTACAAACTACTCGCGAGTTTGAGTCTTACGAAAGTGTGAGCTGTCTTTGATCGTGTTGATGATTTGTGCTAGGAAAACGCTTAAGTCCCGCCGCGTTGTTTGATGATCGTAATTGGTTTATTAGAGCTGCCATTTGTTATGCGGATTTTCTTTTTTTCTTTTAAAAAATCATTACTAAGTTGAAGATTTTTTAAATTAAATTAAATTAATAAAAAAAATTTAAATTTTAATTTTTAATTTTTTAAAATTAATCGTAATTGTTAAAAAAAGAAAAAAAACGTAAAATTGCGATTTTTATAAGAAATAATTTCTCGATTGCGCTCAAATTTAACACGAATATAATCATTCATTAAATTAAGGTTCTATGAAAAAATCATTACAATCGGATAAAGCATGTAGGTGTTATAAGTCAAAGAATTGTTTGAAAAAAGAAAAAACCCGTAAAATTTTGATTTTTATGAGAAATATTTTTTCAATTGCGCTCAAATCTAACACGAATATCTTAATTCATAAAATAAAGAATCTGTGAAAAAATTATTAAAATCGGATAAAGCATGTAGGTGTTATAAGTCGAAGAATTTTTTAAAAATCGAAAAAAATCGTAAAATTGCGATTTTCATGAGAAATACTTTTCCGATTGCGCTCAAAAACGTGGAAGTTCTAAGTTCAGAGATTTCGAAGGCCTCCAGAAAATTTCATCGCAATTGGAGTATCGGTTTAGCTGGAATCGTGTGAACAAACAGACAAAAAAAAAAAAAAAAATTCCGGATTTTTTTCTCTAGTGTAGTGAAATGGAATCTTCGCTACGCTCATCCAACTACATTCTCGTCGACCAGCTTGTAAAATTATGGCAGATACTTAGTATTTTAGGCTTCCAAGATTTTTTCCGAATTAGTTGGCGTGCATGCATCGTTTTTAAATTCGTGAATTCGTACGTGACCTTGTCGTAAACAGCTGAACATGCGTCAACGTAGGCTGCTCGACGCACGGAAAGAACTTAAATGAAAATTTCAAAAACTGAAAAGTTCGTTCTCAAAAAGAACTTTTAAAAGTTCAAGTTCATTTATTTAAAAAAGAGTAAGTTCACTGAAAAGTTCACAAAAAAGAACGCGTTCACGAGAACGCGTTCATTTTAAAAGTTCCTTCCTCAACACTGGCATTTACATAATAAAATTATATCTAACAGCAACACTAGTAATACAATCTAATTATCTTATTATATATTGTGATCTTATTTCAAATACTATTATATATCTTCTGCAATATTTGTAAATCTTGTAGGAGTGATATTATAGCAGTGGCGGCTTGAACCCCTGAAAACCTGCGGGGCCAACTTTATAGTATTACACCCACCCACGCATGGGCGCTTGCAGGAATTTTGGCCGGGGGGGGGTAAAAGCTACAATTTGTACTTTCTTTGGGCAAGCACAGGGTGTTTGGGGAGCGGAGCCCTCCAACAACAGCGCCGCAGGCGAAAATCTTTGAAGATCTGGTTTTTAGAATGCGTTTGGTGGGTTTTAGAAAGAAGTAGTGGGCTGAATACAATACCAAAATTATGCAATTTTTGTGCAGTCGATACTCGAAACTAGAAAAACCCCCTAAAGGAAACCTTCAAAATATCCCCCCCCCATTTTGTTTTGTCCTTGAGTCAAAAGCTTCAGATTCTCAACATTGAGTTGGGTGGTTATTAGCTTTTTTGTCCACTGAGATAATCTGACTTTCCCCTACCTCACATCTTCGCTTTTGCAAGCCTTTTATTGTGACGGTCAAAACTCGCATTAAATCCATGGATTCTTTTCAAAACTCAAGATGAACTATTGCAGGTAAAAGATACAAGAAGCTAACTTATCTTGCAGAAAATTGGCAACCATTAAATTTAACAAATAATCATCAGTAAAGAAATCGACTGTAAAGTTTAATAATAAATCCACACATCAAATGACAGCAAATTAGCACTTCTGCTTGCTCGGGGCCAGGGCCCATGCACCCAATTTTGATGTCCTAAAACTCGTTTCCAGGCGAGCCCTTGGATACGCCGCGGCAAACTAAGCATACCCACCGGCAAGGGCGTCCACAAGAATCTTGTCCGGGACGGGCAATATAAAACAATAGTGCCGCAGACGAAAATTTTTAAATCATGTTTTTAGAGTGCATTTGGTGCGTTTTAGAAAAAAAATGTAGTGGGCTGAATGCAACATCAAAATAATGTAGTTTTTATGCAGTCGAATTGACATTACCAGGATATTTAGGCGACGTGTGTACCCTTCTCAATTTTAATATTGATTTATATAAAAATGCAACGAATATTCTAAAATAATATATGCATATAAATAATAGTGTGGAGATGATTTATCCGTACATTTATTATTTCATCGTAGATAGCAAAAGTTGGATATGCCCTTGATTTTATTATAATTAGCAGGCGCCTTACAATAATGTTATTTATATTTTTAGAGGTGTTGTAATTTTTATTTTTAGTGTATTGAACTATGTAATTAATTGTCTTACCACAGCGCTGACACAAATCAGTGTATTACACTTTTTCCGGTGTCTACGCAAGTAACAAATAGGTTCATACATTCACATTGGTATAGTTTTCTTGTATTAATTTCCATTACAGTGACACCCTCTTTTGAATTGCCATGTTTTTTCTTTTATCCTCTCTCATATTTTTTTCTCAATAATAACTTTCTTTGTCCCTCCTTCCCCCCCCCCCCCTACCACCCCTAGACTACTGGAGCGGCCGCTACCTTACTCCCGAGAGGTGGGCGCTATACTGTCCTGGAAGGTCTCGTCTTTGAGCTCGATTGGGGTTGGGTCTTGCTTGAGTATAAAGCTAATTCATGCATTTTGTTTTTAACAAAAATGTTATCTCAAGAAGAAACCGAAGAAAATAGGACTATCAAATGTTAAAAGCTTGGCTAGAGATCTTGGAAGCAAAATCAGGGGGCACCTGTCCTCCCGGCCCACCCCACCTCTTGCGGACACCCATACCCACCGGGCACCACTGGTAGTAGTGGTTACAGAAAAAATATTAGATTCTTGATGGTACCGCGCGTTTGGGAGACGTTCTTTTTCAGTTTATTTGGCTTGATCTTTTGAGCGCGCATTTTAAAACCATCACAATTACATTCCCATCTCACATGAGTATTGGCTTTTGTTCAGGAAGTTTTCATCATTGGCACGATACTATTTCTTAAATAGATCATATTTATGTAGCAAACACTCAATGATTAATTGGCCTACTTATGTCCACACTACACAATGACCGTCCACCCCCCACCCTCCACCCCCATACACCCTGAGCTGACCACCCACCAACCCACCTATTTCCCGCGGGGCCATGGCCCCAAATTTGTATGGTCGGGCCGCCACTATAGTATTTATTTGTCATTATGGATTCCCTTCTGGCATTTAAAAAAACATAAAATTGTTGTTTTCGGGTGTTGTAATTATGAGGTGTAAGAATAAGATTTATTTCTCTCTCAGTTAGTGGTTAATGTGAAAGTTGAAGTTTACATAATGAAAAAAAGTACAAGTTACATGTTTGCATATCCTTCCAGTTGACAGAATGAGATCACCAGACTTATGTTCAGATAAATTAATGGCAATCAGAATCACTCAATGCTCAGTAAAATATTATGCTTACCTAAAGAAGTCTGGAGAAACATCCAAGTCTTCTTCAATGACTATTGCGTACTTGGCATTCGGGTGGATGTTAAACGTAGCCGTGAGCGAGGCCTTGTAATGCTGCGTAATCCTCCCGTTGCGACTGCTCAGGGGTGTGTGGTGGATGCCGCGTAGACCAAACAGCTTAGCAACCTCTAGAGGTTCATTGAAGTAACCGTCGATAAATACAGTCACCATTTCAGGGTTCGCTCCATGAGCAGAGAGCACGGATCGCAACATTCTGGTGGATAACAAAATAATTTCAACAAGATCTACAAATAAAATATTTTAACATTTAACCACATTGATGAATGTATGCATGATAGTATTGCATAAATTGTTTACTTTTTAATTTGCATCCACTTAAATTACTGTGAAAAATTGATTGCACCAGTTTGCCCAAATCTTAAAGGTGAAATCGATGCTTTACCACCTGACATGAAATATGTGGAAAAGTTAAGGAAAGCATGCAATTTGAAAGGAAGAAGAAGATTTGGAATTGAACTGTCCTGAGTATTTAAAACCAAAATAATAATTTAAAAAAACTAAATTATTGATATTGGTTTTTATAGGATTACATAATATAGCTTGTGAAAAAGAAATTTTATTGTTTTCTAGCATTGATTACGAATTAAGGATTCCCACAAATGTAATGTCAATAATGAAGATGAACTGATATTAGTTACGAGCTAGACACAATATTGTTTTATGTATTGAGTAGTTACCTAATGTCTATCCTATTTAGTTAACTATACTTATTTACACACTAGGTCAATGTGTACTACTTAACAATTGTACATGATTAAAAAAAAACAGTACAGTATTGGAATAATTGATGATATAACAACACAAACAATAACAACAAAACCACAGTGTAAAACAGTAGACATATAAAGGATAAATTGACAACAAATGGACCATGCCACCTTTAGAATAGAAAAAAGTTAATTATAGTGTTATCTCAACTTCGTTTAGAACAAGAATGAAGATAAACAGCCCTAAAAATAAGTTCCATATTATATTTGAATATGTTATATTAAATTCTGCTTCAAAAGTTTTCCCAGTATCTTATTCTTTTAGTCTGAATCAAGAAACAGTTGAGAAAATTTGAATGCATTTATTATATTATTTTACCTGTATAAATAATGAGGTCGATTGCTAGCTATAATTGCCACTGGGACATCGTGCACTTTGTTGTTCAGCACCTGCAAAAAATTAAACCAAGGTAATAAGAAAACTTGACAAGTTCCATTTAAATCAACTAAGAGTCAACTATAACTTTTCCTACTTCCAGTTGTCCACCGATCGAAATGCAATTTTGCGAAATTGTCAAGCAAGGATATGGTCACTCTTCTATAGTCAAAGATTACTAAATATTATTGCACATTCCATTACGCACAAATAAATTCCGAAATTAACCAATTTTGATGATTATACAAAATCCATTTAATTTATCACGATTTTTTGTGAAGGTTTAAAAAATATGTGCTTCTATAGAAGACTGTATAGACATGTCCATAACATATGTGCAATGGCTGATAGCAATCTGATAAAAACTGGCTTCAGGAAAAGTCCCAGAAAAAAAATCTTTGGTATTGCAGACTCCTAAGGAAACATAATAATTAATAACATAGTACAAAGTAAAATTGAGATTAGCATTCACAATAACAATGTCTACAGCTGTGCAGCTTGCTAATTCTATATGACGCCCAAGTTTAGCAACCTTATCCAAAGGGAAGAAAGTATCCAAATAATGTTAGTTACTGTAAACAAAACCCTCCAAATGGAACCTGTGTATGACACAATTTTGCTGCAAGTGTATCATATTCATAATGCTCATTATTTATATTAATACTAATAAAAAACAATTGAATCAACTAAAATATAACATATTTTAACTCCCATTGATTAACAATCAATATTTCAACTTTTAACTGCAACCCTTCAACCCAAGACATATTACTATTCGTACTACAACTCAGTATAGAATGAACTAGGACAAGACAAATATATTGACTAAACTTAATTTTGAAATAATTATCTTACATTTAATCAGTAGAAATAATATTTGGGAAGATGTTTTAATTACCGGTTCAGGATTAAATATGATTGGTGCTGGAAAAGCACAGTTGCAAACGCTCCCGTAACCCTCGATATGATTACAAAACTCCCTCCTTCTTCGACTTTCTTCCGTATCCGGCCAATCACAGTCGCTATCTGTAAAATCAATACAGTTATTAATTCATACATATAAAACTATAGTAGCAAAAGCACAATACATCTTTACATTTGTTTATGTATGAGTTTTTCATTCAGGAATAAATAAAAACATGCTTGTTTACATTCAATTAGATGTTTTAAGTAGAATTCTATTCCTTCAATAGTATGCACACAGCACATGCCTTGTAATAGCAAATTTTAATTAAATTTTGTGTGAAGTTTTGTCTACATATGCGTTTTTTAATGATGGAAAATTGCTAATGTAGAGTTTGGAGGATTGGAGGACCAGGAAAATCCAATAAGTCAACTGCCTAGAGAAACTACTGAGGGTAAATTTCAATTCTAAAACATAGCAGATTTCAAAATTCAATCTTTCCTAAACTATTCAATATATGTTACCAATGAGATAAAAAATACAGGAAATAGGAACTGATGCTGAATCTGTCGTCCACAAGCCACTCAAGGCAATTATACTTTGTGCTGATAGGTTCCAATACGTGAAAGCCACTGTCATAAGGGAATCTATAGACTATATCATGTCGAAGTCGATTCAATGAATTGAATATTTATTTAGAGGTAATTAATTTTTTTTAATGAACAAATGCAATTTTGTTATTCAAGCTGACATGTGATTATTTAGACAGCTTCAGGACAAGAACCCAAAGTGTAAAAGGCGAATTTAGAGACAATAAGTAGCCTTATTACATCACTCGGATCGGGTCACTGTAATACTGCGCCAGTTTGACAGTCATTGTAATAATTAATCAAGTAATTATGGTTATGAAATTGATTGTTTTATATTCATATATATTTTATTTTAGGTGTTATGTGTAATAATATGTTGTGTTATTCCACGCAATCTTGTGAGAGCATAACATTGATCGAGCTATCTGCTTGTTCAAACACAATTGTTTGAACAAACTCGTAATGCAAAGTGACTATAGCAGTGTTATCAACTTCCTAGTCCGTTTTCTTAGTATTATATAACTCTATATTAAATGGTCAATTATTATTGAAGCTTGAAAGCAAGTTCACGGCTACCAAGTTACACCACAAAGTCACAAGGTTTATCAAGGTTCGAATATCCAATGGTAAAAAAAACATTGATGGGTGGGAGACAGGCAGTCTTGTACTCGGCCTCCGCTGGTGCTTTTGATGGTAAGATCTAAGTGTCACTTGAATGTGCTACGCCTATTCACACTTGGCCCTGATTCGGCTGGATAAGGCATCGGTCTATGCTGGTCAGATGCTTAAGTGCTGAAGAAGCTGGAGGGTGCATTTCGGTTATCACATAGCTAAGGCACAAGCGAAAGTAACTAGGTCTATTGTAGCTTTTCTTATTACAAATTGTGGATGTACTACGCCACTCACGACTTGCTCTGATACAGCTGGATAAGGTTTTGGCCTATGCTTATCAGGTGCTAAAGTTGGTGAAGGGCTGAGGGTATATTCCAGCATATATTGTTTTTGACACAACAGTAAGCCAAATGTACTACTGTGTTGATTTTAAGATTATTTCAAACTGTTTGGTCAAAGCTTATCATAGGGAGGGCAATTCAGAATACTATATTATTAATCACGAGATTGTTGTTGTGAGATTATATCTAATCTAATCATTATATCTCGATACCAAGAGAAGGTGCTAAAATGCTCATCGTTATGTTGTGATAACTTATTCATAATAACATTAAAATTAGCCATATTATTATGATAGTAACTTCTATTTTTCCTGAACTCCTTATAATAACTCTTCCTGTTACTATGTGAATGATACATGAGAATTAATGTGAATTACAAAAACCTTTCTCTCTTATCTAGGACTTTCAAAACAGTTCCTGTATCATGTACTTGATGTACTGGAAGCTAATAAAACCAACCAACCAAACAAACCAAAAACAACATTGAATGCAATGATATAATAATAGGTCTCTTCCAAAAAGAGAGTGTCTGATAGAATCGATGGTTATATTTACCTGTAGCAGACATTAAAGGTACTTCAGTCCTTAAAACCACTGGCGCTCCCCACGTTGTGAAGCTTTTGCTTTTACTATATGACTCTCCGTACATTTTGACCCCCTTCTGTGTGACCATTGCCCACATGTCTCTCCAACCAATCACTTGAGCACGTTTTGAGCCCATCCTCTTCAGCAGGTCGCGTGCAGGCTGCTTCATTTGGAAGGTACCCTCATCCTGTGGAAATCATGCATACAAATATTAGTAAGTTTGTTTGTTTGTTTGTTTGTTTGTTTGTTTGAGAAAAAATGTGATTTTTTGACAAACTGCAATACAAAAACAGTTAAATTTGCTGAGTTAATGACTATATTAATTAATGATTCTAATATTGAGCTATCATATTCTCTTTGGCCACCTGTAATGAAAATAGCATGTTGATTTTGAAAGAACATTTTTCGACGTTTATTTAAAAATTATTTATGTATTTATATTTTCTTGCAAATATATTGTTTACATGGTGGCAAGTACCTAAAATTAATTAAATATCAAATTTGGTGGAGGTGCCGGGTATTTTATCAACATATTATTAATGTATGATTACAATTACCATGATTACATTACCACTGTATGATTACCATTACCATATTTACTTTGGCCTCCAGCAGTAAAACAATGTGCATGTTGGTTTTAGATGAAAGTTTTTGAGATACTGATAGAATTAATACAATTTAGATTTTGGTGGAGGTGCCGGGTATTCTATCAAGTTATTAAGAAACCTGTATAGAATTTCCGCTCTTTTACATGACTATGAGGATACTGGCAAAAATACTACATACTCAGTCATTAGCATATTATTATGTCACAATACACATTTATACAATACAGTATTGAGTATTTATTTACTATCTTTAAATGATGTCTTAAAAAATCGCTGCAACTACATAAATTTTTGTAGCTGCAAATAAGTAAATAAAAATAGGCAATTATTGCACTGATTTGTAATAAAAATGTAAACAATGACTTTAAGGTAGAATCATGGCTTTAATATAAGAGGATTTTTCTAATACTATACTGTACACAGTAGAATTGATGATTGCAATTACAGCCATAGTGCTAGTTAATGCTTGATTGTGGTGTATCAATAAATATGAATGATTGCGTTCGTTAATGAGCTCAGTTTACCTTAATGGCGAACACAATGATTCTTCTGTCGTTGACCATGCTGAGAAACAAGGTCATCGCTTCGTCCTCCCGCGTGGTGTACGTGTCGAACACGCGCCGCGCCATCACGCTCCCTGTGCCCTGGTGGAGCACCAGCACGTGGATACCTCGCCCGCTCTCGGCGTCCGCCTCCTCTAAGATCTGAACAAGGAACTTGGGTCACTTCACACGACAACTTTCTTTTCGTAGGGGAACAACATTCACAGTGGGAGTTAAGTATGGGTAACATTTCTAGCGTAGGAAAAATATTATATACTCAGTCACCAAAGTAGGGGTTGACAAAGATGGAATTACATTTTGATATTATCGCTAGAGCAACTATAGAATCTGAATCTTTATCATGTGGAATCTTGAGCTTTTCTCTCCAGGGATATTGAGGAGGGAAATCATACATTATCCCGCTGTTTACACTCCTTTATACATGCCAAGCCCCAACCCTCTGCCGTGCACAGTCCCTCCGCAATCTAATTTAAGTATTTGATTCCAAGGCGGTGATATACCTGGTCTCACCACAGGACGATGCTGCCAACCGCAGGAAGCGCCGCCGCCGTCAGAACATTCGCAAACAAACACTTTCCAGAAGTGTGCACGAGTTTCTAGAGTGAAGATTTATTTAGCACATTCTAAAAGCTAAATATTTTCGAATAATACGACTATCCAGATAAATGCATGAACAAATCCGAAGCTGGCAGTACAGTTAACTCGAAAATATTTGAAGACTACAAAAATAACAGTTGTTTCCTTAAGTTCACTTTTGTAAACGCAAAATGTATAGGGTTATGTCATATTATTTTACTCGTTTAGAATAAGAGAAGGTAACAATAATGGAATATCCCAGTGATAACATGACCAAATTAGTTACTTAAGTTGCCAACGTTGGCGTACATGCTTTCATTCGCCCTCGCGCCAAGTGCAACCTACGTTGGAACGAGGTATATATAGGGTGACAGGGGGCCCAAGAAAACAAACAGACTTACCGTCGTCCCGTCAACCGACACAGATACCCGCGAGGGGCTGGAATGCACCTCGATAGCAAGTGATTTCGGTTGTATTTCTTGAAGGCGGAGACTATTTCTTCGACTCTCCCCATCGACCTGCTCTCCTCCATCCCCTTGAATTAAAAATTCAAATTGAAATTCTAATGGAAAGTTAGATAGCATTTGATACTGATAATATAAATGAAAAGTATTCTAAAAATCAACAGAAAAGTTGAGACGTGCAACCATCATCTGACAGAAAATCTTAACAATGATATATTACAGATTTGGGGCAAGATAAACATGAACCTCGAATGTGCGTTATCAAAACAAATGGAACCTAATTTATGAGTGGGCAACGTACATGAATGAAGTAAAAATCAATTAAAATAATATTTGGATGTTGAGAATGATAGATGAGAAAACCGAATAAGGACTTTTTGGGATGCTGAAACAAAAGCTTGAACTTCTAGAATTTAATGCACGACCTTTTGTTTCTGTAATATTACAAATTAACATGGCAAGAAAGAAAAAAAATTACGTTTGTATTTTTTCTTGAGCCATTGTTTAATATTTTATTATTGCAGTTTGAAACCTTGTGTACGTTTGAATCAACATTGAAAACTTTAAAAATGTACAACTAAACAACAATCTTACTGAATTTCCTTACTTCAATGTGTAATTTAGTATAGTTACGTAACGTAACATAATAGAACTGAACACACATTAAAGAGCTTGATGGAGCTGAAAGTCATTTGCAAATGAATGCGCACTATCAGACAGACAGAATACGTAAAGTTTGAAATGATGAGTAAATTTAGTTCATATAAAATCAAATGACGTTCTCTACTCACAGAAACTTTAATCGTGGTATGAAAACATGCCAGCTTTCAAACCGGTCACATCACAGTGATCTAAATGTTAAATAAACAAGTCCAGATGGAGAACTGTACCCGAGTGCAAAGCCTCTGCTTGCAGGCGATGACTGGTGTCCAGTATGAACATGACATTGATGCCAATAGTGACAAGCAGCACCACAACGAGTAAGCCTTTGAGTATCTTGGTGACGATCCTTCGTCTGGTGATCGGACGAGTGGCGAGTGTGTGTGAGTTGTACACCCCTACCCCTCGGCGCGGGATGAAGGGTTGTGCGCGGGGGTTCGGCTGCCAGGTGTCCATCACTGCCCGCCTAGAAGAAAACAGAAAGTTACTATACGCTCCTAGTAGCACGGACCAAGTTACTATACAACCTAGAAGCAAACGCAAAGTTACTATACCCTAGGACCACGGGCCAAGTCTATACAACGCGACATTCACAGACTAGATACTCTACAGAAGAAGCACCAAGATACTATACAACAAAGAAGCAAACGCAAAGTTACTATACAACCTAGAAGCAACGCCAAGTACTATACTCCTAGAGCACGACAAGTTACTATACACACGTAAATTCAGCAACGTACTATACAACGTACTCACAGACCAAGTAACTACAACCTAAAGCAACGCGAAGTTACTATATACGCTCCTAGGACCACGGACCAAGTTACTATACACACGTACATTCACAGACAAAGTTACTATACACACGTAGGTTCACAGACCAAGTTACTATACACACGTACATTCACAGACCAAGTTACTATACACAAAGAAGCAAACGCAAAGTTACTATACAACCTAGAAGCAAACGCAAAGTTACTATACGCTCCTATAGAAACACAAAGTTACTTTACACTCCTAGGATCACAGACGAAGTAACTATACGCTCCTAGTATAGCACGGACAAAGTTACTATACAACCTAGAAGCAAACGCAGTTACTATACACACGTAGATTCACGGACGAAGTTAGTATATAACCTAGAAGCAAACGCAGTTACTATACACACGTAGATTCACGGACGATGTTAAACCAAACGAGCAAAATTGCGTCTTCCACTGTCTGTTAATATCTGTTAAGGTCCTAAACAGGCTAAGTAAGGGTTAAAAAAGTCCAAATCTAGAACAAAGTATTTGCGAAAGTTATCATTAAATTTACATAATAAGCCTTGAGATAAAGTTAAGAAAATTTCTTCTCCGACGAAGAAACGGTTGCAATAGGCAAAAGTAATTTTTAAAGAAATTGGAGGAATTCCCAAAGATACAGTTTCACGTCTTTAGTATTAATGAAAGAAAAAGTAGCTGCATTAATATACAAAAGTGTTCTTTTGTATTCATTAAAGAACTCAGAATTCATTTGTTATAGATATTAAAAATGTATATGAAATAAGTACAGCACTTTATCTCATAAATATATTCATTCCTGATTCGTTTCATTGTAAGAAAAGCCAATATGTTCACTCAACCTCGAAATCAAACAGTGAAATTAAATCCATCGACTTCAACCGAAAGTGTTGTATTGCGATATGGGCCATCATCATTAGTATCCATTAGTTTGCATTACTTTTACGAGTCTTTATTTTCACTGTTTATACACGGCATATTATTGATAATATGCACAACATAACCTCAAGATGCAACGATCGACCACAGATAAACCCACCATGCCAAGTAGTTGTAAGGTATGAGATCAGCTCCATTCTCGCATATATGACAGAACTGTGCATGGTCCCAGGCTTTCAAGACCTCAAAGCCACATTGCAGTAGATTCGCCATCTATCCCACAACCATATAGTTATTATATTTTAATATCGTTATGGTAATTGTGGGTAATTTCAAATGATATGCCAGTTATAACAAAATAAACAAAATAATGAGAGTATTTTGGTGGAGGTGGCGGGTTCGTCGAATTTCTGTTTTTGGGGGACTAGCCCCCCCCCCTTTGACGTCCAGGGTCACCAAACACATTCTGTGTTGAATTTATTGAAGGATACAGTCAACAAAACCAATGTCAAACGGAGGTCATGTTCGGTTTTATCGTGAGACTTGACGCTCAGACGGAATATGACAGACAGCATGAAGGGAAACTTTGCTGCCTAATAATTTTAAAACACGAGGCCTAATATTTATGAAAATAATGAAAGGTGTTAAAAAAATAAAGTATTTTGAAAATATGAATCACGTTAGAGTAACATTCTGTTTCGTCGGGAAAACTAGTGTCTAGTGAGATGTTTCTTCTATTCTTGAGTACTGTGTGTCGCTGAACTCTTGAGTGAACTGAAGGCGCTCGAGTACCCCATAAGAGTGTCGGAGTATATATGATGAGGCGCAGATACACCTGCCCCTAGACACAACGACTATACTTGACCCCTTTACAACAACGACCTCTTTTTCGTTGCTAAATTCCAATTTGCAAAACTGCGATTTCAGCGGTTTTGTTATGCATAACATGCTTCGAATCGCGTTTTTACAGTGCGCATTGACCGCGTTATCAATCAACTTATCATTAATATTGAAATGATGGGTGGGCGGGAAATCCGCGGTGGTCATGGGGTTGGTTGGGGCTCACGCCAGACTCGTACAGGACAAAGAAAACGGCCTTGAAAGTTTTGTTGTTGAAAAAATTACATACACCATTAGACGATATAGTGATTAGTAATGATGGCGCCTAAACAGTCCAGCAGTATGCAGCGTATAGATTAAGTAAATCATTACCATATAGCACTCTCAATTCCGCGTCAGAAAAACGTTCTGAGAAGACATCGTTTGTAGATAATATACTTTTAAGAATAAAGTATTGTAATATACAGGCGTCTCAAGTATTAATCTTAACACAATATGACGAAAACAATTACATCAAACCAAACCAAAATGATTAAGAAAAACACCCTTTGATATAATGTAATTGTTAAAGAGAAGAAACACACAAACGAATCTGTCCTAAACGCCGCAGTAGTAGCACAGTACAGTACGGTACACGGAGTTTTAGTTCAACTAACTCACCTAAACTTATTGAAACCAGCGAGATACCAAGCAGATAAAGATTTGGATACATTTGTACATCTGTCACGTTTTATTTTTGTGATTGCTCACCAAAGAAATATTGTCTTCCAGCTACGATATAAGCTATTAGTTCAGAATTTCCTTTGAATATTCCAGACATACAATATTTAGGACCGTAGACTGGGCTTTAACAAAACAAAGCAATATTGAGGTCGGAGCCCGACAACCCATGGAAATCATTGAATTTTTTCTGTCGGGAAATGTTTTATCTTGAAAAGAATCTATACGAGCTATTGCACCTTGGTTGGCAAACTCGCCTTTCTACACGAGCGCTTATATTCACCACAATATATATTGACAACAGTACATGCGACACAAATGAAAATTAAAACTTATTGGGATAGCATTAGTTAACTGCTATAAGGGGAAAGTTAGTAAATACTACACGAGTGTTAAGGCATTGATAAAATCTTGTACTGATTTCCAATTGGCACACATTATTAATATGAAATTTTATTAACACAACGATACTTGATTATGTAACGACGTTGGTTGGCCTACCTCTTCATATTTGAACAAGTCACAACATTTGACCGCAATTAAGGGGATGTTTTACTGAAATCAAAAACTTTTAAACCACTGAAGGTAAAGTTTTCAAATTTTGTGCAATGTTGACTGGTAACATGAATCTAAGAAAACATATATATTTTTATTATATTTTTTTTTTGGCAACAATACTATTAAAAATAGTGTTAATTTCACCTTAATATTGAAAATGCTAAGGCTTTTGCAGTTTATGTCGGATTTCAAAAAAATTTGATGATTTTTTCTCAAGACATACAGATAAAGAGATCGTTGTGGGGATTTAAGCTTGAAGCTATTCATTAATGGTATACATTGTTTTAAATATAGATAATAATTATTTTTTGAAATTTTCAGTAAAATTCAAGTTTAAAATTTTTTGGTACAAAAAGTAAAAAAGCAAAACACATTTCCCCACAAGTTGTGTTAGGATGGTACTTTTCTTTATAAAAAAAAAAAACTTAAGTTATTATCTTCATTTTTGTGGAAGAAGTAGGGAAAACCTCCAAGGAATGTGGTAAAATAATTGTTACGAGTTATTTCCATTCAAAGTTTGGGTAAAATATAGAGTATATTTTAACAATTTGGAAGCTCCCATGAATATAATAGGCCTACCTAATTATGAATCTCAAGAAAATGATTTTGATTATTAAATGGCAGTAAGAAACTAACTTAGGCCTACCTAAAAAATACATTATTGTCAACAACAATGGAAACTAAATAACGTTAGTTTGTATTGTTACTTAAAAAAAAAAGGTGTATTTTTTAAAATTTCAAGTAATTTTATCTGTTGTACTGTTGTACACCCGCATAGCCTTGGAATAATTGTACAAAAAATGAAAATTATCCGTTTGGAGACTTTTTGCTCGATTTTCAGTAAAACATCCCCTTAAAGTTAAGTGCACCTTTGATTAAGACCAAAGTTGTACGAGGTTAAAATAATACAAGAGAAGGAAGTCGAATAATATATCACACGTGGTTGCAACTCTATGTAAAATGTTTATTCATTCAACAAAATTAATATTACGGTCGGTGCGTGTGTCCCGTCTCACGATAAAACCAGAACATCTCCTCCGATTGACATGCGGTTGTGTTAGGATGGTACTTTTCACTCAGGATTACACAACATGTGTTTGGTGACCCTGAGGTCATGGGGACCAGCACAAAACATTATGCGTACAAAACTCGGCATCTCCAACAACAACAACTAGATTTGAACGATGATACAAAACGTGTACCCTTCTTCGACGATCAGTTGATTAAATACGAATACTAAATATGATCGTGCCCACGCCACGAACAGAATAGTAGGAGTAGGGGTTCGAACCCAACACCTAAGTCAGAGAGGGGAGGGGGACCCCCCTTAAATGTTAGACACACGCCACTAACAACGCGAACAACTAGGACGGGACGAAACACCATGTCGGAAACTACCCAACCTAACCCGCAATTCAACGAGTGCTCAGGGCAATCGCACAGTTAGTTAGTATTGACCTTTTGACTTGTTACAAAGGTAAATGATGCCCAACGACAATTGACTAATGCAATACTTTGGTCAACGTGGTTAAACATACGGCCGTACCCCTATGGGGGACACTAAACTGATTAGTCATAACATTTTGAAACTCAGAAATCGTTTTCCACGATTTTACTAAAAAACAGCGAGATTAAATTAATACCAGATCATGTCACAACATGCGGGAGCAGAATTTAATTTTGGCTAGAGTTATTATGAGTGTGGGGCGTTCAGTGGCCACACGGTCGGTGGACAGACGGACGTACGGACGCTAACTGTAATGCCTCGTTAAACATAGCACAATCGGGCCGAAACAGGGATAAAATGAAATGACTACATCCCTTTAAAAAAATACATTTAATATACGAATTTTACTAATTAAAATTTTTCGGTGGTAATATTGCGGAGAAAAAATAACGGGTTTACGTGGTTCCCTTCAAATAATGTTGCAACTGCACTTTTAGTTAATACTTTGTTGCGCATGGAAAGAATTTACCGTTCCCTTACAGAATATCAGAAACATTATCTCCAAAACAGTTCACCTTTTCACCACCTTGTGAACACTTTTATGCAAGTGTATATTTTATGACGTTCTACTTTACTCTACGCTTTAAAAAACCATAAGATAGTGCTAACAGTCGGTTGGTATTGCTCCAAAGTGTTAAGAATGAAGCGCGCATTTAGTTGGCAATGCGCGAATGTGCAGCATTATCTATACTTGTAACGGATCGTAAAAGCGCCATTTCGTGTCACCATAGCGAATAAACAAGTGATAACAGTGAAAAAGGATCGCGACTTTGTAATTTGGGTGAACACGAAATTGTTAACATTTCAGTCGATTTAAAGTTTAGAAAATCTTCACAATAATAATTTCAATAGATCTACATAATAATATTGTATTTTATATTTCATAATCATTGCAAGGTGTCAGATGCAAAATTTTAAAATAAGAATATAAACAACAAAACGTGCTATAAATACACAAATAAAAATAACCACATGCAAGTTTGGTCACTCAAAATAACGCTGAAAGGTAAATTCAATCTTGAACTAGCAACGACTAGACGATATATAGAGGCACGAATAAAATACAAGTTATTAATAAGTTTCACCACTAATCCACCGCTTTTGGACAAACCAAACAAACAACAGTTTATTTTTACAATAACTATAGACCTACTTGCCTTCGATTTCACATAATTTGTTATGCGAAATTCGTTTACAAGACAGAAGTCCAAAAAATCCTAAACATAAGAAGAGGAAAAAGATGGGATCATCGCTTTTAACTTAATTTCAAATTATATTTAACGACAATTAAATTGTTCCTTTTAGGCAAAATAAAAAACGAAAACTGCATTGTATTTTCACCGCGTAAATAACTTGCTCAAGCCGGATATCCACATGAAACTATAACAATGTTGTGATCAAACCCTTCTCGACGTTTTCCACAATGTTTGGTTTCGCGTTTAAGCCTGCCTGAGAAATTGTTGACAGGCTATTTTCCTTACGTTATCAATGTCAATCTGGGGTTTAGCTGCACCCCAGATAATTCATTAAACCCTATTTTGAAACAAATGAATTACATTAAATAATCACCAGGGATCTCCTCTCTTGGGTAAATGGATTACACGGCGCTGTGACAGCACCATGTTGGAATAAATTCAAATGCATGCTACTCGATTCTTGTGTGACGAGTTGGTCCTAGGGGAAAACTAGGCGGTTGATAGCGCTGTGTTTATGGTGGGCTTTCATAGCGACAGAATAGGAAGAAACGGGATTAGAGATTTTTGTTTATATATTTAAAAATGTAAGAAATCAAAATTTCGAAATCAATTGCAGGTCGGTGCTATGAAATTATGTTTACGTTATTTTGTTATAAGAAAATATCTCATATTTACATCTCAATATCATCAACTGTCGATATGAATCCTTAGTTCTAAACAAAATAAACAAAATAAATATTCATTTCGTTGACAATTAGACGTTAAGAAAATAAATACATAAACAAACAAACACAAATAAATAAATAAATAAAAAAAATAAATAAATAAATAAATAAATAAATAAATAAATAAATAAATAAATAAATAAATAAATAAATAAATAAATAAATAAGTAAATAAATAAATAAATAAATAAAATAAAGATGTAGGAATAGTTGTAAATTCAGTTGTCATTATTAACAATAACATTTCAAATTTAAGGCTTTTCCGGCTCGGAATACGAACATTAAAATTATTCGATCGGGGACGAGTTTGCCGAGTCGATTAATTATTATCTTTGACTTTCCAGACCAAATAATAGTTTTATTATTAAAATTATAAACTTAGACCAATATTTGCCGAGTTACAAGTTGAAAACGAACATGATACCCGTGCTTGATGACATGCTTTATTTGTAGATGAATGAACAGCATGTGTTTGGTGACCCTGAGGTTGGGGGGAGGGGGGGGGGGCTAAACCCTCAAAAATGGAAATTCGATGAACCCGGCACCTCCACCAAAATACTTCTTTTTTGGGTACTCCCGTACCCTGACTTGTTTATTTTGTATCTATGAACTTAATACAAGACAAAAGGCAAGATAAACAATACACACAAAAACATGATATTAGTTTAAGGTTTATTTTGTATGTGTGAATTAATACGAAATTAATATTAGCATTATGCTCGATCGTATGCGAATAAGGCAGATCAAGTGCGCGATTCATGAAAAGTGTACACAATGAACTTAACTTGCCACGTATCACTCTAGCCTACGCGAATTAGTGGATATTTCAACCACATCTTAAACGAGAGCCACGTGTTCAAGGACTGGTTAGTGTACAAACTCTGGGATTCACATGAAACATTGGTTTTACATAAGTATGAGTTTATTTTATAAACTTTAGAATAATTGAATAAAAATAGTAAATACTTTAGTATAATAACTAAATTGAATAGATGTTAAATAAATAACTAATAAATACATTTAGATACAATAACAATTATAACAGCGAAACTCGGAGATCAAATGTAAAGAAATATTGAGAAATGTTGCAGCGAAATTTATTTATTATTTAAAATGAGTTGCATCTTAGAATATCGAGTGAATAACAATCTCTCTTCCCCCCCCTATACCCCCCACCTTCGCTACCCATGCATACCCCAACCCCCTCAAACCGCCACTAGCGCCTTCCGTAAATATGAAGATTTATTAGTCCAAGCGTTAACGATCGTACCCTAATTATCTATGCAATGATTGGTACTTGATTGACTATTAATTAGCAAGACCTCCCTAGTGCATCGTTGCTGGCTACGTCGCGCTGTTGGGTTCCCCGTCGCCTCGACGGCTCGGCGGGTGTGCGGGTGTGCGCGGTTCTAGAGCGACCAAAGCCTCAACATTATCTCACAATGAAACATGAAACCACCGTTCGTTTTAAACTTTCGTGAGACAATAAAAGGTTTCTATTCTTCTTGAGTTACGATGTGACTGGCTTTGTGTTTTTCAACAGTTACAACGCCAAAAGCTTAGAAGGTTCAAAAGAAAGAATTTTAGCAATATTGACTTCGCTTATTTTGTTAAAAGAATATGGTAATTTAGATAAATACATAACGCACAATTGTCTCTTGCCTGATATTTTTGTTTTGTAGGTAAATATTTCAAGGTATTTCATGGGCATGTTTATTCACGCCCCACAGTAACAAATAAACAACAACAAAATACAAAATACGTCGTTTACTGAGAAATATTCTCGTATTTTTACTTTATACACTGTAGAAGTGTAGAAAGCTTCTCACTTTCCTGTTACGATGAACTGACTATAGCATAGTTCGTGCTCTCATTCAATCGGATTTCAAAGCTCTGTTTCAACATTAAATGTAAATCGCACTGCCTCAAGCGTTTCCCCAGCCGAACAACACATAGTTAAAATTCCATCCGTAACTGTCAGTAATTTACGTTATTCAAACCAAGGAATAAAGTTCCTATTCTTCGTTGCCTGCGGAGAAGGAAATTAAGCTTCAATATAAATACACATTTTTATCTTGCCTTAAGCAAACAAAATACAAATGCATCAGTGACTGATTGATATTAAGCATCTGACGAAGCATAATAAAACGAGGAAAATAGAGACGTAAAATAAACATGGGAATCTCGAAAAAGTGAACACGTAAAAAATGTAAATATTAAACCCGGCGCCTCCACCATTTTTCAAGAATGTTTTATCGTCAAGTCAAGTCAAAGAGTAATTATGTTCGTGCATTAATACATGCCCAAACACTGCAGTGCACTTCACTATGATACTTAACTGAATACAATAAAACAAAATATACCGTAGATCTTCAGGCCTTTTCAAGTTGAATCCAACTCTTTTCAATCACTTAAATAAACAAGATGCTTGAGCAAATTATAAAATACGAAAATAAAATAAAGTGAGGATTCTAATACAAAAATCCACCCGCCAAGCTGAGCATTTCATACTACGATTGCAATTGAAACGACAACTTCAAGAAAATGTCCAGTTGAAAACTTTCGCATTGGGCCAATATAACAACATTTCAAGTAATAGAATGTCTTTGTTACAAACACAGACTTTGGTTGGGTGCTACCACGCAGAACACCGCGATAATACAAAGCTCATTAATTTGAAAACACTTAAGTATAGAAAGTTCACAAGTCCATGCAGTATAATACATAAAAAAAAACTTAGGATGCTAAAGTGATAGGATCAATTTAATTCAACGTCGATTGTGGTGAAATTATAAACTACCATAAGCGTCAGAACTAACAATCGTACAAGTTTTATAAAAAAGTAATGAGCAATTTCCACTTTAGGTAAGAATTTTATCAGATCGAAAAATCACTAGAAAGAATTGAGAAAGCATCGCTTATCCTTGAGAGAAAAGGTTGAAGAGGGAAATGAAAGAAGCAACGGTGATAAACTCTTGGACTAACTCGATAAGTCGAACTTGTTCCAATCTTCCCACCGATTGGTATCCCATCATATTCGTAGAAGCCACCAGGAAGTAGCACAGAGACCAAGTGTCAGCTGAGGAAGAAGATCAAGGACTCCGAAATATCGTGATATGATTGAGTTAGTGACGCATTGTAAATGTTCCACACACTTTTTGAAATATAATAACGAAAGATGGTAAAAACTTAATTTTATTAACTAGACTAAATAAAATAAATAAATAAATAAATAGATTAAGACACGTATAGAGAAAGTTTTATGTTTTCTCGATTTCTAACATTGCGGCATCAAAAGTCATACATTAAATCTGGGGTTCTTCACAATGATGTAACAACATAAAACTAAAAATTAACCATCGCGTGCATGCGACAGTGTTACGGTGTTACCAACACTGATGTGAAGCCAAATATGAGTGAAATCAGCAATTTATTATTTTTGAAGCATTATGTGTAGGGTTAGTGTGACAAAAAGCCACACGCCTTCATTCAACAGGAGCAAGAGATTTCCGTGCACGTACCCGGCACCTCCACCAAAGAACAATTCATATTCAACGAAATGAAGCAGTGTCAACACTTGCAGTTGTAAACGGTATACGAAGATACTATTTTAATATGTGGCTTACGGCGTGCATTCATAGTTAAAAAAGTTATTTGATATGTTTATTGTGTTATAGATCACAACAAACAAACAATAAAACAGTGGTGTTGTTAGTTTGTTTTGTATCCAACAGTTATTCGTCATCTTTCCAAGAAATTTCCCGTGTATAGATGAAGCTTAATCTTACACAAAGAAGTTTGAAGACATTACGTTGTAGCCTACACGCCGGTTGACTCAGGATTCAGGTCAAGCCCAGCACCAAATCTCCAGTATGAAAACAATATTTCGTAGTTATAAAAAGAAATATCAGCTAGATTTGTTGACACGGGGGCAATAAAGAGCAGTCGAGACCGCCTGCGCTGGTCGGATCAATGGAACTAGAGAGTTTTTGTGTTTGAAAAGTAAGAAATACGCGCGACATTTACGGCGCGAGCTCTGGGACCCGGTTAATGAGTTTGTAAACAGTGTTTGTTTAACACAGATGAAAAGATAGATGAGGGAATTAAAATATAAGAGCAAACGTCAGGCGACCGCATTGTACTTCGTACCAGTGAAAGTGACGAATTATATTATTTTATTAATACGAAATATCTCATTATATCACTATGCATATTTTATTATAGTTATTCATTGTCTCCACTCTATTCAGTTTATGGAAGAAAATTTTGAGTACGATTTATATAGAACTACACAATTAGAAAAAAATATAACACATTATTCTAATTATTTAAAAAACTAATATCGTGTCTGTTGTTACGGCATTATTTACCGGGGGGATTTGGAATTTAGTTATTACGTTATATACACAAACAACAATAACTATTGACGTGGACCCATTGTTGACATGAGATAATTATTATTAACCTAGAAACTGCCCCCACTGGGGATCGAGCCAATAATCTGTCAGGGCCGCAAACCACATGTTTACTACTTCGCTATTTGTTGTGATTGTTGTGCATCATGACGGAAACCGAACCGAAGAATCCCTGGTATAATTATATAAATCGTACAAATAAAATAATAAAACCAATACAAAATAATAAAATAGAATAAGAGAGACAATAAACAAGGAATGTAGTTCAAATCCAGAATAGTTTATAGTATTTTGGTTTTGTCCCACATCCACATAGTTATGCAAGGCTAATCCACTTATTGCTTTGTCTAGCACAACTGCATCGACATCAATGTAAAACAACGAGACTCGTGGATGTGTTGTGTAACTGAGATAATAGACTTCATGTGATTTGATGAGATTGGGAAGCACTCATGTTCCAATTCCAGACAACTATACGACAGAACAGCACACTTATCGCATCGCATCGCGTGTCAAAGACAACAAATCCGACACCACTCGAGTCCCGACTCTCAAGATCAAATCGAATAGTAAATAAAATCTTTGATGTTAGTTGGTAATTTTGCCAGAGATGTTGGCTGTGTTGTCCATCAGACCCTTGCGCGTTGTTTGATCATGTTAAGAAAACCGTTGACAATAAAAATGCGTCTACACGGGAGAGAAAACGAGAGCAAATGGAAATGCCTGATTAATTTTGCTCAAGAGGATTTTATATTGCGCAAACACACGATCAAAAAACCTATCTTCTCAATTTGCCGGCTTATATTGTTTTACCCTACACATTTCGCAATCTTTCTCGTTCCGCGCAATGTTCTTTAAAAAAAGAAAACGCTTTCCTTAGGTAATATGAAAATCTTTTCTGAACCATCTCGATATTATTAAATACCATTTACGCACGTAAACCTCTACCGTGTAGTTCACAGCCGACGTACAAAAATGATTGCTACTTTGAATATCTCTTTTGCACATTAGTTTAGTATAACTTGTTTTCCAACACTATGTTTGCTGCATCTAACAGCTGCGAGAGTCAAGGAGATGCTTGCTTATAGTAAATAATTTGTCGAATGAGTGAACAATGTCTTATTTATAAAAACATGAGATGAAATAGTTCTAGGAAAGAAACTACCACACAACAAACTCTCAACTTGAGCATTGTAAGCGACAAGAATTTATTGCAAACTTTTAAGCGATATATGTTGGTTCAATTCACTACCTAAAAGATGAATGCGAACAACACAAAGAATACATATGTTGCAGTTGAATAGAGTACTTAAACTTCAATGCAGTTCATGACAACATAAAATGCATCTGTCCTGAATGGGTTTTCCAAGGGTTAAAGGAAAAAAACTAGGCAATAAATTCCCAGTCGACGATATTAGTTAGTATTATAAAAGAAAACTCCAGTTTTTATTGTTGCTCGTAATTTTTTTTTATCATAACGAAACATTTTTTTATATGTTTTTCATCCTCTTGACAATTTCCCTCAATTGAAAGATTGTTAATAAACTGCATTCGGGAGCAACGTAATAGGCTACGTGTCCTTGAAACACTTGGTTGCTACATCACCTTGGTGTAGAAAGTTCAGTTTGTTTCTATATTATTAACCTGGCAGTGAACACACATGAATGTGAATGGATATTGTTTCGAACAAGCACGGGTACGGGACTTACCAACAGGCTTACCATAAACCTACAACTATTCTTCCATCGTTAAACATATAATTGGTGGAGGTGCCGGGTTTATGGATATCCCCTTGGGGGGGGGGGGGGCGCTAACCCCATCCCATGACCCCCAAGTCCCCAAATATCTGTATCATCCTTGTTATAGGGCAATCAACGCTCGTCCATCATGAGTTACGTTCGGTTAACATGCGTACAGACGGACGGACAGACAGACAGACACAAGTGATGCATAAACAATTGAGTGTCGCTCCGTAATAATTAGGGTCCGGAGACGATTTTTGAATTTGTGATTTTGGATGTCATTAAAAATTGTAAATGGTAAAATCAATTGGTAGAGAAAATGAAATCTATCAATATGTATTTTATATTTGAGCATTAGTGGCTGCATGCATGTGCATTGTGAAGGGTATTTGATATGATGTGTTTGCGTAAGTATGCGAAACGAGCTGTAACTAAGTCGAAATAAGTTAATCCATTACGTAAGACAACATAATATTTTTTTGAATGAAAATACAGAGAAGCTTTTTCTAACAACAAACAGTTTTAAAATAAGAGCACATGTACACTCCCCGAGCAATAACTATATAACAAGTCTTATTCTAATTCGACAAACACATCTAAAAATAAAAACGTTGAATAAATTAATATTTAAAGAGAGCGCATAAAAGTTCGAATAATTTTACATTTGGGCAATTATAACGAGAAAGAAAATTATAACTTGTATTCGGTAAGGACACACAAACAAGACCAAAATTGAAACACTTTCCACCAGTGAATGTTGTAACTCTGGCGGGTGCAGTATGAACTATACGGAGAGCTTCGTCTCGCTCGCGTTCTATCTTTCCTCGCACTCCGCCGTAGACTCATGTCCATTAACAAATTAACGTACTCGTATGATTTACTTGATTTGAATAATATTCAAAGCTATTATTATTTTGGTACTTCTGAAAATAGGTGGCTTCAGATTGATCTGTGTTGAGCTACAGGGACACAATTTTGGTTTCTGCGTTTCATTGCGAAACTACTAGATGGATGGTTTAAACTGGCATAGCACAAAACTATTTTTCAAATATTTCTGATGGGTAAACCAATATGCCTCAAAAAATCTTCAAAAATTCGACTCGAAAGTTAATTTTCTTTTTGCAGTTTTTTAATTTCTTCTTTGAGAATTATTTTAAATTTGTTTCCACAACTGTTATTTTTATTGTACACTTTGAGAATTGTAAATAATTTATTATTCAAAAAAAACTTGATTAATTACAAAGATATCTTGGGTGTCTCATGAATTGAAAGTTTTATGCTTTCCCTGTCCGATTTTGAAAATATGTTTTCTATATACTTTTAACCCAGTTCAAGACGTTACACAAAAATATAAAATACATGTGAACTTAAAAAGTGCGATGATTTAAAATCAGAATTCCATTTCATACTTATTCTTCCCATACGGCAAATAAATACAGTTTTAAACATGGAATTTATTAAGGTTCCCTCAGTCCCTCACCTACAGCTATAAGTTTCCTTGGATTGATTTCTTATCTGAAAATTTTCTAGTAAGATGTGTTGCCCTGTCGGAAAGTATTACTCAACGTTTTCATTTCTCGCAAGACTTACGGGCATGCATGTTATCGGTGGGAAATACACCAATACCCATGAGCTCCAGTAGTTGACTTGCTGATTTTTATATAGTTGGGGACGGCAACGATTTGAACTTTGTGGGCTACCTTTAACATGAGAAGTGCACATTACAAAATTACCGAAACTCATTTTTGTAGGTCATCTAGTAAAGATCTGGGGGTGCTGCTAATGAGGTAATATGAAGTGTAGTGAATTGGTGATTTGGACTTAATTCATAACTGAGAGATATAAAAGACCACTGACTAGTGTAAGAGGAGCAGACCACATAAGGGCAGTCTTCACAACAAAGAAAATACATAATGAATCGTTGATTTACGTTAGGAACATATATTATGTTCTTTATTAAAGTTACCGGTTGCAGAATCTTGCTTTTAAAAATCCTGCTTTGTCTTTGTTTGTATTTAATATTGTCTGTTTCGAACCTTGAAAAACGGCAGGGAGTACTGTCCGAAAAGTTGGAAGTACAATTTAAAAACCACACGGATAAACCTTAAAACGAAAAGCATGTCACATTCACAATATATACATAGTCGCTCGTTTTCCTTAAGACAAAATACATTCATTGACATTTGTATTTATACTATAGTCAACTCGTTCAATCACATGATTGATTCTCTGTGGGGAGTTAAATTAAAGCTGATCGGAATCATACATATACATAAGATACGAATACGACTTATTCATTGGTAATTTCATTTTTAACTTAACGATGATTAGACATAATGATAAAAAAGGACAAAAACAATGCATGTATATACACATCCACTATATCTATTCCTGGTTTCTTTCTGTTGATTTCAGGCTCTTTATGCGGTGCCTGGTTGATGAATGCAAGAAGTGAAGGTGGAGGATACAAGTAATCTCCTTTTACTATCCCGTAACTAATTATGTTATTATTGATTTACGTTTATGATTATAGTCATAATTAATGTTATAATTAGACGGTACAAATAAGAGTTTTGAAACTGCGGAAGAAAAAAATCGTACATCGAAAGATATTTCAGAAATTCTTCTTTCCTTATAAGGACGTGAAAGGCAAGTTTGTGTAGAAACGATAAAAAATAAAATCGTCGCTCAAAATTAAGTTTGGCACCTAGCTCTGTGTTCACACTTTTGTCTCAAAATTTGCATATAATGGCTGACAGGGGTATGTAACGTACCGCCCAAAGAAATGACATATATTTTCCTGTTAAATGAAGACTCTCTTTCATTAAGATAAGGTTTTATCCACCTTTCTTTTACTTTTAAAATATCGGTTTGAGGACGATTCAATTGCCTTTTAAGCGCATTTTCAATTGGCACCTACAGAAACGTTGCATAAACCTTCAAAAGTTAAACAATTTTATGCACAAAGCCTACAAACACAATTTATATAATGCTAAAATCAACAAAAGTGTGTGGGTATAGACTAGCTACATGTATTGAGGGAGCAAAATTTCCACCATCCCATGCAGTTCAGTTTTCTGGGGGGTATAATTTAACAGCTATCTGATAAAATATTACAGTTATTCTCTCGCCTATTATAAATGTGGAAAATACCATTTATGTATTGGTGATGAAGCCATTTTGCTCTTGGGGCGGTAAGAGGGGGGGGGGGTATATGGGGTGATAACATTTCACGCCGTTTCTCCCTGCAGGCGTGCCTAAATTCAACGCTGTTTGGTTCGGGACGTGTTCCACGCTAAAGCCCGCGTAGGGTTTACGTGGGAAAAGCAGACAGTGAAGAGCGGCCTACGTTTGATGCCTATTATTGTAGCTTTGTTGACCTAGTATAAACGCCTTTAAATCCATCCGTGAATATATTCCAAAGAGCTTAGTTTTAGCTTGACACTGGTCTCTATAGAAACAACGTTGAACTAATAGCCTCAGTTGCGATAGGAAGGTAGGTGCAACTGTTACATGATATATCGCCGCTTGTCACTATTTCCTTGTCAACTCTGGGGTGGATTGGCCGTAACAAAAGTGATTGTTTTCCGTCGCTATAACTAATCACTGTGAAAGCTGACGGACATTGACATTTCAATCCGAGTTGAATAATAACACGTAAATACTGCTGCCTTTCCTTTATTGTCAACAAAAATAAAGTATGTACGTTGTTTGGTTTGAAATGAAAGTAATTCTAATAAGTTACTTGATTTCCGCCGATTGAGCCAAGCAAAGAGCCCGAGCCGGTGGCAAGAGAACGATTGATTGTGTTGTTACTTAACGTCTCAATTCTCGAAGATGAGTTCAGGTGATAGACATGAATGAAATACCACGTCCCTTGAGTAGTCTGCGTCCCAAACGTACGGGCCTTGTTGGACTGGAGAAGAGATTCAGGAACTGCCAAGAGTGAGAAGATCCCACATAAAACCGAGAAAAGTATTTACTTGTCACCAAGCGCGATCGCAACGCGCTGACCTTGTTAGACGGTGAATCCCCCGCGTGTCATCACGAGCTTCTAGCGCAGACTCGGGACTCGCGGGGGCTCTTGCATTTCAGTAATCGCTTTTAGGGTGTGGTTTATTTAAAAAAGTAAAGAACAGCCAGGAAACAAGGCTCGAAATTTTCGAAAACCTTTGATGTAAGTGACACAGAGGTTTTTGTTTCATACGCCAAAGCTTTTTCACCACAAGAAAGTCGGCCCACCCTCAAAAGAGAATTACACTCTAAGGAACAGGAATGAAACTCTGATCCCTACGACAAAACATTTTGAATAAACTGTTTCTACTTGAACAGCAAGAACAAAACCTCAGAGACTATATCAAAAAGCCAACCCCAGTCACTTTACGAATAATTTGCTTCGAGAGATTCCCCTCACTTCTTTCCCAACGTATTTAATCTTGACCATAGTCATACTCTAAGATGCGGTTCCCAAGTTCCCAACACCGTATACCGGCCGCTCCGACTTGCCACGTCGGTAAATAAACTTGAAAGCATTACTACCATTCTATAACAAAACCACTACACACACATTCAAGTAGTGCCTCGTTTTCTGTCCGGGCGCCGTGCTAATTTAGACACTCGTTTTTCTGCAGCGAGTGAATGTCCCACGTGACTATATAGATTATTTCAGCATAACGCAGAAATGTTGCAGAAAAACCTGGAAGTTTGAGCATTTTCTTTTTCGTTTAGTATAACTTAAGTATTTAAACTGTGTGACTCGTACCTGCTATTATTTGTTATTTTTCGCACAAATTAATATTACGGTAATCGGAAAGAAAGTGTCTATATTTTAATAATGTATAATAATTTATTGCGTACCGGTAGGTCCTTGGGCTTACTTGAAACTTGCTGGACATTATCATCCGTAAATATTTGTTAGCATACTTCTCTGTTGAGTGTTATTGCACCCGAACTACTAACATTGCCAAGCCTCAATAAATTAAATTGATGTTGGCCTCGTTTATACATTGCAATACTTGTGGTTGACAAAGGTACATCATTTACTTAATACATATGTCTAATGTGATTTTAATTAACATGTGTAACGATGAAATTAAGTAAATACCATAACCCCAACAAGTACGTTGTAAAGCACGTCCGAACACACAAATGCGAATGGCACCAGACGTTTGTATTAACTTTTGCTTTTCGTATAAATACTTATATATTTTGTTGACGGTAGTAGTGTATGAACTCTCTTTTGAGTCTAGTACATCTAGAGTTGACTTACCAAAAGTTCTCATGGAAGTGTCCGCATCTGGAAAGAAGCAAACACATTTGTTAGTGAAATTCTGTTTCTCAAAACTATTCTTACATAGAATGTATTTATTTATTATTTAATGTCTACGGGACGAGATACGAAGGGAACCAAGGACGACCACGTTGTAGAAGCTACTCGGAATTAATTGCTAAGGTGTCAATTGATTCACATCTCAGCACAGTGTACTAGTTGGCGGTAATAAAGTGTTGAAAACAATCTCCGGCATTATTTTAACGATTTCGTAAACTACTTGCGATTTTTCAGAATAAGTGTTCAAGTGCGAGAGGAAGGTCCATGGCCTTAACAACAACTAGCAGCCCGTTCAGTTTCTGAGGCTAAGTTCATTTAATGCCCAGGGCAACTTCCTATATTTATCAGCACCAAAGAAACGTGTCAGTGGCAAACACTCTTCTTCAACACTCTACCACACAACAATGTAAATATTTACAGAAGCGAGTTCGAAATAAAAGTATAGGTCAAAACGATGTGGGCACATTAATGCGAAATGTTTATAAGATCAAACCAATCTATCATGCTTTAGCTTCCATCAGTCTTCCCAAACTACTAAAACTTAGATTACACCAGGCAGAAATACACGAGACCCCTTTGACTACTCTAGGGGTAAAGTAATTGAATTAATATTCACAAAAGGTGTGTAGTGAAGTAAAATCAACTACTACAATGGCAATTCAAGTAACTATATTAACGCAATAAAATAAATAGCGATACCAATTACATGTAATAATATAAGCAAAGCAACTCAATAACAGTAACAGCAACGTAATTATTGTATACCCTAAGGGGAGATATAAATGAATGTTGTAGTTTTAAAGACACTTCTGTATTTTGTTACATTCCTCGCTTTTTACATTCAATCATCTGTTTATACATTTTTTATATAAACAATAATTTTTCTTTGATAATTATTTTCATACCCCCCTAAAACAAAACTCGTTTCAGTTTATCTTGTGGTTTATCCTAATATCGATCATTCTTCTGAACATCTGTGTTGCAAGGTAAAATGAACGATTCAAACTGAAGCCCTCAACTAGTGGCTATCAGTCGACTGAAAGATAATTATATGAATTACTTTGTTGGCTATACTACATAACGCATAATAATTACGTCACTTTGATCGTGAACTGATTGTGCGATGACATGGACAGTGGACACATACATGATTGAGACACTTCAAAGACTTTGAATCAGTGTGATCTTCAATCCCATTGCATCACTAAAATATTCTCGTAAAATGCTGGTATGGCCAACGCACAAATCACCATTTGCCAGTAACCAATCTATGTCCACTTACCACCGAAATTCCCGTCGAGTTCCAATAAACCCGTATTGTTTAAAACGCTTTTTATTCCATGGTTAACAAATAAATCTTCAAACTAATTACCCTTCTTTTTTCGCATGCCGGCGAATCGAGTCTGAAATGCAAATTAGCAAATTAGTACAATTTCGAACCAGATTACGTAAATAATCAATACCAAAGTGTGCTTTGATGCAGATATCTCCAAATTCATTACTTTTTTAATTTTTTGAATAATTTCATTGAATGGAATGGCGAAATAATTGATTCGATTCCGTGGTTTGTTTGTTGCTATCTGTAAAGGTCCATGCGTGGGATTGTACGGAGTTTGGTCTGCATTTGAAAAGCTGTTTTAACCATCTGACACATAACCGCGATAATAATAATGCCACGAGCGGTTTAAACGTGTGGGAGGGGAATAGAACGATGCTTACGGCGTAATATTTACTGTATTACACAGTCGTCAGTCGAACGCGTTTATTTTGGAGATTTGGTTTTGCTTTACTTCCGGTTCATTAGCATCCGGTTCGGTGCACATCCGTTCGATTAGGGGTTATGAGAGGGCTGATGTCCACCTATATCAGGAGGGGTGTAGGTGGAGATAGTATGACAGTGACATCATCAAACTCCACTAGCTCGTGAGGTCGGCGTTTCGAACGCAGCGTGTGCTATCTGGTCCGAAACATCGGAGTGATAGTGAGGTCATTCGGAGCTGAAAAATGGTAGAATAGTGCAAAATGTGCTACAATTTTTTCCTTTAGCAGTCTTTTAAGAAACTTTCTCCTCTTTTCGTTTTTGAAGGACTTCAAAAATCTGCCATTAATTTGGTACCCCACGACTTCAAGTGGGGATTAAAAGTTTGGGTATTTGCAGAAGAATGATGAAAAATGGGACTAGATTAATTGAACCTCTTCCACTATTTCATAAATGCACCATCTTAAGAATAAATGGCAACAACTTTGGACCCTAGAGCTGTCCAAAGTGGGTAAGATTCAAAATTGAATTCAGTAGCTCTAGCATAAAGATGGTACCAGTTTTTATGAGTGTTTTTGAATTGAGATGTAAAAATCGTAAGTTTTCCGCTCTTTCCGAAAAATACCATATAAAAGATATACTTGCTCCAACGAAAGAATGCAGATGCTTGGTAGTGGTGGGGGTAGAATGAATGCGCGGTAAATGGAATGTCGCCTTTGTGTATGAAAGAGAAATATCTTTTACCAACGCAAGCAAAAATTATCTGTGCTAGATCACAGAGTTCCTCTGTGTGTTAGATCCACGCTAAGCTAGCGTGAATAGAATTGACAAAGTTGTTATGTTGGGAAAACAATTTCGAGCCATCTGCATTCTTTCGTTGGGACCACTATAGTAGTAACTTTGGGCTTTAGCGCCGTCTCTAAATTTTGGGTTTTGGACACTAAGTACATACAGACATGGGGCCCAAAGTGACAGTAAAATATTTTTTGGATGATATTTTCTGAAAGAGTGGAAAATTTCCGATGTATCTATGAAAGGGAAACGCTGTATTACAATTTTCACAATTCTTATTTTAATCAATTCAATTTGTAATTTTACCCACTTTGGACAGCCCTGGACCCCAAAGTTACCATCATTTTCTTAAGGATTGTGCTTTTATATATGAGCAGAAAATTTCCGATTGTTTTAGACCCCTTCCTAACTATAGTTCTGCGAATCCGCGAAATTTTTATTTCCCGCCGGTTTGGATAGCCCTGGGGCCCAAAGTTTCCGGTAGATGTTTTGAAGCCCGTCAAGAATGAAAAGAGGAGAACCTTTCCTATAAGTCATTATTTGTCACTATGTGGCAGATACGTACGCGGAGCGCGGTTGCTCGGACACGCCGGGAAAATGCGCTAGCCACACGTCCTGTCACGCGTGCTCACATTATGTACCTATAATTAAACAAATCTTGTGTTTTTATGTGAGCAATAAGTTGTGTCATATAGCTGCACATATATTAAATTTTTTTTTTTTATTCTATTAAGTGTAACAATATCAATCTCAATGATAAATTAACTGAGTAAGCTTCTTTAGTACCATTGGATGACCACCATTGACTTGTGTGATTGAAAGTTTCGTGCCCTTTTTAAACGAGCTATGCTTCATAAACTAAATTATTATTATTATTATTATTATTATTTTTATTATTATTATTATTATTATTATTATTATTGTTGTTGTTGTTGTTGTTGTTGTTTGTTCGCGCAGATTATTTTTGTATATTTTCGTCGCTTTGTTTTGGTATCTTTTTCATTTATTTAGTCACTTCTCGTGTTTGGTTTTTGATTTTGACTAGAGTCGTAGTCAAGTGATTCTTCTAATATCATTACAATTTACACATTGCAACTATAAACATCAATTATTATTTTATTACGAATGAGATCTCATTGGGCTCTTTCGATTCTTGAGTAGCGTTCACTGTACATAGTCGCTGTAGTCATTCCTCAATCATACGTGAAAAATGATTTGACTAAGTCATTTTTCTATTTATGTCTCTATTTGCAACAGGCAATGTAGCCCACTAGTGCAAATTTAATAGAGAAAAGAGGAGGGGAAACCCGGTACCGGCACATAGCCTACTCCTACCGAAAAGTACCAAGGGGACCACCGGCTTTACGTCCCATCCGAAAGGACGGTGTAACTTTTGACAGTCATATAGGTTCCTCCACTAACCCGGACTGCCGAGCAGACGGCGCCAAGGAGAACTACTACTACTTCCCATTCGAATATATTTTACACTTTTCGTAAGAAACCAGCCCAGGGACAATCTAGCCCCTATTTAGGTGATTATATCGGTATTGTATTTTTAGTCCACAGTCTGCATAATCGTTGGACATTCCGGTACAACGGGGAAAGCCAGTGATGATTGTCACTAATTTGTCTAAAAAGATTTGAAGCTTTTTGTTGCGAGTGTCTGCACTAGTCCACCACACTAAGGACACGTACGTGAGGACCGGTCTTAGTATTTTAGTCTTTACAAAGGATTCGGGTCAACCGGGTAGGCCTACTGTCATCCCGAGGTAGAAATAAATTACTGAAATACTGGTACTTACAAAACCACTCAACTGGCTATATCCTGAGTTACTTACTTTGAATATACTTATTAACTTAGAAAATGACGAAATCGTTCTGAATTTCTGTGATTTTGCAGCAAGGAGTGCTCAAAAGCTGAGTAAATATGTTTTTTTTTTGCCCCCCTTCAGCGGGGCGGGGACCACCTACCTTCCCTGGTCGCGGTCCCCTGCCTGCCTGGCTTGCCTGGTTAGGCTCGGTAAGAGCCTAAGAAAGTGCAATTAACGAGTATGCAAACGCCACTAGAATCGTCCATTTCAAGTAATGGATGGATAAGTTTCGGAGCGTTTAGAATACACGGCCTCAGGCAAACAAAACTGGCAAATTACTGGAAGTTATCAAACAGTACAACGGAAGTAAACGTGGAAGCTAACTCAGTTAATTGTTCATAGAGATTGATAAGTTACACGTACGAATATGAAAGTATAAAAAAAATACGTAGTGCTAGATGATTCACCTTATATAGCTGACAAAAACCAGATTTCAGTTTAATTAGGGTACATAAGGCACATAAGGCACGTAAAAATTGACCTTGCGTTGCAGCGCATTCTACCGGCGCCCCCGAGACACTATAGTGGAGGTAATATCAATGTGCGGCCTACTTTCTGAAGCGGGAGCCTTCTAAAGCATAGCGCCGAAATCGGAAAAACGTTCAGCAGGCTGTGAGCGAGCGGCAATTTTGAAATACGAAAAGTCATCGGAACTGATTCATTGACAATAGGCGTTTAAAGTGGAATCCAGGGGCAGCACTGTCGGTGGGCGTAACGTGCATCATGGCCGGCCGGAGTAGCATTAGAAGTAGTCCTTCCCCAAGCAGCAGCGTATAAACTGACGATTTGAATGCTCAATAATCAATCGTTGGTGAATGTTGTGATAGGTGATTGGATTGTAAATTAATGTTATGTCATTAGTTAGCCTGTTGTGATGTTCAAAATCATCCTGCAACTCATTAAAATATATTTAATTCCCTTTTCCTCTAGGCCTATTTTCCCGATCGGTCCCGATTTGATTTCCTACAAAACCAGATTGTTCCGGGCCATGTGTGACAAAATTACAGGAAATTATTTTACTTGCATCCGTGTAATTTCTAATAGACTAGACCTACAGCAATTTCGTTAACCCATGTATGCGGAAAAAGCTGATTTTCCGTAACATAAATCGTTGGTGGTGCTAAACTCGGAAACTCGCATATGCAGCTAGGGCCTAGGCCCTCCTATCAAACTCCTATGGAACGCCTCGATCTGTCTGGGAAACAATTTCGTGATTCAATTTGTTATCAGAATATTTTCTCCATGGGCGTAATATTATTGGTATTGACCAAAGTTTGTTTATATTAATAAATAAGTTGCCAAGCAAGCTTGAAAATATCAAATTAATTAATTATGTGGGTGCTGTGTATACACACCCGCCCACTTTTAGGCCTAGAAATGAACGAACTCATGACAAGCTGATGCTCCATCATCACAATATGTTTTTAACAATCTTACAATTTTATTTTATTCATAGATAGTTTTAATATTTAAACCGACCAACCGATTATACCGACAAAAACATCCTACCTTACTCCGGGTTACTTCAAAACAATGTTATCGTCCCTGAAGTTCAACTTTCACGCTTATTTTTATCAATCTTTTTCTATCGAGCTTGGCTGAATACGATGTGGCTACAGATATTAAAATATAAGTGGTGTGGTTTTGTCTTAATTGAGTGTTTACTTCAGTCGTAATCCATTGCAAGTGCCATAGGAAAACATTCTTATAGCGGCCATATCGCAACACAATGCTACTCCGGCGGGTTCGCGCTTCCCTCACCAGATGTCATCAGTCACTTTGCTTTCATAGTCATCCAAATAAAAATAAATACATTTTTGTAGGATGCCCGCTGTAGGGTATACACATCAGATTTAATTGGTGTGACCCTCTTCAGGTGACTTACTAGGTAAATTGCGGATAGAACAGTTGTGAAGGGATGTCCGAGGGCTTTTTAAGAGGATTCAATCCCTTGCATTTGCCTTAATGACTGAGGAAAACCTCGAAAAAACCTTCAGTCTGAATTGCCGGTCTCGACGGGATTCGAACCCGGGACCTCCCGAATCAGAGTCGAGCGCTTAGCGCCCGAGCCAACACTGTCAGTAGTGAACCAAATACCGCACATGGAACTTAGGCAAATGCACGAGGAAGAACTAGTGGCTAATTCACACACAGAAAGTAGGCCTTCTTCCTAGAAAAATGCTCATTTGACTCTAACCCTTCCCTTATGATGTATTAATGTCGAAATGGAAAGTTAAGAATCCAAATGTCCTACTAGAAAAAAAAAACAGCCATATCCAATATCCATATTACTTATAAATACATAGTTTATGAATTCTTCAGAACTAGTTTTATGCTCTAAAAATGTTAATAAGAGAGCACTTTGTACAGCCCTGGGCTGGGCCGAAAATTACCATTTTTTGGATAGCGTTTGTCAGAAAGAACGACAAATTAAAAACATTACAATCAAAGTAAAAACTCTTCTAATTCTATTCCATTACATTTATGATTTGGCCCACTTTCCACAGGCCTGGGGCCCAAAGTTACCGTCCGAAGTTTTAAAATTTGTGCTTTAATGGAAGTGTGGAATATTTCCAAGTAATCTAGTTCCAATTTGTATCATTCTTGTGCTAATCAGCAAAATTTTGACTCCCCCCTAACGTACAGCTGTGGAGCAAAAATTCCCGGCAGGCTTTGTTAAGCCTGTCAGAAACGAAAAGGAGACTTTTCCTAAAAGAGTGCTAAAGGAAAAAATACTAGCACATTTTGCAATATTATTCACCAAATGCCCTTACCCTGAGTGTGTGCGTGTGCGTGTGTGAGTACGTGTTCGGATTTTTGCACATTGCACGTGTATTTTTAAACTATGTACGTAAGTACCTAAAAGAGCGATCGAAGCTAAGAAATCAACAGATCGTCGAAGAAGAATACAAAAAAAATATTGCCGCTAGTCAATCTTTTTAGTAGCGCCGCTGGGTTACTAAGACAAAGCTTAACACTAAATAACATGGTCTTAGCTTGATGCATTCATTAATAGTGAAGGTGCCGGACACTCGAACTTTCAAACTTACGAGGGGTTGGGAGGGGGGGGGGGGGGAGTTCCTCAATTTTTCTTACCTCCGGGTCAACAAAAACATCCTGTATCATCATTGTTGAAGGGCAATGCCAAAAAAACACATCAATCGAACGTCGTGTTCGTTTTCTATCGCTGGACGTGAGGTACGTACAGACGGACGGACGGACAGACATTAAAGTGGTGCTTATGTTATGGGAGGTTGCGATAGTGTGTATGTACGTGTGTACCGTGTACGGGACTAGAGCTCTGCAAACTATATCAAGCCGCTTTTTACCAAATAGATACCGGTTGTCGTTTACAGTCTGGGAGACGAAACAAGGCATTTTAATTGAATAACGTTTCATAAATACTAGGGACTTAACTTCGAGCACGCAAGAATGTTACCGAAATAACCGAAGACATTTTTATCTTCTTTAATGTCCACATAAAATGTGGTTACTGATATTGCCATACCGCGAGCTAGAGAACTATTTCAAAGTAAATTTGTTTGAATAAATGTTATTTTTTTCTTACGATTGTAAAAGGGAAAGATTGTCCTGTAAGTCATAAACCTTCTCCTAGGAGCCGAATGAAGTGAATAGCTGATGTTCATACATTGTGTATGAGACACATCATCCCATCGCGTTTCCTCCCGGGCCACCAGATAAACGAGGCCGTTTAGAAAACGTAATCAAATACAGATGAGGGTGAGGAAATTGGGCCATTCCAACAGAGATAGGCTTACAAAAAAGTAAAATTTGATTTTCATGAAGCAAGAATATAAGATGAAGATAACAAGGGTGTTGTCGGAGAATTGTGTTCGCCGCGCAGGCCTACTCACACAGAGTAAAAGTTTATTGCCGACTATAACCTTGTTCAATCTGGAGCGGGGTGTGTTAAAAAGGAGAGCAGGCATTACGTCTTCTAGGACTAGGTATATACTGCTTCAGTTCACAGCTCACAATGATTCGGTGCTACCTGCATAATACAAGACGCGGAGTTACGTTTCAATGTTCCGCAGATTATTCACCTAGATGTATGTTTATATTTTATGTAAGGGTAGGTGCGGAGTGCGGGGCACAATATGCCTCACTAGGAAAATTAAATTATTTGAATACATAAGAAAAGTGTCCGAAAAGGTGTTCGTGGGGCAGTAAGGCCAGGTAAACTTTGGTAGGCCTACCCTCTCTGAGAAGTAACGAATACTCGCAAAGCGCGGCTTGTTGTATTCCAACGCTATGAATATGACGAAATCTAAAGTTATTGAGTTGAGTTGTGGGAAGTATGGAGGGTTTCGACAAAGTGTTAGTGACCGATATTTTATGGTGTATAAAAATAAAGCGATTTTGATCATTTGCAAAAAGTACTGGAAATGTAAATCATGTATATTGATGTGATGTTTAACCTTGGTTTTTATAAAAGCATAAATTAAAAACTTATGACCGAGGCCACTACTTACTTAAAAACGAATTTTCGGGTGACACTTCCTCATCCGTCATCAGGTTGATGAATACTTGGTTTTCATAGTAGGCGACTATGACGCTGTCTATAATACAACTTATTATATTAACTCGCTATAAATACCCACACGAAGCTTTTTTACAATGAAAACAATTTGCAAAATATTTGAAGCATCAATTTGATATATTTCGTCATTTTTTTGGAGAAAAAACAATTTGTTGGAAGGTGGCAATTTCGAAATTAATGTTTTAAACATTTTGTGACTAAAAATAACTGATGTGAAATTTTGTGAATAATAATGCAACATAATTTTCAAAAATTACAATTGATTTCACGTGCCCTAATTGTGCATTTCTAAGAAACAAATAATCAATAAATTTGATGTTGTAAGCGTTTATATTTCATTCATGACTACATCATTTCACAGTACGCTGTCCAAAAGTATGAGGTTAAAGCACAACGATTTAAAGCCACCGGGTCTCGAACTCGGCACCTTCTGTTCGCTGAGCGAGTCAGTCAGCAACGCTGAACCTCTGACGCGTGTTTTAATTTGAAGAATTCCTACTCGAAACCATAAGCCGAGATTCTTTGTGAGCGAACCCACAAAAATGTGACGTTTCAATTTGAGAGCGTTTTGTTTCCAAGTCCTCGCGGGCCGAATTACTCCAGCTTTACGCAAGTGTAAATGAAACTCAACTTCCCTCTCGCGAATACCAGCACGAGAATGTATTCAGCCGGTGACCGCATAGTCCAGGTGACATTCTCCCCGAAGCCAGAGCCACACTAACTCATCCATTTGCCAGCGTCTTTATTTCCTTGTTACGACCAGAGCTGATGGCAAATGGCAAAGGCGAAACCTCGGAGATACATCGCAAAAACAAATGCGCACACAAACTTGAACAAACGGTCAGGAACCGGGCCAAAAGTGCTTTTTTTTGTTTTTGCTACTTTTTACTAATTGTTGTTAGCTTGAACTAGATAATTAGGGACCGATGCTTTTCTAAACTCATCACTTTTTTGTCCGTCAGTCCGTGCGTGTATCACGTCTCACGATAAAAACCGAACATGACCTCCGATGGACACGAGTTTCTTTGTTGACATTGCTCTTACAGCAAAATGTTTTGGTGATCCCGCTGGTATTGGGGCACTCCCAGAAAGTTGGCATTTCTTTATACCCGGCTCCTCCACCAAGGTGAATAGAAAGCTTGAACAAACGTAATCTTGAATAATGGTGAGCTTCGCTCCCTAATTTAGGCACTTTCCTACCCACGCTTGTTCTAGCTATAAAACGAAATTATGCTAATCAACAGTTGGGACAAAACCACTACTTTGTTACGCAGTTTAACTTCCAGACACGCACAAGGGAGACGATGAGAACGCTATCTGTAAAACGCATTGATTTGTGCGAGCTTTGGTTTAGTGGCCTATAAGTTCGCCCCTCAACAGAACAATGAAAACACATCATTTCTCGGACTAGCAATCGGAGATGAGGTTTAAAACTAGAAATATTTAAATCGGCAGATCAATGTTTTTTTTAAATTTTAATACGGGGATTTTAATTTATTTGAGATGTGGGTTACATATCTCATCATCGGCAACCACCTCGTAAGAGAATGTGCTGATTACATTTACACTCACAAATGGTTTAATTAATTTGTTTATGTTCGTTTCTTCCTAAAATATGTTACTAACGTCACTAAAATGCTATTATAAGATTCCCAACGAATAATCAAAGATCAAGTCAAAGAGGGAAAAAAATAGTGCAATACGTAGGGAAGTTAAGATGAGTTTGCACAAAAAAATATTTCTTCAAACTAACATAATTTAGACTTCTTTAGAATGAGTAGTAACAAAATTAATCCACAATACATTTATTTTTGTAATATTTTATCGTTTGCTGACAACTATTCAATTCTTTTTTTAATACCGGAACACGACAGATACAGAGTTAGATTACATTTCATTTTTACTCCATGGTGAAAACCTCATTCCGTCGTAAAAAAATTAACAAGAAATAGACAGTCTTCTTGTGCGAACTGGGATATTTTTGGCTCAAGACTTTATTACTTACATATTGACTTTCAAGTTTGCAAATTCGTTTCTGTAGATATTGACATGATAAAAATACAAGATTCTCAACTTTCAAACTTCAATTAATTTTTTGATCTGAATTCCCAATTGGAAAATAAGTTATTTCCTTCTTATGAGATTCAGTTGCAATTTCAGCAAGAGGGGAAGGTTGTAAAAAATTATGTATTGCAACTTATTATGCTGTATTTTAAAAATATATATCACGTCATCAAATCCTTTTTGTAGGCAAAGTATGTATAACACCCTTGAGCCTTGTGGTCCGGCACAGCGATTCAGCGCAAAGAAAACACAAGTGAGGCACCAAATGTATGTACAAATGTTCCAATTCAATGTATTTTCTCTCAGTTGACAATTTTATTGAACTAAATGTAGAAATCTCGTGTTCATACAGAAGTTCTCCCCCTATTCAGCGCACTATAGCAAGATGCCATCCACCCTCACAAATATGAAATCTTCTCCACTTGTCTGTCGTTTGCAGAGTATTTTTTTATTTAGCCGTGCATCCCTCATATTTGATAAGTGTCATTCTTATAAGTTGGGATTCTATAACCTAAAAGTTAAACATGGGAGTATTATTAAAGAACGTTGGTGACGTGGCGCGCGCCACTTGGGAGATTTATAGAAAAAAATGAGGGCTGTGGAAAATCTTTGGAATGCTACCCCGTTCGGAGCTCAACCGAGATGTATTCCCAAGTATCTTGTAAAAAGATCGTGTTTGCGAGCAGCATGTCATATTATTATTACTCTTATAATATTTACAAAGAATAATATAAAATACAGGAAAACATACCATCCTGGATGTTTTAATTATTTGAGTTAAATAAAGAGTGAAAAAAGGATTGTGAAATGTATAATAACATAATTCTATGTCTGCATATTTACGATGTAAGATCTTCTCCGCACAGAGGTATAAAATATAATTTCAACAAGTCGATGTAAATAAACGCGTACACATCGTAAGACTTAAAAAGAGTAAATAATGGTATAAAATATATTGATAGTACGAAGACGTTTTGTGAAATATACATAGTTTATTAGCAATTCTAAAGTTCCTTAACGTGGCACTGATTAAGGTTAGTCTAGTCTAGGTCGCATGTGTAGCAGCTGTTATCACAGTTGCCGAGTGGTCCGCCATTAATGATGGAGTAGAGGACATACCTTGATGTCTTGTGGTTGTAAAACTCTTATGTTTGCCTTCTAAATAATGCAAACGGTCGCCACTCAGAGGCGTACGAAATACTTGGGCCACCCCTGCCCACGGTCGGTCACTACGTTATTGTAGTGACGGTTTCAAAACAGCCCTGGCGGAAAGGCTACGAGCTATTTTGCTATGCCGACCCCGTGGTCGTAGCGAGGAGGGATTAGATGAAGACCACCATTTGTCTCCTGTATCCAACCCCTTGCCATCCCGCCCCCCGACAATCTTTCCTGAAGGAAACTTGATAAATACGTGGACGTGAGCTAAAAGAGCCGCGCCTTTCTTCAAATCAGCACCCCAAACAAGTTTTAACACCAATTTAAATGAATTGAACCAGTGTGCATTGCTCGAAACAAAAGACACAGGATTTGTAGGAGGTAAAACAACAACAACAACTGGCCCGTAACGATTTGTCGGTCCGTGTTCATAAAACAAAACGAATGGCTAGTCCGCACTGATTGACGTGCTTCACTCATGTCCCACGTTATTGTCTACACTCTAGGTCTACACTCCACGGCACACTTTTACGACTAACTTTTACGACTATTTCAATAAATTTTATTCTTCATCTCCGTACAGTTTTCGCGATGAAATACTTTCACTATAAATCGAACCAACATAATAACATTTCGGTGTAAGGCGTGGACGCGATTTATCGGCTGGACTTTAGAGTTAGGGAGCAGGTCACGTATACCTACCTAGCACCTTACACTAACAGTGTTCCTTTTTATTACACAACTTCTCTCACGATTGATTACCTTCAAATAGGATTACTTAAAGAGAACCTTAAAAAATCCTAACGAATAAATCCCTAAATTGTTAATAAGCTAAAACAGCAGGTGTAGATAATTGAAACCCTCTCCACGTTGCTTTGTCCATTCATTATCAAGTTAACAAATGCGAAAAACTTTCCAGCTATTACTAAGTCACACTGAGGTAATTTATCAGAGTTGGCTGATTGTAGTGCGAGTGCGAGTGCGAGAGGCGTGCGCGCGCGCGCGCGCGGGCGAGATGTCCAAGGAGGGATTCACCGCCATTGATGTCGACACATCACTTGAATCATGAACCGCCTGTAATTGCATGCCTATTGTTGCAACGAGGAATTGAAACCCTTGCTAAGGAGGGTGAGGCGAACCTCTTGATGGCTTTGTTCTAACAAGAGCCCTTAAGTCCAGAATTCCTTTTCAGATTCGTACAATTGCCTTCGAGCAATGAAGCAAGATACAAATATGTTTGGCGCGGATTGTCAGAGAGGTTAGTAATACGCTTGATCGTCGTACCTCTCTCACCTAGCAATCACCCTCAATTCACTAGCCACGTGTCACTTCCAAGGGAAGATATTGAATATTGCGTTAGACAAAATGAGATTATTTTGTTGTCGAAACGGGTCGAAACCTTTCAAAAGTTTGAGTTTGAGAGAAATGGGGAGTTTGGTGTGGGAGAGTCGGAGAGTTGTGTGCGATGTTTGGTAACAACCAGGTGATTGTATCAGTGGGATCCGAACACGGAGGACCTTTCACAGTTGGGAATCTCATTGTGCTAAAGGTGGTGACATTTTGAATATTAAACCGCCCCTAAAAGTAGCTCTCCTCAATCCGCCAGACGACAATGGAACTGATGACAAAGTACAATTTCCAATTTCGAAAGTTATTAATCGCACGGTGATTTTGTGCTCCCGTACGTCAGTTATGATTTAATTTCTTTCCTACGTTTTTTTTGTTCGAAATCTTGTCTTTATTCAGGGTTGAAACTTGGGAGACGTAAGACAGGATCATATCCCGGGTTTCAAGGAAAATAGTAGGCTCTAGGGAGGAAAATATGGGAAAATGATTACATAAACTGGCCAAAATGTGTAATAAAGTAGCGCAAGCTAAGAAAAGGGTACTCAGCCTGTCATCTTAAACTGAGGCCCGTATGCCAACAAAATCAGCCGCAGACTTCACGGCAAGAGAATGGAGCTGTTTCTTCCATGTTAGTAAAGCACTACGCGGGTTATGAGAATATCGTTGAGCCAATACTAAAGTCATTTGAACAATACACGATATTAAACTTGGTTTCCCTCAGTACTAGAGCTAAACTCTCCACTTGGAACCATCTCCCATCCTTGAAATCATGTGGCCACTCAATACTCATCATTCGTTTCTTTCTTTACGAACAATAAAACTAACATCAACGATCGAGCTTTTACTTTCCCCAGAAACAAATTAATAATATTCTACCTTTAAATATTTGTTAAAGAAGATGATGTAACATATTATTAAACATAAACTTTACTGAAATCTGGTACATTTTCTTAAAAGACAAAAACAACTCAAATGTTAATTACATTTACAAATTGATCTTTTATGACTTCATAACAATAACCTTCTATAACCACGGTGCATCTGTAAAGAACGTGCACACTTCCTATTTAGAAACGGAAGTAATTTTAGTCCAACCTATGGTATAATTATATTAATACACGTGAAACAAAGCCGTTCAAAAATACCGTTAAAACATACAACTAATTCGGTGACATTGTTCATGCTATAAAACCGTCTCTTTGAGAGGGTTTCTACGCGGTTCGTATTGCCCAGGTCTGCGTTTTCTCATTAGTCATTACTCAAAGCTGAACTGGGTCAGGTCAAGCGACGCCGACTCTGAACTAGCAGGTCGTCGCTTCACTAATTTCTCCCTGAATAATGTTGAACAAGTGAAAAATGTGGCTGGGTTGGAACCAGGCTTAGTTCCTTCCTACCCCGTAACAAGGCGCCCGCTGCTTTACATGTGAACCCTCCCTAGGATCACATCCGAGAGGGGTGGGTGGGTGACTCGCAGTCGTGATTGGCTCGGGTCTTTGCCGGTGCCTGAGAGAGAACTAAACCTGATAGGTCATGGTTTTCTATACCACACGGCATGAATAAATATATCATGCTTTCATTATTCGTACTAACTTCTTACGCATTGAGAATAGGCCTACTTTCAAAAATGTGAAGCAAATACGTAGGGCTATATACAATAAATCATTGCAATTATTTGTTGTATTATACAATATTAAATGATGCTATGGGGAATTTATTTAAAGCTTATAGAGAAAACTATTATAAACAGTTTAGTATAGAGTGATGCAATGACTGATCGTGTAGTAAAAGACGAACAATAATGAATATAAGGCTTATTCAAGATGAGTGTTTACCGACAGATATTAAATATCATTTGAATATTATAGGAAATATTTGAAAGAGTTTATTTGGTAAATATAGTTACGGGAAAGTTTAATGTGAAAATAAGGTATAGTGTGTTTACACAATATAATTATTATGTTGAGGCAGAACGGAATATGCAAGGGGAAATATAATATAAGACGTGTACACAAATATTCGAATATGAAAACAGGTAAACCAAAAAGGTTTGGAGTGACGAGTATACGGAGAAATGAAAAGCTCTGCGGAAAAGACGGGGACGTTGAGAGCTTCCCCAAAGCAATACATGAATTGAAAACATTACGAAGATGATGTTATTACCAAGAAAGTCTTGCCTTGCCATGTTGTGTGCAGTGTTGCAGTATGAAGACTTGCCTCTTTTCGTATTCACCTACCCACGTGGGGAAAAACATTTCACGATGGGTATGAGGACGTGGCTTCGAACCCAGCACGCAGTACTGGTCCCGACCTCTCGCCTCATCAATCATCCCCACACCCCTTGGGGATTATACAACAACAACAACAACAAGTCTTGTTACTAAGATTGTTAACCCGTGGCAATATGACGCCATGTAGCATATAGAAACGTACACGTACACCACTAATTAATACTCGAAAATGATGAGCGGGGGTTGGAACTAGACAGTTTTGATGGGGGGCAAGTGGGAGGGGGCGCAGATGGAATTATCAAGAGGCCGGTCAGAGTCAAAGGCCCATTCGTCAAAGGCACCAAGATTTCGTGGTTGTAAAATTATTATTTTTCACATAGCAAAACCCCAACCGAGAATAAAAACTGGTGTAATCAAGGACAACGTGGGGGTTGCTTCACTTTTACAACCAAGAATCTTCACAGTTATGACATTATTACTTTCCCTCGAATAAGGAAATATATTACTGAACATGATAACACGAGGATGAAAATATACTTTACTAATAACAAAATACATCAACGTGCACCTTACGAGAAGTGTAGTACATTCATCAGGAAACACAACACAGAATATTCGCAATATTGATTTCCTTGGGGCGCGGAGCAGCGGAAAGCATGTAATTGTGATACTCACTATTTGTTAATGCTAAACGTGAATAAATAACATGCAATACTTGAATGCATGATGTGAAAGCTACGGTAATTCTAGTAAACCGAACTAAGCTTGTTTGATATGCGGATAGCTAAACAATATACTAGAATTAAAATCCGTCCACGTCGAGGCATGCCTGGTACTGAGGTAACGTGCAAGTCTAACGGTGCGAGTATGATATTAAATGTAACTGAAAGCTGGGACAGCCGATTTCAGTTTGATGCCATTAAAAGTAATCTTCCGTCATGTAGGATGCGAAGCGTGCAGAAATACAGCTGGAAAACTCTTCCATCTTACTATATTACATTTTCCACCCGCCAATATGTTATTTAATCACAAGATGGTGGCTGTTGTGTGTGTTTTCATGCGAAAATATCGTCTACTACAGAATCGCACGGTAAGAATAATCAACGCATATAGGGCGACGTACGAATCCGCACAGGCATCAATCCAAATCCATCAATCCCTCACTTTTATTTACCCCTGTCTCAAGACGTGTTTGCCAGGGAAACACCGTACGTCCTGTTGATGCATTAGACCTGCGCATTGTTCATTATTTGTGAGGACAGAGAACAGCTTTGCCAGTGTTATCCACATCTTTGCACAAGATATGCCCTCTCCGTGGGGCTCTTGCCTACTACATAAATACAAGGAGACACTGTTGGTGTGCCCCAGGGGAAATTCTCAACCCCAAACTCCCTGAGGGGGTAAGCGGTAACATGCAGATACCCCCCGTGCAGTTTCGATGCTATCAAAAGTCAAAATACCCAAGTACCTACGCGATGTGCACGACGCTTACGGCGTGCATTGACAAAAGAGATAATGCTTTTAGTGTTGAGGAGAATGAGGTATTCATTTGAAATTGCAAACATTTTGTCATGAGAAGTTCGCCGCAATTAAGTTATTGTTTTCGTTGAATTCAACCCCTGGCCAGTTAATGATAATATGTGATGCATACATCTCGAACTAAATAAACACTAAGGTGTAATGATAGTTAATACACGGACAGCATTTACCTCGTATTGAGTATATGGCATATTGACGAAACGCTAAATTTATTTCACGATACCCTAAACAACACGAAGTGAGATGAAAGAGTCGTAATATTAGTTTACTGCATTATTTAAATTCGTTGACAAATATATCCTCAATGTTGCGTTCACTTGCGCTTGGTTGGGGCGCGGAAGGGTACAGATGGGAAGTGTTGTCTCAGTGTAATATAACCACCTGGGTAGCTATAATGCATCACTCCGGCGAAAAAAAAAACGTAAAAAATAATGTGTTTTTAAATTCACTCTGTGGTTATAAAGAAGATACATAGGGTTAGAGAGACGGAGCAAGGCATTTTTAGTTAATTGCATCATTACCTGCAGTTACAGCCACGCCGACAGAGAATTATTCATTTTTATCTAGGGTGGAAAGAAGAGAATTATTTTTATCGAAGTTGGTAGACAATAGTGACCTGAGGCGATTTGTTAATCAACGCGTTCTAGCAAGCCTGGCGGCAGAATGGGGAACGCACCCTCTGTGCCTTGGAAGTAATTCAGCGTGATTCGTTCAAATAGACTCTCACCACGTGAACAAGGACATGCCGGTGTAGCCCCACATTAGTCAGCCAGTGATGGAGATAATTGCGTATCCCAAACAGACCTTAATGTGTTGCTGGTTGCATACACATTCATTTTTCGTCAATTGGTGGAATTGTAAAAAAGGACGTATGATAAAATATTGATGTCACTTACGCATACAAATGTTAAAAAGGAATAATGAAGACAAAACTTTGATTGTCGAGATCGAATTATGCGTAAGTTTATACGCCCCAAGCCGCTTGAAAGTGTGATCTTCCCTTCAATGTATCTTATGTTTGTGGGCCACTTTTCTACCACCCACTTTAATTTTGATTTCATTCGAAGAGTGATTTCATTGCTGCCTAGTCTTAGTGGACATAGAGCAAAATTGATTAAATTTCCGTCTTCAATGTTTGACTTCAAAGAGTCGCGAGTGAGAATTGCGGAATTGGATAAGAAATAAGACCTTAAGATATTCGTGCTCCGAGCCAAGACCCTCAATCTGTCAAGTCGGACAATGAGAATGTAATTTAGAGAATATACAAGTTTAAAGAAGGCGAGGAACAAAATAAACGTCCTTTCGTCAAGATAGAATTTTGCTTTGGAGATTGTGTAATTTCCCAATTCTCGCCCCTTCTATCTCTCCCCCCTCCCCCCCCCCCACCACCGCTCTCAATCACACGTGGCATCCACCTCGGACAAGACTATCGGCCGGCACACACGTAAATCACAACGCCAGTGGTTCTGTCCAGTAGTTCTCCAATACAGCGTTCCCAGTTTGAAGTCTGAAGACGTGCCTGAATCGCAATCATGCTTCACTTTTCTTCTGCCTCCACTCCACTCGAGCCCAACGACTTGCCTTGGAAACTTCCTATAGCACACACTTCAACTCGAGTGAAACATCTTTAGTGACTGGTGACTACACTCCGTGGGGCCAAGGTAGCTACAACAACTTGTATCTTCATTAGCTAGCGGTCAGTTAAGAGCTATGGATGGATGGAGTCAGGGACAACCCACGTACGGATCTGGCATAGAACAATGTAGACATTGAGAAGATAATGCAAACAAAGTTGCAGAATTATCTCCAGTGGAATCATGCACAGGGCTCGCATCAGTACAAGCTTAGAAGGGTGCCGATATGGAGGAAGTGCGCAGGTAAACATGATGTGCACTAATAGAAAGTGACGCGACTATAAATTAGTTTTTCGATCCGTTACAAAGAGAAAAGTCATTCTTGCCACCATGTTTTAATGTGCATATTACGTACTACCGGAAACAAGGAAATTATATTTGAATACATTTTATAAAAGATGTCCACAAGGATCTATGCAGTTCACTCGATGTCCACAAGGATCTATGCAGTTCACTCACTGCAAATCATTAAGTTTGACCAAAAAAGTACTAGCTGGAAAAACGTTATTTCCTTAGTGAATTTTTCAACCCCTACATTTCAGTAGTTTCGTAATGTATAAGTATTTATGGTAATAATTTGTACGTACAATTTGAAAAACATATTTTGTATTGTGTTTTATTAGTATTGTTATTTATTATGAAGTATCATAATCCTACATGTCAATGGACTGAAATAAATAAAAATAAACCTACAGAAAACAACCTTTAATATAAAAAATATATTGTTAGGCCTACTTGTTAATATTATGTTACACTTACATCTATGTCGAATGCTATAAAATATACATATTAAAACTAAACTGATGCAGGAGGATTGGTATAAATCACCATGGTTTTCCACACCGGAGCTTCGCCCGCTGCTATATTTCGAGTAGGCCTTATGTACAAAATGTGAGCAGAAGGGACTTTCTAAGCTCGCAGTCGCCCCAACTTTTCTCGTAAGCTTTTAATTCAGCCACTTTAAAATACGTCATTTCCTGACTTCGAAAGAGGTAAAGTACGAAAGTGTACAGTTTGTTGCAATAACCAGCACTCCAACATTCACGCAAGAGTAAATTTCGAACACACAATAAGATTGGCCGGGTTGATAAGGAAATCGACATCGACATAGCAAAGCGTTGTATAACGGCGCCGAGTAGATGTTGATTTACATTACCCGTAGGTGATTACCGGAGCGTTTTAAGTAAAGAATATCAACTTTGTGAGAAGGAATTCTATATTTTCTGTGACGAGCTACGGAAAACACTGTTTATAAATGCCAAAGGTTTTACAATAAATCATGGGCTTAATCACGTTTCCACTCGCGCAACAACTCAATGGTAAAATCGTGCAGAAAATAGCTAACAATCGGCCGTAAAACGCTCCGATTGGGATTTTATACACACTAAAATGAGAAGAACAACCACTTGCTCGCATTGGGGTCGATAGATGTGAAATATCTACAGTTTTCGTTCCATCCAAATTATCTAATTTCAAGCACATTAAGGAATAACGGTAGCATTTGCCTATCGCACACTATGGCGCTAGTCCAGGTTGTCAACACGTTAGATGTGAAAGGTCACTGAACATGTGTGTCTACATCTAGATAATGGGGAAAATTAGCATTTTAATCACACTAGTCAGTTTAGTCGCTTTACTGTCATTTTCCTCACAACTTCGTCGAGACTTCAGCCTATCGTATCGTTGACATGTCGGTCTCGCCGTAACATCCACAATTCTAGATTGTACAAGAGGAATAAATTATTTCGGCGACATGTATCCGTCATAATGAAACCTCTATCTTCCCCGATTACTTCGCGAGTTGTATTGTTTTAGCAAAGTACAAAGCAACAAGAAGCAGCGCTACACCACCAAGGAACAATAAACAATCCGCAATGACAGAATGTGGTTAGCCGGGTGATAGCGTCGTACTCCTTCAATGACCGCCGTATCTCACGCGTTATTGTGCTAAATCCCCTCTTGCCTATTGTCTGGCGCATGGCTGGTATGGAAATATAAGCCGGCCACTACCGGAGTCAAGTAAGATGGTAAGAATTGGAGAACAGGCTATAACTTACAGTCAACGGTTGACGTAAAGGGAATATAGAGCATATGGAAATATGAATAATATCGGGGGACGGAGACAACAAGCACACGTTACTGAATGAGTCGGGGATAGGTTTCGTCATCCCCGAGGGGGGTCCCAAACCCTTCCATATGAACGACGAGGAACCCGGCCAACCGGACCAGACCTGATCCAAAGTTCGAATATTATATTATATCTATCTCAGCACCTCTCTCCCCCACCCCCACCCCCCACCCGCCCCAAGTCGACCCTCTACACACATCATTTGACTGAATCTCCATCCCGAGAACGATGGTTGATGCTTCTACATCTTGCATCCGCACCCAACGGCTATGGATATGGGAAATGGACAAAGTCTGAACCCTTTTTTCGATATTCACAAAAGATCTTGTAGGCTGTGCTTCTATTCTTTAGTCTATCTCCTGCCCATAAACGTCCATTCTCTTAGATTTTTATTAGAATCTTCGGAAAAGAGCTTTTCCGACCATCTGATGAGTGAATAGATCACCAAATTCAGATCAAAAACCGAAAGTCGCCAACTTCTCGAACTCCAAGTGACGGCAACGGAGTATGTATGTCACATGGCGCAGGAAGTCTACGAGTCAACATTATTTGCACCGCGCCTGCGGGCTAAGTACAAATTGCCACTTGAAAGGCAGAGCGCAAAACGCTTTCGTAAAGAGCATTAGGCTTAACGGCAAAGAATAGACTATAAGCAGTTTCAAAAGGAAAGAGCCGAAATAGAAAAATACATTCGGCTTATCGTATCGCTCCTACTTTAATAACAAAAGCGAAGGTCGTAAGAGAAATAGCAGCAGGGCTTGTTCGACTTACTGTAATTGTGGTGAACAATGGTATTTACCGTTTCAGCAACAAACACCAGACATCAAGTAAATAACCACAATCAGTCTTCTTTCGGGGTTGAGTACGCTTCGCAAGAATACTCTCACCGTGTAGAAATAAACTTGACAAAACAACCGAGCTCTGGCCGATATTTCAACGTTTCTCGACTCGGATTGAGTCTTACGTAAAAGTTGCATGTTCCAAAGTTTCGCTTCATTAAAACTCGCGGCTATGGCAATTCAATTTTTATTACCGTCCCATTTTGTCCGGAAATCCTTAGAATTGAGTGGTGAAATTTTCTCTTCAGCTGACGAAAATTTATTAACCGTTTTCTGGACGGTAGTTATAATACAATAGACTTCGTTGACTTGTTTCGATTCTAATACTTAACTTGAGTGCTTGTTGTATGAATTGTTATTATGGACTTCACGACAATTTAGAAGTAATTTTTTGGTAGACTGGTAATTTTATCTTTTCAACATACACACTCAAAGTCTGTTTTCAGTTTCACTTAATTTAATAAAATGTTTAAATGTGATTTGTTTTAACTAAATGTTACGCTGATGGCGGAATATTGTAGAAGTCACAATTGTTATTTTACAATCTCTTCTGGACATTTCATATTTAAAATAATCAATTTTGCAAAACGTACTGTTTCCACTTTCATTATAAAGTATAATTTTCCCACAAACTGTTTTTAATTTTGAATATCACTTCATCTCCGAACAGACATCTGTGCAGATGTTTCCCTGTTATTCTAGAAAGGTCACTGAGCTCTATTTAAATTCAGCGCACTCGACATAACTATAAACCACTAAAATCACTATGTTTATTTATGTATATATTATTGAAAACAGTTCCAAATACAGCATATAATCAGTTTATGAAACAAAACGATATAATAATCTCGATGCAAATAAATTCAACCTAATTCCTTATCGTATAGTTCGGTGACACGATTTGAAATACGTCTCGCAATCGTCTGTAATTGCTTCGTGACTGCGATGCTATCCCGCATTGTTATAAATTCACTTTACCTTCATAGTCGAGATAACTTTTACCACTACAAACGACATGGTTATTTCTATTATTTCTCTCGTTCCCTTCTTGATCATTGTTAGAAGTTACATCAGTATAAAGTTATGATAAGCGAGTTGAATAATAATATAAGGAGAAGATGTAAAGGAAGTAGAATAAGAAGAATTTCCTCATCTAACCAATGAGTTGTCTCTCATGGTAATACTCAAACTATTGCATAGTTTTTAACGAGAAGTTTCACAAGTTAAGTTTTCTTCAGTTAATTCTCTCCGTGTGACTAAGTAATTATTTTATTTGATGGTTTGAAAGGAACGTAAGGGATTTAGTGGGATTCAATCCCACAATTCGTGCCCATTACTACCTTCAGTTAGGATTGCCGGTAGTAGGGATTGAGCCAGCGACGTTCCAAATTAGTCAGACGAGCACGAATGTCTACCTGTATCGACAGTTTAACAACAATGAAAGCACTGTTGCCATCAGGTTTTTGTTTCTTTACTTTGAATAAACTCCAAGAAAGCCGTCCAATATTATTATTCAATATCCATCAGTAGGTCTTTGAAACAGACAATACAGCCCCAGGATATGGGGAATCCCTTTGCGCACGGTAGCCTCGGCTCTGTATACATCGCAAGCGATAATCGTTCAAGCGATCGTACGAGGCCACATTCGACGCTATTGTTATCAATGGTGTGATTTTGTAGATTGTATAGCATCATTGCTTGAGCCATTATGACTATGGTGGCTGTAACGTGTTACCATTATTATTAATAAGCGTGAATTATAAAGGTTCAACATTGGAAATAAATTTTACTTCAAAGAATGTTCACGTTTATTATTATAGCTTACTGCATGATAAGTGGTTCACACCTTCGCCAGAATATTAAATAAACGTAAAAATATTAATTAACGATAACAAAATTGTAATGAACGAAAATATTGTTTTGCCCACTATTTACAAAAAGTAAACTATTCCTAGCAAATGTATAGTGCATAAGAGATAACAGATTAGTCTTGTAAATATAGTATAACTTTGGATGTGGCTTAGAGGCGTTTCACTATTATCATTGCGATTATTATTGCTACAAGTTGATATTTTAAACTAACCCCCGTAATGGTATACATTTACATCAATTAGTTTACGCAGCCAGGAGTGGTAACCCCGGGCTGCCGGGTGGCCTCGCACGTGCACACGCGCGCCAACACACTGAAATGAAAAAGTCCCCTTCTTGTTTGGGCTCGGTTTGATTTCTAAAATCAATCTTCTACCTCTTCATCCAAGACTAACTTGTTCAGGCAAATACGTATCCGCAATTTGTCAAACCAGAGGGAACGCGTAGGATGTCGTTGTCGTTGCTACTTCGCGTTGCAAACGTGTCACGGACGGACCTATAAAACATGTTGCAGACGAACTGCGAGGATGTGAGTTGTGTTGTGACACCTCAAAGCGGATGGATGGTGTACACTTTTTGTTGCTAATGCGCGACTAGTAAACGCCAAACGGAACTATGACAAAAACGCGTTATTTTGTCAAGTAGGAAGGGAAATTCGTGGAAGCGATTCGATTTGTGAGTGAATCTCTGGCTTTGGCGTTGATAGTAGAAGTAAACAAAAAGAAACAATGCGTCTCAAAATTAGCTGAGTTATATGCAAAAAGTAGAATTGTCTGAGGATCTAGGTAAAATACTCTTCAATAGAGAGTAGGGAAATACGTGACTATAGAGAACAAGAATAATATTGTAACGTTGATTAACACCACTAGAAAGCATGTTTATGTGTTAGTATTTCTCAGCCATGGCGCTAATATTGGGAAGTATGTTGAATGCCAATAACTACTCCATAAAGAAAATCATATTATAGTCACAGCAACTAAATTGTTGAGGGAACTTTGGGACAGTTTGTACATGATTTTGTTTCGGAAGTTGTAAAATAAAGAATTCTGAAAATTAACCAAAGCGGAGATTGAAAGTTCTTCAATTCGATGCCAACCACACAAATCATAACCAAGCATTTGTTTTATTGTTTTAAAGTAACCTATTTCTAATTCATTACATTGTATCGATAGGTGACAAGAAATAGAATCCTAGTTCTACCAAGGTTCATTTTCCGCCATATGCCATTTTCATTGAAGTTTCTAGTCGTCTGACAAAATTATTTTTCACCAGAGCAGATAAGTTTTGAAAATATATTCTGTACGCTTTAGTTGACTCATACGGTTCGAGTTCAGGTACGAAGCGCATGGAACCAAGGAGTGGGGGTTTTTAAAAAAGCGAAATTTCTGAGATTTATATTAGTCCTTAATCCTCATCATCAACACTAAGTCTCGAATAGATAGTATAAAGGCCTACTATCAAAAAAGAATGAAGCGTACAGTTCACGCAATCATTTCGTTAGTCGGCGCCGTCTACGGTTATATGAACGCAGCTTGATTGAGTTCCGATAATTAATATCACTTTTTGTTACAGAACATCATTCTTGGAGTCTGATTGCAAAATTTACGATTTCACAAATTTTCTGGAAATCGGATGAAAATTACAACCGTATAATCAGATTAAGATAAAATGAGACGTTAAATAATGCTCTGCCACTTGGGACAAGACAAAAACAGGAGAAACCGGAACCAGAGCAAAAACCGTTTCGCATTCGCATCTCTTCTTACACACACATCAGAGAGAAGATGAGTCGAGATGAGAGAAGCGAGAGCCCCATTGTTCGAATGTTCTGTTCACTCTTACGCACCTGTACCTAGGAGTACGACAAACCAACTTCTTTAAGGAGTTTGCTAACGCGTCGTTAGGGGGAGAGGAGAGGGGAAAAGGGACAGTTAGGGGAAAGGAATGGAAATGACACTGCTACTTAGAGAAGCTCCCCTTACTTCACTTTCGACAGTAACTTCTCTAAATGTCTACAATTATCGCCTTGATAGTAATGAGATAAAATGAAAGTGGCGTATTTGCTTAATTTTGAGATATTTCTATGCATTGCTTATATTTCCCTCAGCGTTACTCAATCAACAAATTCCCCCTAAAAATAAAATTCGTTACCGTAGTGAGAAAAATATGTTTTTAACAAAATGTTATGTTGAACGCAGCTAAAGAAAGTTGGCTATTTACTAAATTTTCATATATTGATTTTCAGTTATTGCTTACATTAAAAAAAAACGAAAACAAATTCGTTGGATAAAATACAATAGTCATGAATTAAAAAGAAATGTATTTTAAACAAAATCATGTTGGAGGGTTGTTATCTAACTTTAAGTAGACCATATAGGGAGCCAGCCAACCCAAATCTAAAAGTATTTCAAGAAAACAAAATAATAAGTGTGGTGAAAAAATCAATAGGTTAATTTCACTCATATAAACAATCAGTCCGGTATCTTATCTAATACTAATTCACACATTAATTAACTGTTATTAAAATTGTTGCTAACCCTACATACAAGCATGGTGTGTGTTGTTCAGCATGAGTTACGAATCCAATAATGAAAGCAATATTTACCTCTCAGACTACACCGTAAACAAATACACTCAAAGGTATCAGATTAAATTCTCCACTTTGATATAGATATTAAAAATGCGACGAATTTTAAAAATTTATGTCATTTTCCGACTTTATTAAAAATAACGCTAGAATATTGATACGCCGTTTAAACATATACAAACTCAACAACAATGTCATTAAAATATAATCGCAGTTAAATTTATTCATTCCCCTTCAACCCCCCCCCCCTCCCCCATTTGGTTGTAAAATCAAACAAGCAGCAGATGTACAACATGACGAAATGAACACTGTGCCCTAAATACATTTTACGCAGAAGAAATTGTGATTCTATCTTTGACTAATTAAATTGTCGTTGAATATAATACACAATTTGCGGATGTACATATTTTAATTCAAACGTACTCATATTATATAAATAAGTTTGTTTGGAATTATGTTAGCAAAAATGTCGGGTAATAGGGAGGGTAGTTTTAAATGCACTGTGGCATTTCATACTCAGAATATCTACATACAAACAAGCAAGGGTACGAGAGTACCTAAAGCAGGGAGCGAAGCTACATAACGAACAGATTGTCGAAGAAAGATAAACAAGTGAAATCCCATATATTATTAGAAACTAGAACAAGTATTTGATAGCAAAAATACTTTTCTTTTGATTGTTGATCAGTTTTGGTGGAGGTGCCGGGTCCAGTTGTGTCTTCTTTTGAAGTGAGAATAGTTACCATCCCCTCACACCCAGGGTCACACCCAGGGTGGGGGTGGAGGAGGTTTGGTGACGCAGAACATCTGTTAGCAGGCCCCCTTCACATTTTGTTATTTGAATATATATATTTGGTCGAATTATATTCGTGTTTGTAAATAAATTCCAATACATTTTAGTATAGTCTATTAAAACTCAAACGTCTCTTTAATCGGCATTACTGACAAAAAGTTAAAAAGTAAAAATTAGACAAATTTTTAAACGCTAAAAATAGGTTATTACGTTAGACATAAAAAGTATAGTTGTTTGACACTTTTTTACACCACATTAATGAAAAATATAATTGCATTTTTTGGACCGTGATGCCATGTGCTGTAGGTAATGGCAAGTACTCGTAACGACGGTAACAATACACGTGAGGGATCTTACCGTATTCTAAAAAGTGCTTTGGAACAATTATGACAAGGAGTGTAGAATCAGACCCTTCAGCACGCCACTGATTACTACATAGTAAGTTCCCTGGTTTCCTTGTTTATTTCGTCGGCTAGTGAGATAGATTGTTTACTTCACCAGCTAGTAAGTTAGCCGCCGCTCTGAATTTAACATGAGAAGAATGGACCGCCTCCGCATTGTGCTAAGAGACGAGAGCAGACACACTAACATAACAAGGGACGTAATTCTGATTAAGTGAGAGCCATTTGGCCGGAAAACGCAACTCTCTTATGCCACAGAGGAACGCACTAAAATTATTGTCAATCTATGTTAATGTATTCCGTTTGCGAATCATCAGTTCCAATATAGGTTCTGCTCGGAAACTTGTTAGGGAGTATTGTACAATTATGGATATCCACGTACAACACACAACACGAAAATGCCGAGAGGAATTACATGAGGGGTGTATATTTACTGTAAATTAACAAAATATACCATTCTGTTTGCAGTAGTGGTAATTATTCGTAATTTGTATCTTGGCTTCCGTATTTTGGTAATTTGACTCTGTAGTGTTGATTCAAGACATTAAGAACATTTTTGCACGAAGTTAGCCCCCAGAAAAGGTGTCGTATGGTAAGAGCTGAAACTTCGAGGGGCGTTTCCGTGGTTTGTTGTGTAATCAAAGTTTCCAATGTTCTTTTAGTTGCGCATGTACTGATGTAGAAAATTAAAGACATCGTCGTGAAATGTAATGTCTATCTAGAAAACAAGTCCAACTCGAAACTAATTTCCTTCGTTGACTCGGGGAATTGAGGATGAGGACGAGGAGTTGGTTGAGGACAGTACGCCAAGTCGCCAACCTCTTCAATCCCCCTGCATGCCTGCCCTGCTCCTGCTGAGTACCTTAAGGAGATCGAAACTAAGCTTGATTAATCATGGCCAGTCCAGTCCTCTTCCTTGGAAAACAAACGGAACTCGAGAGCCATTCGCCTACACTCAGCTACGCGAGGAAATTGCATGGAGGAGTTGCCACCGACGAATATTTAACTCATACTAGCCACTTGGAAGTTGTTTTCTCATTAAAAAAGTCAACCACGTCTATAATGTGTGCGATCCAAAAATAATCTAACAATCAAGTTTTAAGGTGAAAATGTGAAGCAATGTCTTGATTTCTCTATATAATGCAATTAATAAATACTTGTGTTGATTTATTCAAGATTTTCCTTCCTGTTTTTTTGTTGCCCTTTAACGCCCATACACAGAATAATAAATTATAATCAACATGCATTGATTTACTGTACTTACTTTTGTAGAACTTATTGGACACAAACAACATGAGATTGAGGATTTTAATTAGAGATTATTTTACTTTACGGCGCTTAACTAACCCCAAGTCAAAGGTGTGTGTGATCTACTTGAAGCACACAGCATATGAATAAATCAACACGAAAGCGTAACAAAACAATAATACAAATTTAATTTCAAGAGGATTTATCTTTGGCTAGCATCACCATACCTCTAGCTCGTTAATCATAGCGACTTAATTTCCATATAAACTAAGCGTACAGGTGCATTCAATCAACTCGGATACTCGGACGCACCACGTTAAATCTCCATATCCAGCTAAGCCTAATCCTTTTGTAAAACTTGCTTTCGAAGGATAATAAAAGCTTAAGCATTACAAACTTAATTTATTTCTGGGAGAAACAAATTTTTTAAACTTGAAATTTGTCAGAAACGGATTAACCCGTACGTTTTTTTTTTAGCACGGTGTTCAGAGAGTGCGTGTTTATCACTTCAGTTCACTCCACATATTGCTATAAACACATTACTTCAAGTGCTAACTTTGCTCGGCCGATTTCCTCATTGCGAACACACGCAAAAGCGGGAAATATTTTAATAAATTGGTTGGATATTCTGCCGCCTCCTATCCCATGTAAATAGCTCAATATCGAGGCACAGCGCGCTTGAATCTTTGAATAGCATGAAAAATGATCACGCGTGCAAAAAATAGCAATCAACTTGAACGTCCCACAATGGAACGGGAAGGCTCAATAAATTATTATAATCAAGATTAAGTGAGCCGAACCAATGCAAGTGCATTCGTATGTTGGGTGACACACGTATGCGAGCTCATGTCGGTCATTTGAAATAGATAAATAAATCTGAATTTATAGTGTCTATCTGCTCTACCCACTCAGTAACATGAGCTGATTGTCATTGGGAGGCATAATTATCCCATTTATTATTAGCTTCATTACTATGACAGCTGCAAAGTCACAGCTTACTAGTGTAATATCACATTGATGGATTAAAGTCCATTTTATACGGTATGACACCCCATTAGGCCTACAAACAAGGATTCCACGTGGTATTCTGTATAGCGAGCTCGACTAAACCAACAGGACAAATAAGACACACAAAGTTTTACAACTAAACCGCCAACAACCGTTTTGTTGACAGAATGTGAAGGAAATAATATCCAGTGATATCCAATCGAGACGGAACCAGGAAGAGAAAACAAATAATCGTCGGAGAAACTAACTGTAGGACCAGTTGCTTCTGACAGAAAAACAAAACTTTTTTACTATAACCCCTGTTAATACGTATTGGCCAAGACTCGCAGTTAGAAAGTTCGAAAGTACGTCGACATTCGGGAAACTTTTACATTAATAATATGTGATAAAACATGGCACAGTTGGCAAGATGGCCATTCGGGACCCAACTATCAAACAATGCAAGCCAAGTTGGTTTGTATTACATTTTTATGTCGAGTAAAAAATTTAACACACACTGGGCATGATGTTAATAAACGTAATACTATTTAGCCCCGACTGGCATGCATTAAATGCAAAAAGTCTTAGGCCTTCCACATCAAGCTCATGGTACTACAATATACGAGTAAATAAACAACATGTCCAACACCTTGACTCATTAAGCGTTGCAATGCCCCCACGTCCACGGTACACATTATGCAGCGCATATTTCACTATATCCCACTCCTGCATTTATTTTGTAGACATTTAAAAAAAAAACAACAGGGCACACAGAATATGTACGTTAATAGTTGTGTATAAAATAAAACTGATTTTTAACATTGACAACATATGAATGCAACGGATAATTAACGAAGGGTGAAAGTCTGATGGCTCAACACAAACAAACATATATAATATTACAAACTAACAACTATGAATAACTCATTACATTTAAATAATGAGTAATTTCCAAAGCGCTTTATCAATATTAAACTGTTATCTATACGGTATATATATAATAGCTACATTAATTTAAGCAATAATTTATCTTACTAAATAACGCCACAAAACCGACGCAAATATTGAACTGAATTTGTATAACCTAATTTATGAAGAAAAGTTTCTGCCACGTAAACGGAAGAACTTCGCTAAAATATTTGAACAACCTAGATGGTGAACTGTTTTTCACGACCCAATAGTGACGGTATTGAGATAATTAATGGATAATTAGTCAAGAAACAGTTTGTCTAGTTACTCTTCCACAATGCAACATGTTAAAACATCAAAGAATTTCAATGCAGATGTATCGGGTTTGTCTCCCACTTCAGGCGCAAGTTTTTTAACTTCTAATATGGATTCAAATCCGTCTCTTCTTGGCTTAGGAAGGGCCGTGTAAACAATGAATGACTTTAGAGCCGTCCTAGCAACGAGGCACCTAATAAATTCAAAGTTGTTCTGAATCGGCCTTGTTGATTCTGGCGATGATTCGCGGGTGTTCGCACTATCCATACCACTGATTACTATATTATCTATTAAAAAAATATCGATCTTTGGTTGGTTATCGCTCACTTGTCGATTGTGTCGGGGCCTACAGGGTTAGCTTGGTCGCTTTGATTTAGTCCCCCACTGCAAATCAGTTATATGACTAAGTGGGTAGACTCTAAATACGAATTTGTTTATTTATTTATATGTTTCGTCCGTGGACCAAAGATCACGCAGTGTTTGATTCCGACATGAAAGACGCTTTTCCATCGCTTCAATGACACCGTTTATTAGGAGGCTGAATAATATACTTATCTTGTTATAAAATCCAAAATCCAATCTGTTCCAGTTTAACTATTAAGTTTTATAGATCTACATAAACCCCTACGTGTTTAAAATTGCGTTTTTAAACCAACGCAATTGAATAAATACGTAATTTCTTTTCTTATCTGATAAACCTTCTACATCAAAGATTTATGTTGATTTCCATTGAGACTCAGCAGTTAAAAGTATGTTTGCAAAAATGATTTCGTCCATAGTCTTTAATAAAAAGATATCAACGGTAATAAAAGTAAATTAATTGCCTGTGCCGTGAGCAATCGATAATTTTTATCAACATATCCCGTTAACAACAACGGCACGTTCATAAATCAGTTTTGTCATATCAGCAGTGAGTCAAAACTTGACGGATGATATCATGGCATGATAAAATTAAAATAAATGTTGTTCTTTTTATGTCTGCCTCATTATACATGTATTTGTTTTTCATGTGGTGTTGTGGATTAATTATGTGCCTAGTTGCTGTCACGGAGAAAATCATTGTTAATATGCGCTAGTGGCTAATGAAACACACAGATTTAGCCGAAAGCTAGAGACGAGGGACAAACAAATGGCGGGATGTTACCCTTGGAACTATGGACTAGAGGCAATTAAATCACAAGAAAAATAATTATTTTATTATGAAACTTGTGAAAAAAGCCATGTACGAAAATCGAAATAATAAAACCCACATCAACAGCAGCGCCACCCTTAAGGCGTTAATATAACAATTTAACAAATCAATACATAAATTATTAGTGCCAGAACATACTTAACAAAGCCAAACTGCTTTGGGGTTGTTTATTTAACGGATAACGCTTATTCAGCATAAAAGTGTACAAACTTCAATATGAAATTAAGCGATTTAGTTCTTCTTGGTAATTCAAGTTATTATTCCGCATCGTTATTGATTTCAAAACAAATACAACAATCTACATTCTCTTCCTGATTTCTAAAAAAGTTTAAATTTTAAATGCCACGTGCAAGTTTTTGTGCCCCCCCCCCCCTAATCTATCTAAAACGGGCAGACCTGCTAACAATAGTATTACAAGTCATACGCAAAGATTGCACAACGCATTTTAAAATTAAATAGTTTTAGCAAAATAATTCACAAATAATTCGCGTAGTCTTCCTTGAAGTAGGCTAGTCTATATTGGCTAACCTCGATATTTTGTATGCATAGTATAGTTCTCACCACCATTTCTACGTTTTATCCCGTTTTAAAGGATATTTCTACAGCTACAAAACGTGACGTTTAATTTGTAATCGTCTATTGGTTTCATTTGAGTTGTACGAGTTCGAGTCAGGATGAGGAGCCTTTATACTGTCGCGGATTTGTTTTGTTTTTATCGTATTGAACTGCAGATAGCATGAACAGCGGCCGCCTTCTCATGTCAAATGAAATACCAATAAAACATTGCATACTCTCTAGAACAAACAAAATCGCTCAAATTTCACAGCACGCATTTCGACGCCATGTCAATATACTAAGTACAATACAACAAATACAATGAATGACCAGGGGCAGTAAAATCTCGCAACATGCAAGCATTCAGCACAAGTTTTTTTTTCTGAAATTAAGTGACTTAGTGTTTATGATCATAAATAAGGCCGATGAAGGGCAACTTTCAACACTCGTAGCTCTCACGCCTTCACTTGCACAGAACTTGATCGAGTTAGAAGTTCCGGAAGATTTGTTCTACGCGTCTCAAAGTAGGAAGGTGGTTCCCCAAAACCAACAAGTAGCAGTTCCAGCCAGGAAGAAAGCGAAAAATAAAACCGTTTTTGTGGTTCTTGAGACAAGGGACCGATTTACTTCGTGAGGAATTGTTGCACTATGCAAATTATTCACCCGTTCCTCGCACTCGTTTTTTAAATGTACACGATGAACGTTCACATTTTAAATCGATTTTACAGTTAACCGCGTTCTACGCCCAGCAACCTTGACTCATTAAGCGTTGCAATGCCCCCACGTCCACGGTAGGCTTACACATTATGCAGCGCATATTTCACGATATCCCAGTCCTTAGTCCTTGCCTCATCAGGAAAGAGAACTTTACGAGCTCGATATAACAAATCATTTATACTGACTGGAATACATAATAAGTTGATAACCTCATTTAGAGGATGAAGCATTATCTTCAGATAATTTGCAATTGTCGTCTCTATGGATATTTGCAATGCGGTAAACTATCAATGGAGGAAGCAAATGCATGCGACTGTTGATTGGAGAGGATACAAGTAAGTATACATATTATGCACAAAAACTTAAGAAAATATGGAAATAATAATATTAACACGAATATACAATAAGATAATTATGCATCACGACATAATTATTTAACAAGTAAGACAATTTCCCAATTTTATTAATCGGGAAACACTCCCGTAGGTGTAATTGATTTCCATATAGTTCAGGACTATGTTAAAACCGTGGAAAGAAATGAATCAAAGTTGGTATTAAATAATTAAAGATAATTAAATAGAATTGAGAAACAACAAAAAAACAGTGAAGAGGAAAAACGAAAAAGAAAAAAAATGAAAGAAGTCAAACCAAAATAATAAAAATTAAAGAAAGGGGTGATTTATTAGACGATCCCACTCAAACACAAACTAGGATTACCAAAATTTAGAACTGCACAAGTCGCGAATCTTCATTCATTCTTCTGTTCAAATATCGAAACCCGTTATAACATGATACTGTCTACATTTCAGCTACCCTTTATAAGCCCTAGATAGTTTTGCCAGTAGTCGATAGCAGCCTAGTTCCGGTGACAATGTGCATCGGGTTTCTCGCTCGAGTGATGTCGACCAGGTGATGCCGAGGGAATCCCTTGCGAAGCAATGCATCAAAATAGAGCGGGAAACAACGGGCTGCACTCATCAGTAACACCTGTTCGAAGCAAACTGTTTAACATTCAACACATCACTGTCAAATGTTTTACGCTCTTAGCCATAAACTATGGTAAAATATAGCCATGGAGTGCAGTTAATTCTAAATCACCTTTTTCATGAAGAAATATATACAATGTGCACGCCTTGCAATCTGTCACATGGTTGTTACGAGGCCATTAACAACGCATTTATATTACTAACATCCACTCAAAAAACATTCGTTTACGTGAGGATTTTAAATATCACAGACGCACTTAAAATGCCGAAAATAAGAATAAAGAATACGTAAACCAGCCGTTGGATTTAAGTAGTCGCCTATTTTCTCAATCGTGATATTGTTTTCGAATACACCCTGTAATCAATTGCTGATTTTAAGGGATATGCCATTTTGGATCTTTAAGCCAAAATAGCACCAACATTGAATTACGCATGACCCTATATTAATTTATGCAATCCCATCGAAATTTTAGATGGTCCATTAATTGACAGTAGAATGTAAACATATGTGGGTAATAGTCCATATGTCAATGTTGTTATTGCTTTTCAGTTTCCGTTCCAAATTATTCCGTAAATGAATTGCAACTCTAGTATGAACTGAAAAGAAACACATTTAAAACTTGGAGGACCCTTTATGAGTACGTCCTAGACCTGAAATATACCGAGTTTCCTCAGAAATGGAGCTACATTACAGATTTAATGCTTGGCGACTTTTTGCATCCATTAACTGCATGTTTAACAATGGAAGTTTATGTGCTACGGAGTATTTAGCGCCGCAATACAAGTGCTATAACGCGCAAAATGGTTAAATACCATTTCTTATTGCACGAACATTTTGCAAAGAGGTCTTTGAGGATGTAAAGAGTAAATATAACTTAGGTGATTATTTTTATGTAGGTCAGATGAGAGTTATAACGTAAAACGCGCCATCTATATTCATTCCTACTCGCCAAACATGCCAAGACCAAGTAGTTCCATTCAATGCTCGTTTACCTATGTGATATTGTGGAACACATCGTAATATTATAAGGTAGGTATAATCAGGTATAGTACGGTTGTTTTAATGAGGTATTAACAAAATAGATTGAGTTTTTACCACGCATTCTATAGCAAAGTAATTAAAAATAACAATTTAAAAATTATATCTAAAAACTGATTTTACATGATTTTTTGGCTCCGAAAAGATTTGAAATTTATGGTTTTTCTGAAATTCTCAAATTGACTTCAATCTTTTATGTTTCACATTGATACTAGAGAATAGTATAAAATATAAAATGACAAACTCGTCCTGAAACTGTACAAAAATAAACACTCAACCGCGCAATAATATAATATGTACCACAAAATTCCACCCCTTCTTGAAAATCAAAGTTAAATTCGGAATCGCAAATAAAAATAAAACACTGAGTCTGAGTGTGTATAGAAAGATGTACGTGTACATCATTACACCCCAATATTTTTCTGACGAGAATCCTCCAAGGTCACGGGGTGTAAAGAACGTCTGAACGGAATTTCTTTAGGGAGGTTTTTGCTGACTAGACCTGGCTCGAATATTACAAAGTTTGTCAATTTTCCCCCCGGGTCGTGAAGAACCCGAATATTTTTCTTTCGTTCGGCAAATTCACTACTAATTAGCCCATGTGAAGAAGCTGAACTATATTTAGGATATTACTGGATCAATGCTAGCAGGCTAGACTGGAGAATTAAAATGATGGTAGATTTTATGTCAGTGTTCAAACACCACACGTTGTTTAATGTATAGTTTAATGTTTCAAGTGTCAGGATTCGCGTTTGAAGTTCACCCCATGTAGAAAGTGAGAAAACGAAGACGACCTGAGACGCCGTATCTCCAGACGGAGTCGTGTTACGAGCAGCGTAAAGATGAACTTCAGCTAAACCCCGACCAAGTTTACTCGGAAACGAAGCCAATTACCAAATGCCATACGAACGAAGGTATATCTGGAACAATCTATTGTGCCAAAACTAATTCGATTCCGGAATGTACGTTCGCGATATCAATTTAATTACAACGCAACTATTCATGACACAATTGCATTAATTCCAAAGATATGGAATTAACGAGTGTTTTTAATTGGCCTTCCAAAGGAAGCACTGACACGAGAGAGCACAGGGTTAGAGATGTTCAAGCATGCGAACACTTGTCCCATGCGTGGGTTTCTTCCACCCTTCACGGCTCTCTGTGATAAGGCACACAGGGCGCAAGAGAGACGCGCCACTCCATGGTTCATACCTTCTCGGGGTGACATCGCTGAATGGTTACTAAACATAATCCGCCCTCCGTCCTCAAACATACTATTATGATGGCATTAATTAAATTTATTTTACTACGGACACTGGGAACATATTACCAAAATTAATATAAAAAAGGATGTCTTAAAGTTAGAGATAAAAAAGTCGGCGAGTTATTTCAGCATGGCAGCACGAAAACTTTTATGAAAAAATAAAAGGTTATGCTCTTGGAGTTGAAGCGGTGGAAAAGTCTGTTGGAAGTTCGAGAGAGGGGTGTTTTTTTTAGTTGTTTCATCTTACGTGTGAACTTTGTTGCAATAACCAGCGTAAACGACTTTATTTATTAATTTAATCTCTATCCAATTCGGTAGCCAATAAAGTATTTACAAGTGAAGACATTGCGTCCTCGCTCTAGGAAAACTCGACAGCACAATAGATAGGAGCAGAAAACTAAAAGTGGGTTAATCTGTGAGTGGCGCTAAACAAGACCTCAGCAGGGACTAGATGTGATTATCACTGCTTGAAGTGGACTAGAACATTATGGCGCCAATTTATTAATCTACTTACACGATTTAACAAACAATATTCCTAGTATCAAATGTAGTCCTAGTTATTTATGAACGTGAATGGTGAAACGATGGAGAAAACACGACTACCGCCCGTGGCAGTAAAACGTTATTGGCTTAAAGGAAGTTTATCTGTGGGAGTGGGTAGTGTTCCTTCAATGCGCTATTGGTATAGGTCGTAGTTAGCGCACATGCAACATGTAGTGGGTGCATGTTTTGGCTCAATTTATTGCTACGCTTAAATGTAGAAATAAAGAAAATGTTTCATATTCAAATGAGCTGACTGAAATCTTTCAGAGTATTAACTTGACAACTCACGGCCTGAGGACTGCAAGTAAGTCTCCGCGACCGGATGTCGGAAGCACGACTTTCATTTGTTTCATTTTTTGACGGTAGTAGAATATACCATGCCGTGCCCTAAAAACCATCTATTACAAAATCACTATCTCGACGTAACAAATCCTCGGCATTTTTTTACCATTTGTTTCTTGGCCACAACTGTCAACTTAAAGCTAGAACTTTTATCTCAGACAATGTTCGAAAATATACGACATAATCATTACAATTTAACGCCGACTCGAACTTTTGTCGAGGAAATCACTGAACAAATTACAAGGCAGAACCGTACACTTTGGCGTGACACTTAAATACATTTTTATTTCTCGATAGTGAACAATACTTGATGTCAGTTACTGCAATGATGAATATAATATACCACTAGTTTGAAGTCGAGATTAAAACTAAACAAAGCACTTATACAGACTTGAAAACTTTTAACTCACTTGGTATAAAATAAGAAGTGCATGTAACCTTCACTCATGCATAATGTATCTACAATACATCCATATTACATTCATATATTTCCGTACGTAGAAATATACGGACACCCAAGCGTGCGGTACACATATATACAATGCATGAGCCGATGGATTCAAATCCATAAATTGTACCATATGAAATTCCGAAGCCGTATGGGTCAAGAGTATAATAAATACGAATATGTCGACACAAGCACCCGTGTAAAATACATGAAATACCCACACATAGGCGAAGTGTGTACTTACATAAACTTACGCACATGCATAGTCTAAGTACATCCGAACTGCTTGGGAAGATACGTCGAACGCACATAATAACACAAGGACAGTGCCCACATTAGTATAAACATAACACACACGAGTAAACTTCAATACATAAAAATACTCACTAAACCGTACAAATAAATACATACGTATACACATCTCCCACGGCAACGGGTGTGTATCTACATCAAAGATACATGCATATACAGACACTTGAATTTATAAACATGGCATCATACTTGAAAACATTTCTACCCGCATAAACACACAAGTTGAAAGATGCACACGCATTAAGAGAAGCCTACATGAATTTACTTCGAGATATACACGCATCAAGAATTACATATACACGCATCAATAATAATAAAATAATAATAATAATAATAATAATAATAATAATAATAATAATAATAATAATAATAATAATAATAATACTGCAACCATTTTCACCGGTTATCAAGTACGAAACAGAATGGCATTACATCATAATGTAATAAATATTTCATCAATTGGGATGACAAAACAAAAGAAAAACAAGTACAATATACTTAAGAAATTTTGATGAATGTACGGTAACAGACGTAGCGTGTTCAAGTACCTAATTCATTATAACATCACAATCTGTGAGGTTTTAATATTTAAAATAACATGTTCCGTAGCGACAATCTGTCAACCTAAAGCCGAACTTCCAGTGAAACGTGTTCATAAATATACGCGCTCTACTACGCGCTGTTTAAAAACCGCCACGAAAGAGTATTGAAAAATTAAAAAGTTATCTCATAATCCCAAATTGATTTTATGTGTGTAACCAAAACTAATGGACATCATCAATTTTTATCATCGTTAAAAATTTAAAAAACAACGTGACACGTGAAATAATTTATTACGACAAAAAAGTTTTAAAAAATAAAAAAAAAGTTTGATATTTTCTGAATGAAACAACACAGCAAGACATGTATGATAGTCGATGGTAAAGTTTTGAAATAATAAAGTTAGCTTATTGAGAGCTTACCCAAGCTGTGTAGTACATGCGCGTGAACGAGGCGGGTGGGCGACTAGCGACGTCGCGAGCGGGTGGCGTCTGGCTTCGAACAACGATTTACGCGCGAGTGTTACCACTTTTAGCCCCTAGGTCTGTCTAAACCGCGGATGCGCAATGCGACGCTCGCCGACGACGTTGCGCGCATCCCCGCATGCGTCCCACAACGGCATGTTTTAGACTACGTATATGCTTCACTTACTAATTACGATGCTTCACAAGTGTGCATGAATCGGTTTACGAAGAACAAGGGTGGGTTGAACTTCGGACGACGTAAGCTGGATTTTATTACTTCCGTGACTATATTTAAAATATTTTTATTTTTGAACTGAACTGACAAAATATTTTTTAACATTTATTTACGTCCCTAAAACTTTTGCAAAAAAAAGTATTTGTTTAAAAACATAGAAGGCTTAAATATACTGATTACAAATTATACTATGATTATTTTATAAAATATAGAGATCAGCCAATATACATTCCAACAAATCTAATGATAGGGCCTACACAATAATTATTTGTTACGATATAAAACGAGGTATAAATAGTCCTTAGCATGTTGCCGAACATAGCTTTATGTAGCTGAAAATATGCTTAAAAGTTAGACATGATAGTTGGAATTGAGATTTCCAAGCTATGTGAAGCTTCCGGTGAGAACACAGAGAAAGGTTTCTCCGAATAGTTTCTCCCCGACAACAAACGACAACGCGCAATGTGGCCGGAATCTCCCTGTAAGCTATGCCCATGCAATTGAGGAGGGCGAGACAATCAGACCATTATCCACATTATAATGGGGCTTTGGTCCGCCGAGTTGACAATCCCGCCTTCAGTAAGCCTATTGCCCACTGGCAACACCTCCAACGATTTTCGATACATTTCAATTTAAGTCGGACCAAAGTCCGGGCCTCTTCATTCACCACTAACAGTAAACAAAGACGACGGTGCACCATTCGGACACGAATTAAAAACTAACGAAACTTTGGAAACTTTTAGAGGAAATAGTTATAGAACTTTTTGAATTATCGAAAGGAAAGTACTCAAAAGTAATATAACTTTATCACCCAAAATAGCTATCACGCACACCCGGCACAGGACTGCAAACATAACAATATCTACTGTACAAGTTTTTCGCTCAAAAGAATGCCAACTGATGCCTATGCGATTGTCGTTAATGCTTGCGATTAAGCTTATATATATTTCAGGAAAGTCAATATTCTAATCGCTAGTTGGTGTTAATTTGTTAATCACCGTTCTTCGAAAGAATTGAACACTAAAACATAAGGGAACTAAAAAACTAGAGCCGGCGTAGAATAATAGAGAATGTGATATCAACGTACTATGGTTAAAGTCAACTGGTCTGGTTGAGGGAAATGGAGGTTATACATTCTGGATAGAGATAGAAGGTGGGCGAGAGAGTTTAACATGCCACTGAAAACTTGTCAACAAAATCATTCACTAATTGTTTTTATAGTTATCACCAAACACGTCCACGTAATTAATTCAATAAAACCATAGCAACACGTCTGGGAATATAGAATAATAAATATGTAATACATTGTGTGGCTTGTGGCAAAATACATATCGTAACAATTACTTCAATAGGTGAATTACTTTAAAGTCAGTTTGAGCTTTGTCTATCGGTATAATCCCTTTAGTGTTGTTGGATGAGCGTAGCGAAGATTCCATTTCACTACACTAAAGAAAAAAATCCGGAATGATTTTTTCCTTTTTTTTGTATTTTTGTGTGTTTGTCCACACGATTCCGGCTAAACCGATACTCCAATTGCGATGAAATTTTCTGGAGGCCTTCGAAATCTCTGAATTTAGAACTGCCACGTTTTTGAGCGCAATCGAAAAATTATTTCTCATAAAAATCGCAATTTTACAATTTTTTCGATTTTTAAAAAATTCTTCGACATAATTATAACACCTACATGCTTTATCCGATTGTTACGATGTTTTCATAGAACCTTTATTTTATGAATAAATATATTCGTGTGAAATTTGAGTGTAATCGAAAAATTATTTCTCATGAAAATCGCAGTTTTAGATATTTTTTCTATTTTTGAAATTTCTTCGACTAATAACACCTACATGCTTTATCCGATTGTAATGATTTATTTACAGAACCTTTATTTTATGAATTGATATATTCGTGTGGAATTTGAGCAGAATCGAAAAATTATTTCTCATGATAATCGCAATTTTTCATTTTTTTTCGATTTTTTAAATTTCTTCGACTTATAACACCGACATGCTTTATCCGATTGTAATGAATTTTTCACAGAGCATTAATTTTATGAATTAATATATTCGTGTAATATTTGAGAATAATCAAAAAATTATTTCTCATGAAAATAGCAATTATACGCTTTTTCGTTTTTTAAAAAATACGCTCATCCAACAACGCGCCTGAAAAAGCGTTTGCGAAGCTTCCTAGTTTTATGTAAACAATAATATATTTTATAAAACCACTCAACTAAACTTTAACATGGGTTACTTACTTTTATTCGCGAAATTTCGGAGACTCCGTCTCCTTCCTCAAGCATCGTCCATGCCCGAATAATAATAATATACGTTTCAAAGTTAATGAGAGATTGTGATAATTTTTAATAATATATATCTTTAACCCAAGAGTACGTTTCGTAAAAATGTATTTCTGCGTTTTGAAAAGCAACGAAGGAACATCTTTATTATGTTATGTTACAAATGAGAAAAATCTATTTTCCGTTTCCACGTAGCATTCGTGTTGGAAGTGGCTTGCTAAGTGTAAGTCCCCGTTATGAGTAAGACATCTTTGACGTGAGAGGCAAGCACCCGAAGGACCGAGCCAAGGGGACAAGCAACTGCTTCCGATACACGTCAGCCATGATCCGAGGGGCTTGGGGTTTAGTCGCGATCTAATAATCATAAGTGTCGTGGAAAGAACGCCACTGACAGACCTGTTACCGCTAACAAGACGGCATGGCCTCAAGATCAAGAGAGGAAGATTTTTTTTCCAAAGAGAAACGTAATAAATTGACAATTTTGTGAAACACGTGAATATGATTTTTTAGATCGAGAAGAATCAAGCAAGGGCAAAGGAATACCAAAAATATCGATGAGTGAAGCTAAGTAATCAACAGATGGTAGAAGAAGGATACAACAAAATAACGTGTGAATATCGTTTGGTGGAGGTGCCGGGTTAGACAAATCCCCTTCTTGAGTTAGTTTTCCGTCCGTCCTTCATGGTTACGAGAACATTCTATATCATCCTTGTCGAAAGATATTGAAATCAAAGAGGCATTTATTTATAAATATTTTTTGTGGGAAGGCTGCCCAGGGTGCAATTCATCCCCCTCTTCAGGTGTCGAACTAGGTATGTTACGGATAGGACAATTGTAAAAAGACGTTCGAGGGCTGTTTAAGAGGACTCAATCCCTTGCATTCGCAATAACGACTGAGGAAAACCTCGGAAAACAACTCCAGTCAGGATTGCCGGTCTCGACTGGATTTGAAGCCGGGACCTCCCGAATCAGAGTCGCGCGCTTAACGCTCGAGCCAACACAGTCGGTCAAAGAAGCATTGCATTCGGGGTTCATGTTTAACACGAACAGACGAACGGAACGACATACCATAAGAAAGTGATGCGTAAAGGAAAGTCAAATTGCAAACATATTTTTTTGATATGATAAATGCATTTTTGTATTGAGCGAGAATTTGACATATTTTCAACTATTACGGACTACGATGTAACAGGTTAGTATCGTTCATTTGTTGTAGCTTATCATTTCAATAAATTTAACTAATTACAAATTTCCAAGTTTAACAAAATGAAATTATGTAGGCATAAGTTTGGGCAAATATAGATCGAGTGAAAATGTTCTTGTAGAGAAACAAGAAAGGTCTGAACTTTGCAAAGAATACTTGCGGTAAACTTATTAAGAATAAACACTCGGTGGGCAAACAAGTTAGCAATGAAATTGTGCCATGCATTTTGTACGAATTTATAAAACATTATCCTTGTAAAATGTATTATTTCGCTCATCATGCACTGAACACGTTTGGTACCAAATCCGTGCAGAATAATTCGGGAAAGCCCAGGATCTAATATTTAAATTTCAACTAATTATCTCCTATTTTAGATTACAGACAATTAAAATGTAAATCAATTGAAAACAAGTCGGTAATGATTAATGTAAAACGATCTACACAATTTTCCAACGCGATTCAACTGTGGCACTTCAATTAGCGGCCAAAGCCAGTTTGATTGCGACTAATCCCATTATTCTTGCTGTGGTCCTAGCCAGACCACATGTACAGGCCTACACCACCGCATTGTTGGCTGACATCCGTTTAACACTATAGCGCAATAATAGTTACAGTTTTTACGAACTTGCCAATCTTTCAACATCAAATTAGAACAAAATAGTGGTTGTATTCAAAAGTTTCTCTAAAATGTTTTTTAAAAACGACAGAATTCCAGAAACGTCTAATCAATTCAAAACGTTATTCTGCTCACATTCATTCGAGTTAAAATGTAATTAATTGCGTTAAAATATACTGCCACGTTTAAAGTGTGGCAAAACACCATGATGTCACATTGTCAAGCGCAATATTACAGCTAGGTCCTGCGGCCATTCAACCCCCGCCTGTCAGCGTGTCACTAGTTGTTGACGCGCCGTTATCAACGGCGAGACTTGGTATCTAACTATACGTGTCATCACTAAATCGGAGAGCCACACCCTTGTTACTTTCAGACATTTCAAAACGCTAAACAGGCTTGCTGATCGCATATTGTAATGGGCTAAACACGTATACGATGACAATTTTAAAACACGCTGACCTGTCGAAGAGATTTTAGTATTTGAATGGTTTTGTACGTGGCATCTGACCAATGAATAAACGTGTGTATAGAATATAACTATAGAGCAATATTATTTTTTGAATTTCAATCGAGATAGATAAATGTTATAAAACAACACACAAATTTAACCAAACACATCTGATAGTTTTGATTTGCTTCGGGGTAAAATCTTTGGACGTATAACATAATATTGAAAGTTCGCGAACACGCAATGTTGTTTTGACTATTCACGATATTGAATTTCTGTTTCTTTTTGTACAGATTTATTTTCACTAACATTTAGAAAATTGCATGTCAGTAATAATTGGGAACAAAATACAATCCAACATCGTTTTTGTTTGTAAACACAATAACGGGTCGCCAGTATTGTAAAATAAAATAAAAACTGACACTGACAGACGTACATTTTAGACATCTACACAATGCAGAAAAACAACCACCCTAAAGTACCTACAGATATTAAATGATAATTTAATGAAGTAGAAAGCGGCTTATTATTGGTGAATTTCACAATATTCTTTGCTGCACTTGGTTATGAAGTTTCACGAGCCTACTGATGCACGTGTACGTGTATTACGTACATACGCACGTTCGTATCCGCCGATTTCTTACTCTTAAAGAACATTTAAACAAAGATAAGGTTTATCTTTTTAGTGGCCACAGATCGTCGACATCGAATACAGATAAGCGTTCTATCCAATTGTAATGCTTTAGCTATTAAATGAAAATGTGTTAACACAACTTGAAAAGTACACCCAACAGTTTAGTATGCAAGCACACACGTTTGCGAATCAAGCACGTAATAATGTGGATATACCAACAACATTCTATATTTTCATAGTTACCGTTTTACTTGCAACTCATGCATTACAATGTTAATATTGTATTGACATATAAAACGAAATAGGCTACTAATATAAGGGATGGAATAAACAAACAAATTTAGATTTGCACAATATTCATTTATTTATTGCCACCAACAACAGAGTTACCTCCACAAGTGCGATATAGGCATTACATAAAATTAACAAAATTCTTAACACAAAAATAAAAATGATATCAAAAATCAAACAACATCTAAATATGTCTACTCAGATATTCATCACTTTAGAAATCAACTCATAGAAATAACAGAATCAACTTCACTAATGTCTTCAGTTGCTCGTGGATGCAACGCTTACAATTTATATTTACACTTTACACACTCATTCGCACCACCATACACTCAAACGTACACACAACACATACATTCACGTCATGTAAATTTTATAGTCATCTTTATGTAACTAATTTTACATTGCATTGTATTGTTATGGTTTGGTAAATTGCACTTATGGGACATTTGTCCTGTTGTAAAGTGGCCATAAAAAATAAATAAATAAATAAATAAATAAATAAATAAATAATACACAAAACTCCCCCAACAAGCCTAACATGAACAAGTTACTTGCGTATTAATGTATTGTCGTAGTTGCGCTGCTTTCACTATAGTTAGGTACTAGTAAGTAGGAAGGGAACGAATGTGAGTGTAATGTCTGTGGAATAAAGAGAATAAAACGTTTCTTTATAGCTCACTCTAATCCACCTGGGTACGTGAGCCGCACGCAACTCCTACATCGTACCCTTCCTAATTCAATATAAGCAACAAAAGTAACATCGTATATCAGCGAATGTATTTCTATGCGTCTTCCCGCATTATTATCAACAATAAAGCGGGATTATTGCCGACGGTAACTGTGTTTTCAAGCATTTCTTTCCATCCGCATTGATCACCGTATAAAAATGAAAATCTAATAAAAGTTAAAACCAATATACATTACGGAGTTGCGTTCTAGGAATGCTATACCTCTTGAGGCTGGAGGGAGGAAAATCGACATCTTTTCATGTCACAAGGATGAAAATGTGACCTGAAACTTTTCTTTGCGATGAAATATGACTCTGAAAGCCCTACTCTAAGCCCTTTAGCTCAAATATGTCTTTTGAAGACGCCTAGCAATAATCGATTAATGATATTATTAGTCTGTATCGCGCGTACGTAAGGCTGAAACAATGATGCTAGCTAGGTATGTATGCTGGCTGCTTTTGCGAGAGTGGTTGTACACTTTCTCATTGTCTACGAAGACACTTCATGACACAAAGTAAAAATTCTGTAAACGATTTTTCCGCTAATTTGAATATTCAGAATACATTGGCAATGTTTTGTTTTGCATGCAAGACATATTCCAATACATTTGATCCGTAATGTGGGTGTTTATGCCTACACTGTGACACACTATATAATATGCTTGTTTCGATCCAAATTTTTAATTTTATTTAAAAAAGTAGTATTACATTTTCATTGTGCATTTATTAGGGTTGTACACGTACTTGCATTTTTCTATATTTTACGTTAGATACGAGTATTTTTTTGGTAATCGGATTAACGTTAGGATTATTTGACGCAGATAACATTTCTGAAAGCTTGAATTGACATCGAAATGAGTTTTATTTACGAAAACGATCGGAAAAAAAAGTTAAAAAATTGGCCAAAGAAAAGTGGTCTTGCAAATTACTTGGTAGACGTAGCAGTCAAGATGGAATCTAAGATGGCGCTGGTTTGGTGTCCTAGCGAGTTAAGGCTGTGTGTTCACCAAAAACCAAAATCCAAAATATGCATAAAACAGTAGTTATAGAGTATGATCATTAATCACAGTCTTTTGAAAAGATCAAAATATATTTTTTGGATTTTTTTGGTCGATGCATTTTTCTTCTATTGCTACTTTTTTGAACGATTTTTGGTGCTAAGTTTTTCCAAAAGTATACCATTTGGATGGCTGATATTTTTAGTGTAGCTTACACTCATCTTTGACTATAGAATGTGTTATTTTGAAATTTGTGTCTTCAATACCTAACATTTTACAGTATATTATATTTTTCGGTACTTTTGTGGTATTTGTACCGTAAAAAAAAAAAAAACTGAAGATCTTAAGATACGAAAGCCATACATTTCAAAATACCACATTCTATAGTCAAAGATGAGTGTAAGCTACAATAAAAATATCAGCCATCCAGATGGTATACTTTTGGAAAAACTTAGCACCAAAAATCGTTCAAAAAAGTAGCAATAGAGGAAAAATGCATCGACCAAAAAAATACAAAAAATATTTTTTGATCTTTTCAAAAGGCTGTGATTAATGATCATACTCTATAACTACGGTTTTATGTTTATTTTGGATTTTGGTTTTTGGTGAACACACAGCCTTAACTATTAACGATTAGCTAAAGAAACTAATGTGTGACCAATGAGCTTATAATGACAACATTAAATATGGTCGAATGCCAATTATATTGACTGATTTGTGTTTACAAGATCGATAACATTCAAATCTAGCCATGATAAAAAAGACAAAGTGCAATTCTAAAGCCTAACTTATGAGTCGTCGACAATTTTACTGGGATAAAATCAACCAACTACGTTGCTACTAACTATATGTTGCACGAAGATTAGTGTAAAACGGGTTTAAGAAATGTTTGTTGGCATGCATTTTAGAAGCAGAAACTGCCAAACGAAAGTCTGGGAAGAGCTACAACATTTTTCATCTAGGCCTACTCTTACATTCATTTTAAATAATTTAAAATCTATAAACCTATAAGGAACAGCTCCGTTCCTCCCCCCCGCTGAGCACTCGTATACGTATACGGTCATATTTATGTGCCGTTTGGAGCATCGCATATTTTACCAATTTAACAAAACAACGAGACTGAAAATTCTAAATGAAAATATGAAGAAAAATTGGCAAATTATTGGATATAAAATACGTTCGCAAAACTATACCGAGAATAAAGAATGTTACAAAATGTATATACTACATAGTAAAACTATGACAATCAACAAACTCATAGATTGTATAAATATACGAATACAAAAGCCCAACGCAAAATTGCTGCATTTTAAACACCACGAGAACAAGTTTCGTAACAATGTATTTAAATGTTTTCATACCTGCAGTAATAGACACACAGGTGCTATGTTTGGAAATCACTTGATACTGTCCACTACTTACAGTCGTTGGGTTTCCGCCATTTTTTCCGCCAAATTGTCAACAGAAATTGAAAACGTGGATGATCCCAGATTGCGTATGATGCTGCCATTTCTTGTGTAATGTGGGCTCGCCCTGCGTGAGCGCTTATTTAAAGGAGCTCAAGCCGACACCTGACATTTTGCTTGTACAAGCCTGATGTTTTACAATCAGTGGTGTAAGCACGCCATTCAGTAGGTTGTTTTACTCGATTTTTACTAAACTTTTTTCATTTGTTACTTTTAGGATGATATTTTTAGAACAATAAACTTTATCATTTGATTACGTTTTCTTCCATTGAAAACCAGATCTTAATTGATTTTATTCAACAGTACGTGTTTACGTGTTTCCAAAATTAACCGATCAAAATATTGCCACGCGCATTTGGTGAATTCATCTTTTCGTTGTTTCAACGAATACTTCGTACAAAACACTCATGATTTACGTGTATGTAGCTTCAAATAATAAAAATTTCACCGCAGTAATCTTTTTTACTTACTGATTTAAATGAATGACTTCTACGAAAAAGAATAATTTTATTTGAATAAAATATACTGCTTATTAGCCATGCTCACCGAGACGACGTTTTTTCCCAATGCCAATTAATAAACGTGTCAATAACACCCGTTGAAAACATAAGTTAAGAACAAGCAGGAACTACCGACAGTGTTGGCTCGGGCGCTAAGCGCTAGACTTTGATTCGGGAGGTCCCGGGTTCGAATTCCATCGAGACCGGCAATCCTGAGTGAAGGTTTTTTCCGAGGTTTCCTCAGTCATGAATGCAAATGCAAGGGATTGTGTCCTCTTAAATAGCCCTCGGACATCCCTTCACAATTGTCCTATCCGCAATATACCTAGTTAGTCACCTGAAAAGGGTCACACCGGTTAAATCTGATGTGAATACCCTACAGCGGGCATCCTACAATTTATTTATTTATTTTATCAGTAAGGTTGGTATTACGCTAAATAAATATCTCAGGTATGACGCTCATAGGACTACTTATACGCCGAAGCTACTATAGCATAACTATGGAACGGGTAAAAGAACGGCTAGCTCTTGCTCCACTTTCAACAATTAAGGTCTGTGTTAACATTCTAAGTTTCGTACGGTACATGGTAGCGTAGCGGATACTAACGGTCTGCAACGCGACGAGGTAATATCAGATCCACCCCTTGGCGCTTGTTTTTAACCACTTGTACACATTTCCGGAATTATACAGAACAGGACAATAATTCAAAGATAAGGCCTTGGATGGTGGATAATGTAGCGAAAGAAGATTAAGATTTTTTTTAACTTGAAAGAAAAAGCAAACGAACAATACAGTAGAGATTGTTTTTATCTACAAACAAGGTGGACGAGAAAAAGAGAAATGTTAAATCTAGCTAAATTCTTTTATTAACACAAGATTTACTGCGTATTATTATCAAAGAATATATATTCATGAACATACTTTCTTTGAATCAACATAGAGCAGAATGAGTCAATATAAATCAGTTGGTTTAAAAGAAAAACACAACCAAGTCCATTAAAAAAACCTAAGAGAACAAAGAATCGCTGGTACAAACATGAAGTGCGGGGTAATTATTGTTTTCATTGTATGCTCGCTTGGCGATAATTCAATTTAACCCTCGTGTTTCTTTCAAAATCAAATTATTTAATCAGTGGCATGGTTTTAAAAATAAAAGGAATGTTTTATCAAAAGTAACCTCTCGGAAGTTTGAATGTGGCTCATTGCTTATTCAAGCACGATGTTAAGGGGCTCGTGAGTTCGCAGGCAAATCGCTTTTCACATAATCGAGATTTCAAAGTGCCATTAAAGAGTTTTCCAAAAACTAATTTATTTATGGGGTACTCAGATAATTATTTAAATTGTTTAAGAGCTAATAAAGAAAAGGGAGATTATAAGAACTACTTTGATTGAAGCTTCTGAGATTCGTGTGTGCAAGTTAAGTGTTTCGTTAAAACAAAACCCGTTAGCCGTATGGGCTAACTCCTGCACGTAGAAAGCTAAGGGCTCGATTATCAGCCAGCCCTGGGGGGTTTTAACTGTGTAGTACAAGCAAAAGGATACTTTGAATTAAAGCTGCTTTTTCATAATATGCGATAAATGTATTGTATAAAACTTAGTCGGCAGACAAATAAATATACAATTCGTCTATTTATGGTTATTTTATTTATTGCATTTATCATTGTACAAAATGCAAAGTATAACCATCTGACTATCGTCCAACAACAAATGATCAATTATTAACTTAGTAGTAGAAATAACAATGAGTGTTGTCGAAATCATAGACACAGCACAGAGGAAAAAAGGGTGAAATTACATAATATTATGCTGACTTCTCAACTTTATCCCATAATAGTTTTAAAATGATAAAGAATTCCCACTCACATATTCAAAGCGTAGGTAAAACGACTTCAAAGGGTTGCAACCTCGTCTCTTGGCAAGTTGGTGGTGGTTTGTGCGAGATCGATCGTCTAGAATGGCATTTGTAAAGAACTCTTTTCACATGAGGGAGTTATCGGTCCTGACTACAAATAAGACACATTGCCAGCACGTAAGGTGGAGAACTGACCCCAGAAAACTTGGGGTTCGGCCGCTTTCAAAGTGCTGAGTGTATGGTTTCCCTATCCGATAGATGCTAACCCAATATCGTGCATGGCCAATGCTGCCAACCAAGCACGACTCTCAATCGACGGTTTCTGGTCGTTAGATACACCTAACATCGTCGCCAAACTAAGTCCGACGGTTTTTATATATATAATCCGAACATTATAGGACGAGCCAGTGAACACGGTCATCGCAAATCTACATTTCAATAACTGACGATCAATGATATAGTACATTAATTCTCCAAGTTTCGATTATAGATGGAAATTATTCTGGTGTACGCCTTCCGGAATGTGTTGGTGTGATGATGTGTTGCCAAGCAAGCATTGGGGGGCAACTCATGCATACATTACTACATGCCGCTACACCATATGCGGAAGAGCCATCCACGATAGCAGCAGCCCATGCGATACACATGGGAATCTGAGTCAGAAGGCCGCTGCTTCGATACCTGCCTTCGGCAACTTTGTCTTAAGTTTTCCCCCAGCACCTCTAGCATGGCGAGTGCTGGGGTTGAGTCTTATAAAATAGCCCCTAGATATCTCCTCTTCTCTCTACCTAGTATGTCACCTGACGAGGGACAGGTTGCCCCTATCTAGGTATTGTGGGTTAGTCTGGTGTAAATGTAATTCAATGTAGGCAAATATAATTCATTATACACAATGCACACTTTTTATTTATTTTTTGTAACTTCGGGGTATGGTATATTAATTATTGAAGATACATACTTAATAACCCAACTTTATTTTTTAAATTGCCATATTATTCTATTTACAATTCTCTATGACACTTAGTTTATTATACATATTTTAATGACTTCTGTTTTTTAATGATACTTGTTGAAGATATACTTTATAGGCCAGCTTTACATTTTAATTACCATATCATTCCTATACATACAGTCACATCTATAGTTGTGATGAATTATTTTTATGTTATATTCTAATATAAAGTAACCGAATACAAGTGAACTGAAAAAAAAACACCTATGAACTACAAATTACGTATTGCTACAATGGTTTATTGTAGCCAGGAAACTAACATTCATTTCTTATATTTCAGCTGAAATGTTTTGAGAGAACGTAATAAAGATACAGAGGATAACTTTGTAAGTTTTGGATTGTTTGCTTTTGAAATATTTGCTTGTAGAAAGTAGCACGAATCTTAATTTTTAACACCTTTTTGAAGAACATTGCAATTTATTGTGGATATCATTTTTACCGATCTTGCCTATATATTATTTACTTGGAAACACTGCCAATATTTGTTAACTTCTATGTATAGAGACCATGATAGGTATCGTGGTAACCGTACAAATGTTGATCTTTCGTCCACTGAACTTCATTAATCAGTACTTCATGGCTATATCTTGAAAGTTCGATTTTATAAGAGTAGACGATGAAACTTTCGGGAAATGTGACTTTGATTTTCTTCCAGAATATATCAACAGGTAGTTGAAAATAATGACAAAAAGTTAAAGACAGGTATACGTATAACACACAACACATCAAAATAAAACTATTAACAGCTCTTCATGATCAACCGCATTTAGCCGCCAATGTTCGTTTCACTAAAGGAAACATAAAAATACGCATAAAAATGTTATTAACATAACGGAAAGAATATTTGGTTGCGTGAATATCGCCTATTATTACGTAAAACGCCCGCATAATTATACAGTAAGACTATGCAGTTTGATTTTATTGCACTAAAACACTTCCATTTATGACTTAGTTTTCTTGCAAAGTGATCGTTTTTTAAATATAAGTTTCGAAGCCAGATAAGGGATTTCCGCAGATGTAAATGTATATTTACTATTCATGTTTCTAGTATAGTTTCAACTAACTGCACGTTACGTATCTACTGGACTGTAATGAATGTTCAGTTCATGTACAAAGATGAGAGTGATGTTTGTTTGGTTATCATATGGTTCAACCTTTAATAATTTATTGAATCCACTTCTCGTTGTATAAAATATGTTGAGTGATGATTTCGTGGCCTGTCATTACATTGTTATTAAAACTAAAATTAAAATACAGTTTCGATTTATGCCACAATGTTCCCGAATGGAGACAAGGATTCACATCAATATGCAATTAAACTTTCATGGATAGATTATGAACACTTCTAATTTCATTTGGGTATTCTGTGTATATTTATTTACATATTTTAATTACAGTGTTTCGGCGACAATAAGCATTCGATCAGTTGCAGTGAATTTTATAAGCGATTGAAATCTTGCCGAAACATTCTAATCAAAATATTGAAATAAATAGGTATAACACCAAAAATAAAATACAAAGTTTTCATAAATTTATTGAATGAGCGTAGCGAAGATTTTATTTCACTACACTGGAGAAAAAAAAACGGAATGTTTTTTTTTCTTTCTTTCTTTCTTTCTTTCTGTTTGTATTATTAAACCAATACTCCAATTGTGATGAAATTTTATGGAGGCCTTTGAAATCTCTGAACGTAGAACTGCCACGTTTTTGAGCGCAATCGAAAAATTATTTCTCATGAAAATCGTAATTTTACGATTTTTTCGATTTTACACACAAACAAACATTATTTCGACTTATAACACCTCATGCTTTATCCGATTGTAATGATTTTTTCAAAGAACCCTAATTTTATGAATTAATATATTCGTGTGAAATTTGAGCGCAATCGAAAAATTATTTCTCATGAAAATCGCATATTTACGCTTTAAAAAAAATTATGCTCATCCAACAACGCGCCTAAAAAGCGTTTGCGAAGCTTCCTAGTTTAATATATACAATATACATCTAGGCCTATATGATATATAACATATTATTATTGTACGTGTTTTTTTTTTAGGTTTAACTGTACGGCAAATAGATTTACCATCCCCATTATATAATAATCCATTCATATTTACTAAAACCTATTTCAAACCTGAAAGTTGATAGGTAGAGTCAACACAAGAGCAGAATGACTGAACCAAATAATTAATCAACCTGAGCATAATTATTTACTAAACGTGATATAACTAATTCAGTTTAAAAGCCGTAAACCACCCACATGTGATCATATTTTCCCATGTGAGTGGGAATCGTTTGACCATAAATTAAATCAAATTAGTGCTCTAGGTTGCATCTGGCCATCGTGGTTGCAGTGCAGTCATCGACTAGGCCCGCACCGCGGGTACGACCGGCCGCCGGCTGTTTTATATGCACCACGATGGTGGCTAATCTCGTTCCGCCACTCCGTCATAGATTAGCCTATACAACACAAACCAATACGGTATTTTGGAATTTAATAAATTACTGAATTAAACACATCAATAACAATGTGAGGGATATTGAAAATTGGTTTCACGTTATGGGAGTGAGGTGGAGGCAAACAATCAGTGATTTCGAAGGGTGAGTAATTCATGTACCACTTTATCAAATTTTAAAACAGAAATTTAATTGACCATCTCCAGCTCAGAATGGGAATCATCGTCTGTCTACAGGATATTTGTCAAACCGCAAACAGATAAACAGTTAAATCTGTGTCAGCAGGGTATGTCATGCATTTTTAATACCTTTAAAAACTGTTAGAGGTGGGTTTTCCCGCACTAGGGTACACGTAAGTTTGGCCAGATATGAACTTCTTCAGTAGAATTACTAAGTAATACGAGTGTTTGTAAGTAAGGTGGTTGTAAAGAATAATGTTCAATAGCCGTTTCAGACGACTCAATCCCTTGAATATCATGAAGAAAACCTAAGAAAACTTCAGTCAGGATTGCTGTTGGCGGGTCGAGTTTCGAAACCGTCACCTTCAAAGTAAGGGAGTCACGCTTTACGATTGAGCTACCTGTGACGGTAAAGCTTTAAAGTTCGATAAATGTGCGTTTGTACAAAAACTGTCAGCACCCTTGGGGATAAATTAAAATCAAATAATTAATTAATAAATCAATCATTAATGCAGTGCAGCCGCCCAACAAAACTAATAACCACGACGACCCCTGCATAAAACACCTGCATTACTCATACGAGTGATGTATTTGCATTCTTGTCGCAGTTTTTAGTTACATACGGGTCAGTTCCGACCCCACCATCAGTCAGTGTACGGTTCCGTTACCGAACAAGGATGTGACATGGCAGTCTCTGGGTAGTTCACCTGACTCTGTTGACCGTAGAACGAATTTCTCCTACATTCTCACCTTAACCCGAGGTCAGACGGAAGGAAGAGGGATGACACTCGAGCGAAATAAAAATACTATGTAGACATTCTATGGTGATTACGCGCGAGATTAACTGGGAGTTCGTTGGTTCGATCCCATCTAGCAGTCATTCTGAGAGAAGTCATTTCTGTTTATCTCAGTCATTGGCGAATGCTGGTATTAGGCATTACAAACCGCAGAGGACATTCCTTCTCAATTATATAGAATCAGTATAATTACCAGCAAATCACACACTCACTGGTTTTAGGTATGTTCTCTATCCGTCAGCCGGCATAACTATTACTACTTACAAACAACTCTTATGTTTTACCAATTAACTACCCCTAGAGTATAATATATCACACCACTCATCGGCAAGGGAAGGTATATACGAAAGTAAGGAAAGGTGAAGGAGTTATACATTGTTGTAACAGACTTCACTATTTAAAGAAAACGCGATGTATGAGTTGAAAATCTCTTCGTCTCATTTATTTATTTATTATTTTTTTAACGTCTATCCTGTTCAGTTATAAAAACTGATTTACAAAGGAAGACAACTAAATAAATCTAATTACATAGATGCAGTAACTACAATAAACTACATTTAAGTACATATTTGAATTAATAGCATTACAACAACAATGCATTTAAACAAAACAATTTTGTTAACAAATAAAAATGATATTAAGTGTATTTAATGAATGAATCAAATATAAAAAAGGGTGGGGAATGAAAAGAGAAGGAAAAAGAAAAAAAATCTCAGTTATATCTTCAAACATGCTCGCTGTTACTGCAACCAACAACCTTTGGCATAAGTTAGTTTTACTACAGCAAGAAAGCATACGACTGATATGAACCTTGCATTGGTTTCAAGCAAGGCTGTTTATGCACACCCCTGTCACTGTCAGCATTGATTATCAACACGAATTTATTGGTTGTCAGAGAAATACGTTTTAGGAATCCAAAATAAAATTTTATTAAAAATCAAATATTATTAATTTAAAAGTGTGCCTCTCTGTTTCTTTGACATACATGCAAAATTCCGGACACATGTGAAGTCAGTCGACCATATGCAAACAGCATTTTACATAAAACGCAGCGACCACCCTCTCCCTTAATGATCTAACTGGTTTTGTTTTCATGCTTCGTGATCAAAAGGACACAGCGCGTTGCAAATACGTCCGAGTTATTTCTTACGGACACACTCACAATATTTTCGTTTCCCGCACTAGCTCATGACATTTCCCTCTGGTTCACCCGGCTACCCCCTTGCTAACGAGAGACCACCCAAACGAAAGAGAAAGTTGATTATACCGCAATGACTTTGCACCACAAAAGTCATTTAAAATGTAAAACAGTTTTTTTTCGGCGTCTATGTAGGTTTGTCAGAATTAACAAATGTTTAATTTATTACGACGTCTCAATAATGACTGCATAATGATAGATTTTGTTAAAGATGCTCTCATAAATATCGTTTTTTTTTTTAGAGAGAGGTCATTAGAGGAAGACAGCTCAACAAATGATCTTCGTTGTCAAGCAATTAGGCCTATAAGTGGGGGCTGAATTTATTACAGCATTCGTTCGCCTCAATCGTGGTCGTGCAAAGCCTTAGGTTTAGTAATTAACGTCAACATGCACCCAGAGCACTCTATAGGTAAGAGATAAAATAAAATAAATTTATTTTAATCATAGTAATGAAGTTATTTATATCTTGGCGAAAACATAGATTGATACATATTTTTCGTAAATAAAGTGCGTATTTGATTTCAAAAGTATGTTTAAAACCAAAGCTTTTGCAATAAAGACGATTATATTCGTAAAAAATTATCGTTTTTTGCCCATTCGTTTTTTTTTTCTTTCTGAAAACTTGACATTTACCTTACTAGCAGCCAACAAGAATTGAGTTGATAACTAAAATATACGCGATAAATGGTTTGTAAAAAGTGCAAAATGAGTCAAAATATTAGTGAGGGTGAAATTGTTCTATAATAATCACGTATAAAAATACACAGCCTCGAAAAGGGACCACATTTTAGGAGAAGGAGCTTCCCATTCCAACCGTATGGGGTGGGTATTAATTAGTTCATTTTGGCCGGTTTAAATGCAGTCGATTAACTGAATAGAGCCTTTATTTTATTACTAGATATAACCCTAAAAATGAAAGTATATAAGAACGCAGTATATACTTTGCATTTTAACGAAATGAGATTCCCATCGTCCAAAGGGACTGAGAGTTCCTTTGTGAACAGTGTCACAACAGACGAGACAAAGGCTAAAAAAAGTTGCGGGATGTAAATCAAATTACTTTTTTCAGTATTCAAAAAAGTCTGATAAGAGTGTCTGTGTGAGTTTTGAGAAAAATCGTGTCATGATAGGTCGCGTTCGGAAGACCGCGTTCAATCATCACGCCCGAGAGATCTAAAGCACTGTGTGTCGGCTCGACGGACGGACGGTCGGACCTCTCAGCACTATATTAGCTTTTTCACTCTGCTAAAGCCACGCTCAAACCTAACCTATGTAGTTTAACAACTGACTGAGCACAAATTTCGAGCATTTTTGTTTGTCAGAGGATTGCAACTTGAACATTTTCAGTCTACTGACACAGCAGCTGTTCCAAATTGTATGCTAAATCCGCCGGCTGTCAACGTTACAAGCAAAGCCCAGTGATGAGTGATATGTAATCACAGTTATTACAAAGGGACTTCGACAGTGAATCAAAACCAAGTCTTACAGCTAAAAATACGTTGCTTTTAATAATTCAGCTAACAAGGCCTCATGTCAATCTGTTATTAATTTACTATTTGTTTGCTTGATTGTGAATATGTATAAAGTTGTTTAAATAGAATATATAAATTGACCGTAGCAATTGCCACCATTGTGCTCCACATCGATTACAAATCAAATAGTAATCCAACAGTTTGTCTAATGGCTTTGGCAGCTCAATTAGTGAAAGCACCGCAGGTATGTACCGCACAGCAGAGGATTCCAGGTTTGATCCCAGACCGAGGCAGGCGTTCTATGCAATTGCCATTCTATCATAGAAGTACTAAATAGCTGTCATGAGCTTTAAAACCAGTGTGATCAAATCAATGTAGCTACACCAAAGAGCACACGCTCCCGACAATTACTAACTATAAAGTTTGTAATTCGACATAAGAGTTTGTAGGCCTAAATATCCACGTGGACTAGAGATCGCCTCCTTTAATTCTCGATGAGGCTACCAGCGGGCATTTAGCATACTAACTCAAAATGACAACTGTCAATCAACCGCGACAACTATGAAAATGGAATATTCATTTTGTTTATTTATTTATTTATTCAGCGTCTATCCTAATCAGTTAAAAAATGATTTACAATGGAGGACAACTAAATAAATCTAATAACCTACATGCAGACGAAACAAAGAACTAAAGTTAAGTAATTATTTGAAATAGAAATATTACAACAATAATGTATTAATAACACAATAATTTTGGTAACAAATTCAAAAGGATATTAAATGCAATGAACCAAATATAAAAAGGGGAAAAAATAAAAAAAATAAAAGGGGAAAAAATCATTAAAAAGGAAAAATGAAAAGAAAAAAAACTGATTTGTTAGACGATCCAACTGAAACGAATATGAGGTTTGCCAAAAATCAGGAACAACAAATAAGTCATGCTCATGTGTGATAGCCTTGACAATTCAGCTTGTAGGGTTCTGGTCACTGTCGTTTGATAAGTCGTCACAACCGTTATTGTATTCAAAAAGTTGTTGCTGTCGATCGACAATTGTCACACGAGTAAATAAATAAAATAATTGAACCCCTAGCCTAGATGTTGGTCATAGACAAACTTGACTATAGTACCATCTATGCTTGTACTGACACTAATTGATACCATCAGTGAAGTCACGTATTAAATTAATTAAAGTTTTATTAAATGAGAGCGCACACGTCATCATCTAAACCTTAATTACAAACGTAATAAAATACAAGTAACTCGGGCCTTCCTGCTGTCATTTCGCTTGAATATGCAGACAGGTTAATTACAAAAGGCGTTACTCGTTCAGAAAGGCACATCCTTCCTATGATATATGATACTTAAAACACTGACAATTAAAAGAACTTATTGAGATAGGGGAATTACTGTTGAAATAATTAGCTAAAACTTGCTGCGACGAACATAATAATTTAGCACCTCAGGTATACTTTGTGGCGTATTCACTATAATCTGGTACTTAGGTCACACAAACTTACGTCAGTTTTCCTGTTTTAATTACGAACAAAAAATGAAGAAAAAACAAACAATGTAACCTAGGTCATTACATGGGATCTGAAGTAGGTCTCCACTTCAAGTAAGGCGACTTACCGCGGCTTGCGTTATATTATAGCTGTGTGCCGAACAAATCGATAAGCGATACAAATAATTAATCTAAGCCTTCGCAGGGAGCGCCAGATCAAGGTGATGGGAAGTAAGTACATCGAGAGTACTTGGTGTGTTAATCAGTTTAATTACTATCGATTAACTGTTATGTTTAAGTATAACGAAGCTTATCTTTAACATATACGGAAGCACATAGGCCTAGTTAGAGTACCATTAGTAGGTATATACAAGTCACACTCCACTCTACGTCGCATTTCGAATTAACTACATTCGTTCACAAGGAAATTCTTTTGCAATGAGAACTTTAATAACAAGAAATATTCAGTTTTTTTCTTCAATAAACGCTCACGTCTCTTTCCGAGATATTTTCGATCAAGTAAGTCAAATCGTACGTTGATATATATTGCTTTTGTACTCTAATTCGTTTTTGTTCAATGTCAACTATGAAACATTTACAAATAGTTGACAGACGTGATTGATTTAAATTTTTGTGTGAGATGTAATCGATAAACAATCACCAACAACTAAGTATTAAATGCAAATAAAATTGGATACTATTTCCAGCTTAGTCTGAAATAAATATATTCAAGAAACGAATCATCAGAAATTTTTATTATAGTTACCACATTCTTTATAAATGAATACATACATCAATACGAAACTTCATCGTTAAAAGAACTAACTTTAAAAAAAGTTTGTGTATACTATTAACTTTTGATATTAAAAGTTACCTCCTGGAAAAACGAATAAGTTGAAAGTTTTCACTCCATATACGGTTAAACTATGTAAAAAGGTCAACGTGGTGGTAATATAACTAAATAATATCTCGCTACCTCTGGTAATACAATCCTAATCCAACAAAGTGCTGATTTGTGTATTTATTTAACAACTTTGAAATGAATGCTCTAGTGTAATATAAATAAATCCGTTTAATGTATAGCATATGGCTCGGTTTACTGCAACTGACATATCGATTTTGGGTCCCACTAGATATGTGAATAAATTTACCATGAGCCGCTTTTCACCAACGCAGAGATTCAGCGGTAATTTTCTACTCAATAACCTTTCGTTCAATGCATGTCTTCTTAATCGGATCTTAGGGGAGATTATGATGGAATATATATTTAAATTGCGCCCCTAAGAAATAATCATTTTTTAATATGCCAAATCCGGAATACGTTTATTAAGGCTATTCGACCGCGTTTTTTTATTTTCCTAAAAATGCTACCAAGTCAAAATATAGTGAATGGCTTTGAAACCTGGCTGTTTTAGAAAATCAAAACTATTTTTTTCAAATTTTTCTGATCCGGTACACGGCCAATATAGCCATCTCAAAATAATTTCAAACTTCAATTCGCCGAGACACACCGTTCAACGTAGGGTGTTGTGCTTCTGTGACATTAATTTTCAACTGGTTGTCTAGAGGCTGACTGAGAGAAAAATGATTTTTCCTGCGAATTTTTTTGTTTTGCGGTATTTTTTTACCGATTTGTACCGCAAAACGAAAAAATTCGCAGGAAAGACAATTGTTGAAAAAAAATCTTTTTTCTCTCAGTCTGCCTCTAGACAACCAGTTGAAAATTAATGTCACAATAGCACAACACCCTACGTTGAACGGTGTGTCTTGGCGAATTGAAGTTTGAAATTATTTTGAGGTGGCGATATTGGCCGTGTACCGGATCAGAAAAATTTGAATACTACATACTAAGGGACAGATGCTCTTTCTGTCATTCTCGCATTTATTTTTAATGTTACATGTTCAAATGTTGTACAAATAAATGCAAATATTAATAAATAAATAAATACATAAATAAAGGGAAGTCGAATTTCAAACATTTTAGGTAAAGCAACTGTTTTTCAGAGGTACTGAAATCACACACATGGCTAAATAAGAACAACAGCAAATGTTTATTCGCAAAAAATGGAAATGGTAAAAATATCGTATTAAGAGTCTACCCACACAGTCACAGACTGATTCAAAGCCGACCAAGCCAACCCTGTAGGCGCCGACACCATCGACGAGCGAACAATGACTAACATGAGAGTGGCATTATGTATGACACGATTCCACCCGCGGACAGCACCAGAATAAACAAGGCTAATTCGAAACAACCTGAGAATTTATTATAGGTCTCGTTGCTAGGATGGCTTTAAAGTCACCGTTTGTAAATTCCTAGTCCAAGAACTGATGGACCTAAGTCCAAATAAGAAGTTTTTAAAAACTTCTGCCTATATAGCGGAAATCGAACCCTAGACCTTCTGCATTGGAAGCAGAGACGCTAATCACAAGACCAACGAACCTGCTTGCCTACCATAGGTCCACCAACACGAAGTGTGTAGGCCGTTAAAGGATTGTATCCCCTCATCCGCTAAATGAATAAGGAAAATCGTGGTTAATCCAGTCAAGGTTATCGGAGTCAAGAATCAAGCTCGCACTTACGTGTTAGCGAGAATAGGCTCATTAGTTTCATTAAAGAATATTTTTTATAAATATATTGCGTATTTAGCGGAAGCCAGTTGTACAGTCTACATTTCATAGAGTGCTCACATCGAATCGTCTGAGTTGGTAACATTTTAGCAAACAATTTTCCGCGCTCAACTTGGAATGTGTAGCATCTTAGCTGGGCCAGGCTTGAGATAGAAAGTAGGTTAATGGGCTTAGAGTTCATTGTTCGCGTTCGAAAGTTGTTGAGATGCCGCTCGAAGTAAGGGTAGGCCTAGCCGAGACACATAGTTCTAGCATGGACAATGGATGCAGCCTCCATTCATTCATTCTATCGGAACCCGGGTCCGAGCTTACAAAACAAATCTTGTAACACCCTATGCTATTATCAAGTTGAGGTAAAACCGGTTTCAACTGTTGTTCAGGAATCTTGCTGGCAATTATTAGGAAAGAAAGAGGTAAAAACCGGTTTTAAACGTTGTTTAGGAATCTAGCTCGCAATTTTTACTATCGGAAGGGGTAAAAACCGGTTTTATGTTTTGTTCATGCTTTTTAGAGCTATCATTATGACAGGTGTAGGTAACCGGTTTCGTTTTGATTGGCATTTTAAAGCCATTATTAGGATAGGTTTATGTAAAAACCGGTTACTTTTTTCATGCATTTTATAGCCAATGATAAACCGGTTTCGGCATGTTAGGATTATGAAGCATTTGACGGCTCTAGTCACACTTTGTACAGACCGAGTGTTTTTGTCTCTACTAGTCTCAAAAAGTAGACCTATGCTCCCATCTATAGGGGGAAACATTCATGGTGACACAATAAACACCCGGGTAACTTTATCGCCCCGCCCCGCCATTCTTCCGTTTCACGGCGCCAAATTAAAATAATTAACTGCTTAAAACTTGTTTTGTGTGAGAACATTTGTGTATACGCTAGACTATCCTTTAGAAACTAATTTACCACTTTTTATTTCCATGACAAATTCGTAATAGGGCCTTGTTTTGTGTCTGTCCAAGTGAATGTTGATACTTGTTGAATGCTAGTAGAGTCAAGATAAACTCTATTCAATCTTTCATCGGTATTCGTTTGCAAACAAGCGATTGTCGCGATGTATAAGAAGGTAATGAATTGTCAGTGTGAAAAAGGTTGTCTGTTATGTACATAAAAAAAGCGAGTGTTTTTAACGTCAAGTTGCTAACTATTTGTAACCTCTAAATTAACCATTACACTACTACATTATACTCAGCATCAATCAAAAAGTAATGCCATAATTGTCCGCACAGTATGCAATGTGACAGCAAAACGAGTTTTAAATCACTGTTAAGTTAAATGTTTTGGTGGTATTAAATTATGAACAGCCAGACAAACACATTTGCATGTGACAAGCTGGCCTATCAATGTCTTACATTACGAATTGGGGTGACTAGCTTAGGATTAGTGTTTTGTACCACAACACTATATTCAAATGCATCGAGTTGCTGCAACCATAATGTTTCTCGATTACTACCATTGTTGTCGTACTAGGCTAAAATTAAGTTGATTTCGTCCCACACAAAATAATAAAATTTGAGCAATGTATCCAACAGCCCATGGATTAGCCATCATAGTGGATGTAGTCTACTGTTGAAACTGGAGAACCGAGATCGTGAATTTTAAACATTAATTTAAGCCTAGTGTAGCAGCTAGTAACTTTACATTTAGTATTGTAAGAAAACAACATAGTTGTAAAAGCTAGTCAACAACATTGTGTTGTCCAAATCAGAAGAAGATTGTAACCAAGGAGATTCCACGCGTTTCGTTATGAACTTACCATTGTTATTTACTTTAATGGCACTTCCTTTAAACCTAGTATTGTTCTGGTGTTTTTGCAGATAGCACTGGCGAGTTTGTAGGCGGAACAAGCATTATGTTTATGGACTCTGCTGTTAATTGGTACTAAAACGCATATTAATTAGGATGGGAAACATTCCCAAATTGCTTTCCATATTATTGGTAAAATTCGAAAGCAATTACACGACATTCAATTTTCGCTTTACAACAGAGGAAAGGTCTCGGTAATAATTGCTAGATCAATATTATATTCAACCATGTGGTGCGCCAGGCCCAAAACGCAGGCTACTTGATTTTTTCCCTTTATTCCCATCGGGAATTTCGTTAGCCGTCGCGATTCGAGAGCACTCAATTCATAGAACTGATTACTAATGCGGGAAACGAGCAGGAAGTGACAGTAGGGAGGGTAAAGAGAGGGGGGACCGGAAGGGAGGGGGGAATCAATGCCTGCTATTATTCCCTGTTAGAAAGAAATTTCTGCACTGAAATGAATGGGGATTTATTTGCTCTGTACAGACGTCCTTCACGTTGGGCTAGAAAGTCAGAGGAACAGGGATGGATTTTACAAAACAAATAGTAAGAATAACGTTGAACAACATCGAGGATTCAAGCAAAAGCATGACCAGGAACACTGAATACAAAAATACCGTTTCTTTCAATTTACCGGTTACAAAAAATCTAAAAATTAAAACTTTACAAATCATAGGGCGTCCACCTACACTTTAAACATACTTTAATAACTAAGTTTTTTTTTAAATTGAGCGTATTCTTCACACTACATCCATCGAATTCCACATGATTTAATTTAAGGAAATAAGAATTTTGATAGAAATTTTGAAAGTACTTCCGTCGTTAGAATTAAACCAGAGCCAGAAGTCGCAGTTGTTATCTTATGCTGAGATACGTATTGTGAAAGTAAAGAAATATCCACCGTGAGTGTGGCTATAATATTATTCTACATATTTACTAGTCACCCTTCTGTATCTAACCTCAGTTTTCACTCTAAGCCAAGACTTAATTCAAAATTTCAACAGTTATTTTTAATCAATTGAACAAAAATATATTAAGGATGTTTTGGGAATTTCGTTAGCCGTCGCGATTCGAGAGCACTCAATTCATAGAACTGATTACTAATGCGGGAAACGAGCAGGAAGTGACAGTAGGGAGGGTAAAGAGAGGGGGGACCGGAAGGGAGGGGGGAATCAATGCCTGCTATTATTCCCTGTTAGAAAGAAATTTCTGCACTGAAATGAATGGGGATTTATTTGCTCTGTACAGAGGTCCTTCACGTTGGGCTAGAAAGTCAGAGGAACAGGGATGGATTTTACAAAACAAATAGTAAGAATAACGTTGAACAACATCGAGGATTCAAGCACAAGCATGACCAGGAACACTGAATACAAAAATACCGTTTCTTTCAATTTACCGGTTACAAAAAATCTAAAAATTAAAACTTTACAAATCATAGGGCGTCCACCTACACTTTAAACATACTTTAATAACTAAGTTTTTTTTTTATTGAGCGTATTCTTCACACTACATCCATCGAATTCCACATGATTTAATTTAAGGAAATAAGAATTTTGATAGAAATTTTGAAAGTACTTCCGTCGTTAGAATTAAACCAGAGCCAGAAGTCGCAGTTGTTATCTTATGCTGAGATACGTATTGTGAAAGTAAAGAAATATCCACCGTGAGTGTGGCTATAATATTATTCTACATATTTACTAGTCACTCTTCTGTATCTAACCTCAGTTTTCATTCTAAGCCAAGACTTAATTCAAAATTTCAACAGTTATTTTTAATCAATTGAACAAAAATATATTAAGGATGTTTTGATAATTTTATAATATCGGCAACAGATAATGTTTGGTTCTATTATCAAAATAAGGAACACACATTTATTAATTGCTATCGTTGGATAAGTAGAAACAGTTTTAAATATTCCAACAACAGTTTGTGATAAAAGTGAATACAAATAAATAATGCAACAGTTTGCTTAGCATAAACGCTGACTGCATGGTAACTGCGATCTAGAACAATATTGTAACTTGTACCTTGTAAGAGATCATGGTTGGCCTCACTCACTGCACACTGTTATTAATTGTAACGAAGTGAGGGAGCATGCATGGTATGTACGGGGGGGGGGGGTGACTCCAATGATCATCACGCGTATACGTGCTTGCTAATAACCTTACAAACAAGTTAATTTGATTACGCTAATTTTTAATAGCACACATAAAATAAATAACACGCTCGTCAACAAATAATTAACATATTTGTAATCACGTAAACACCCACAAAGCACATCAAAGCATTTTAACAGAGAATAAAAAACATTTACCTCTTTGCATAGGATTGAAAAAGATTCAAAATTAAGCTGCCAAATAAGTAAGCGCTGTAAGGAAATAGCACAAAGAATGCCATTCAGAAGACTCGTCACCTGAGTGAATTCGTCGTGACATTTCTTTACACCCGTCTAAAATAAATTACAGTCCAGTGCAAAAATATCTTCTGCAATTTTGACATTTCTAAATGGATTACTAGTAAGATTAAGCTTTGTGAATTGGCTCGGGTATGCTCTGAAGGGTAGTGTTTATTAACAAGATCAAGAGTAAACCATCCAACAACAACATAAACAAAGTTCAGAAGGACCTCGAGCATTTCGCAGATGTTTTGCTGTTTGCTTGGATGTATTTATATAGTATCGGAGAGTGAGCTTGTTCATTGTGATGTAAGCCTCTTCAACACGGTTGACTATCACAACAAAATATCGGCCAATCCTAATCTCAGCAAATCATAACATTGTTGTATAATCTCAGCTATGGACCGGAGGCGGAAGATTTAAACCAAACCGTAAAATATATTAAAGTAAGAATATGATTCACTTATACCACGTTCGAGGATGAGCGAGATGATATCGATGAGATAGCGCATTTGTTCGTGTGGAGTGCTGAAATGTGTGAGTGCGTATGACGACGAAGAAAAGAGACTCGTAGGTAGAGGTGCATGGGAAGTGGTTTGCGTCGAATACTGAAGATCCATAAATGAATCGACTTCTAAAAGAGAAAGTACGTTCTTATGAGGAAATGAGGTAAGAAAGTTATAGAAAAGTTTAATCAGAAGAATAGATCGCTTGGCTAGGCACGTTTTGAAGTAGGAGGAAACACTAAAGAATCCTACAATTGACGGGAAAGTGGAAAAGAAAACAGAAGATGATCAAGTTGGAATACGTAGAATAGATAATCGAGGGTTAGGGATGTATACCTATTCAAAAATGAAATGGCGCTAAAAGCTGTTTTCAAACCAATTATACGGATTAAAAACATGACGATTAAATAACTGCGGTTACATGTAGCGGACGAGCTGTGCAATATGGTGCATTGTTAATCCGATTATCTCGGTGTCAATACAAACATTATTTATTTGAAGCTTAATTACAACATACTCGTGAACTTCAATTACATTTAGAGATCAAGTTGAAAGTAAAGGTAGGATTAATTTAACGCCACAATTAACTTTGAATGGAACGAGGCTCGACGTCTATAACACAGAACTGGTAAATAAAAATATACTTCGAAATCCGCTTAGCAGAGTGGCCTGCAGGCTGTTTGTGTGCAAACAGAAACTCTGACAATCAGGTAATCAAGTCAAATGAAGGTATTTGTTTCATATCCGATGAGAGGTATGGTTCAGGAAAAACGACGGTTTGTAACTAAATAGCGGAAATAAATCAATACCAAATCAGGTGTGTTTTACATTTTTACGTCCAACCTAGTAGTCGGATTTAGCCATGGCAGACTAAATGGTGGCTTAAAATAATTTACAGCAGACGTGAACGAATGTTTTTATTTACTTTACTCTTTACCCTGTTAAACATTTTCAACAGAAAGTTCGCTTTAAACATAACTTACTTCGTTCTCTCCATTCAACAGAGACTGAAATAACTAGAATGAATACAAAAAGCACAGGACTTGACGAACAGTAAATGGAAAAGGAGTAATCTCCTAACTGATATGAGGCGTATCAAAAAACGAATAAGAATATGTGCTATTCACATGACAATACGTCTCTAAAATGGCTGAGCATATCTCTTTTTAACCCATTGAAGATTTATGTAAAGCGTGCGCCACATTCAACTCCTGAACAAAGGGGTTTATATGAATGACATTTTACATCTGTGGGACGAATCGACTTGGATCGTAATGGCAAACACATCACCACTTCTGGATAAAAGTTTTTAAAAAAGAGTAAAATAGAAAAACGTACGTATGGAAACGGAAGATACATTATAATGATGTGAAATCTTTCTGCCTTAAAACCCTCTCGTGGTACAAGTGAAATGGAACGCCCTAACGTATCCGCTGTTATAGACACATGTCAAATAACGCAATGCAATAAATACATTAAGAACGAGTGGAGAATGGTGGACGTTTATGCGCGTATATAACAATGGTTCGTAAACAAGTATACCTGTTATCGTTTTCCAATAATTGCGATGAAGAGATCCACAGAGATGAAACCAGAAACCAGGAAGTGAGAACAATGTCAATAGGATTCACTAAATGGATCCAATAAGAAAATGCCACCACCAACTGCGGTGCTTAAAGTAATAAAAAGTCACATAAAAGATCGACAGAATCCCACACTGATAACGAATAACGATATCTTATTCTAAAGCGCAGAGCATCTGCTGAATAAAGTGATACGAAAAAAGATGAAATAAATGTCAGACTGCAATTTCTCAATAATTTTAGTAGTCAGTTAACTATGGTAACAATTAAACCCCTGAGCGCACACATGTCATATAACGAGTAACAAGTACCACTAAAAGTATTTAAGTTAAATTTCGAGGCTCAAGTACCTGAATGCATAATACTTTCTTAACAATTCTCTTCCACAACAATTTTAACATTAAGCGATATCGGACACTCCAGGTTTGTAAATCTATATTATTTTAAAATGCTAAACATCTAGTAATATAAAGTGCTGGTGAAAGATTATTGTATTATTTAGGTAAATCTAATGTTGAATAATAAAAATAACGAACTATAATGTTAAAACGACTTGATTCAAAGAATTACGTCTCGTACCCGGCACCTCCACCAAATATCTATATTTAATTCTGCATATTTTTTACAACCGTTTGACGAGATTCAAAACCAGTTTGGTTTTCAGGTCCAATGTTCACTTTATTTAAACTCTTGATATTTTAAACCGATATTATTGTCTGCTTTCAAGCTTGAAGAGAGGCAGTCGCCGAAAGAACCTACTTCATGCACTACGCCCGTGACTGTCGTAAGTGATGCATAGAGAAAATATACAGTCAACTCGAAGTGTAAACGATTTAGTATCGTAAACCCATTAACAACTCAATACTGTTTCATGTCAAATCTTAATTGCACTACGAGTTACGAATATTACATTTAAAATTATCTTTAGTTCCGGTACATTAAAAAATAAATATCAAAATGAAACTGTGTTCTGTAACTCCTCTCCCACCATCCGTTCCAATTTTTATTAAATTCGTTTAGAAAATGAACTTAGTTTTGATTTCAGTAAGAAAATAACAAAAATCTTGATGAAATTTTAATTTGGAGGGCTTTTTATCACAACCTTACTGTATCAAGAATTTAGATGAAATTAACTGCCAATTTTTTCATTGACCCGGCACCTCCACCAAAGAGTATGAATTAAAATACATGCGTATTTGAGAGTCCCGATAAATCCCCCCAGATAGCCTTGTTTTTATCGTTGTGCCTTGCTAGTATCGCCAATATTTATTTCTGAACCCTTGTGTATCCCTAAACATCTAATTACAATTTTGCCAATATTGTTTGTATTGCAAAGTAGCTGTAGTGTATTTGCTTCGACAGAAATGTTTTTCTTGTTCTATAAGAACGTCATCAGTTTAAGTTAATACGATTCATTATCATACTAGTCACAACAAGTGTATTACATACAACAATTCTAATCCAATAAAATAATATCAATGGCTCTTCAAAAAATATATGTCGTGTCCAAACTAATACGATTACAGATTGCCCATAAAAAAGGTTTTCATAAAAAAATTAATGAATAATTAGTGAACAATAACCGAAACTGAAAAATATTAATTGTGCCTGAGTTTCCTCTCATTCGCGCTAATCATCACAAATCCCCCCACCCCCTCCCCACCACTGCCCGGATTTTTATTTCAGTTTTTGGCAGTCGTCTATTTTAAAAACGTATTCAAATGACCAATTACAAAGCAGCCAATTATATACACATTTTTTAGTTGTGATACTATATGCGTAGTTCATTAAATTTGGACTTTTATCATATCCGCCAATTAGAGCAGTATGAATCAGTGCATTCGTAATAGGTACACTCGTTTTGAAAAGAAAACATGTACTCGACAGCATTTTTTATTCTTGTAACGTAAGTTAAAAAATAAATATTGGATTCAAAATTATGTTTTAAAACAGCATCTCGGCGTATCTTGATCTTGCTTTAACAAATTGATTTCCTAGTATAATCACACTTAAACAGAGTTCACAGGTGCATTTATTCCGTAATTCGCAAGTGATGAGTTTTACCCCCTGCAAATACAAAATCAATCCCATGAAGCTTGTGATTAAATATTATACGGTCAATTCCTTGCATCGTTTGTTGCGACCACTTACGGGTTCATTGTTATCTTAAATAAATACCCAATATATTAACTTGCTGTTAAAAGTTTATATTAATACAATTCTGTTATTTGATTCAATGAGTGGTATGGTATATTTAGCAGAAGAGGATAGACAATATTTAAAACCCTCTCTTAATGCGGATTCAAAGCTATATCCTTTAGTGCCATACGCTGCGAAACTCGTCTAGCCGCAAGGGCCACCGTAGACGGTTATTTGCATTACAATGTTACCCTTTTGTTTGCCTATTTGAAATTCAAAATGGAATTATTTTACGACAGAGTTATTTGGAAAGTCGTTATATTAACCCTAATAAGTGGTATGCACGTAAATAAAACAACTCCCGTATACACACATGTACACATTACATGTCTATTTAGTAAAAGAACACTATTTAGTACAAATTAATAACTGGAACAGCTACCTGTGTAGCCTCATATTATGAAACAGAGCAGCAAACGTTGAACGCAATCACGAAAACAGTTCTTGGAAAATGAGCGAACAGTATGGGATTTCGCGATACAGATTAAATTACGATATCTCGAAAGACGACACATAATTGACATCGTTATTTTCGATGAAATAAGAAACCTTAATAGAAGAAAGCCATTTTGTTTCCTATCTACATTTCTATATTGGAGTTTCGAATACTTTCTACTTCCTTGAGAGCACAGAGTTCAAACCAACTTCTGTTATGAACATCATACGCCATCTCTGGTGTCAAACCTTCGAACTGATTACAAGACAGGAGCAAAACCGCAGCCCACCCTTCAAGTTAATCACTAACGGCATCTTGTTATTAAGAGGTCTTAGCCTAGAGCAGTATAGGAAGCGTGAGTAACAACTACTGTTTACAGCTAGCAAACTTTCCAACGACAATTAACACGTGGGAAGGCGAATTTCTTACTGGTCCTCTGAACTTCAAAGCTTTGAACAGTAAAGTCAGTAAGCCATTACAGTAAATAATGTAAGTGGTATCAAACAAATTAATTGATTACATAATGTCGACGTTTTATATAATATATGCCTATAATAAAAAAGGCTTTGGTAAGTTTCAATGTCAACAAGTCAAAAAGTGATCGTGCTGTGAGTTACGTGTTGTGATTTTCAGAGACATACCGTTATATCCGTATCGTTCTCAATTGTGTTAAGGGTACATACTAATTTTAAATGAAAAGTGCTAAAATTCTCACCGAGTCGGGTACATTAAATAATTCTGTTCACTTCCCTGATAGTTGTGTGATTACTTCGGTGATGAGTTGCGAATGGTGTAATAACATTTAATTTTACCGGCGTAACATTTCGCCTGATGTTGATTGCCACTCCATCTAGAATCCGTCGCGCAGAGATTTGTAAACATTGATGGTTCGTTGAGCACATTACATATCAACACGTGTGAATTCTATTTAACTACTTGCAGTAAAGATTTACTTTGGTTGTCCAACCAACGCAAAGTTTTAGATAGGTGATAATTGGTTTAGTTCAATAATTTATCCACCCTGATAATATAACGACCATGATTGAGGATTAGTGGGACCAAAACACCGCTCGCAACCGCGGCTAAGACCGATATACATGACCTGTATGCCACGCGAAATTACCCTCACGCTCCAAGTAATTCTAAATAATTTCCAGCTCTAACCGTCGCTCCCCCGTTATGCGAGGACGCTTCCATGAGTAAAAAGGTAAGTGAATAAGAACTAATTTGATTATATCATAGTTTCTCGTAAACCTATACGGTGTCAATTTACAACTTCCAGTTGAGTTGTTGCAAGGGATGAAATGATGTTCAAAGCGCAAAGGCACTGGACCAGACCTTAATTCTGGGTCAATCCGATTATCAACACAGTCTTGGCGCGCAACCTCTGGGCTACGTGCGTGGGCGGTGGAACTGTAACTCGAAGTATCGCCGGACTTTGTCAAGCTGTTACAAAAGACATGGACCTGTTGACAGAAGCAATTTGATACGGCGTAATGGACAAACCTAACCGAATTCACGAACAAATGAAACTTCTTGCACGCGGTGGAAAGTTTGCGAGCGAAGTGTGCTTTCGAGTGAGAGACAGTGATAAGATTCCCGTTGAACGTAAGTACTAGAAGCTAGGTGTTTAGTTTTGATTGGGGTGAGAGTATGGCTACCGTGCTATACATGACAAGCGTCTCGCCTGTGTTTACTTCACTGCGCCACCGTGAGAAGATACACGCGAAACACATTCATCACCGACGACACGCACAACCCCAGTGACCAGAGTCTTACATGTTCATACAAAACGTGGATGCACGTTCAGCGAATATGATGGGAACTTAAAACATAATTTCCATGGGATAACATTTCACGTTGCATATACATTGGCGTAGCGTGGACCTCCTAAACTAGTAACTACACAAGTAAAAACCTTCATATACCGGTACCAAATTATGTTAATACCGATTTAAATTTACATCATGGTGTACGCTATATAGTGAAAGTTTTTTTTTTAAATATTTTAAACATTCAGTGTAGGATTGGAGCTTTGCTATTTTTTGTTGAAAAAAATCCCCCCAAAATACTTGTCATAATTCCGAAAATTTCCAAGCGTAATTAATAAATTATTTATAAGTTTCGGTATATTTTTGTTACCGTTACCGAATAACGTTTGCATCGACTCATGTTGATGAGTGAACCATGAATGAATGAATGAAGAATGAATAAATGAATTAACCACAATGAACCAACAGTGTTGGCTCGAGCGTTAAACGCGCAACTCTGATTCAGGAGGTCCCGGTTTCAAATCCCGTCGAGACCGGCAATCCTGACTGAAGGTTTTTACAGAGGTTTTCCTCAGTCGTTAATACGAACGCAAGGGATTGAGTCCTCTTAAACAGCCCTCGGACATCCCTTCACATCTGCAAAATACCTAGTTAAACACCTGAAGAGAGGCATGAATTGCACCCTGGGCAGGCTTCCCACAAGAATCATATAATTACTTCTCGATTTGGTTAATCGGGAAACACTCCCGTAGGTGTAATTGTTATTATTTTCTACAATTCAGAAATTACAAAAATTCCCGGTTGGGGCTGACTTTTTTAATTGTGAATTGTAGTAAATAATATTTTTACTTATTAACCACAATGAGTTGTTACACTTAAGTACTGGCTGACCTACTTTAGAAATAAAATTTCTCGGAAAATAGAGTAGGAATACAATACTTGCTGCTTGAAGAATGTAAAGCATTTCAATGGTTGTTTAAATACGTTTGAGTCACTGGAAAACACGTTGTGTACGCTTCCATAAATAACTCACCACTCATTTATATGGGTTTTTATAGTTAAAAAATGTGAATTTCCCCTTGAGGGAATTTCATCGTTATTTTCTCCTAGTTTTGAAGGAACGACACAAATTGGATGTGGCTTTGCTTAATAATGCCCGGGAAATATGATATTTACCTTATTGGACAGTAATATTTCCAAAAGAAACCAACTTTAATGTATATATTTTTAATTGTCAGCTATTTAGTCGATGTCGTCGAGTCAGTTATGTGCTGTACACGTTCTATCTCTGGCATGGGGGTGAAATGCAAGCACAACAGCTTAGGCAAACAAGCCGACCAGCCGACTCCACGACTATAATGGCCTCCCGGTCCCGTCCACTCAATCATCAGACACTTCAACTTCCACTCGCGAAACATCGCGCCTAGCTTTCACGCACTGAGATACAGTTTACACATCACATACGCAAATCACTTGACCCGCGTGAGTTATGAGACGGGTCGCAATTCAAACGCGCTCGATCAAAAAAACTACTTAACTAGATCTAAATATTTACACTGCGAACAATTATACTCAGATTGTTTGTATTTTCACGCTGGGAAAAAAAACTCCCTTTTGCGTCATCACCTCTCAACAACCGTAGATTTAGGATATCGGCCTTTGATATCGAAAAACAGTAAATCTAAAATGTGATTTACAATTCAAAAATTGACATTTTTCAATGCCGTGAATTTTGTTTCAGAACACATCCGTTGTTTTTCAGCCGTACACATATATCCTGCTAGTACGTCCGATCAGGCGCCAAAACATGGCTCCTCTACCGAACATGGTGTAGGAAAAACCCTTTAAACTTTACCTCAACGTGTAAACTAGCTCATGAAATAGTAATCAAAGGAATTTAATCCTTGTGAAATCATGTTTAACATATATTTATGTGGAGGTGGGGTGTGTTCACATCACTCACCGTCTAATTTCACCATTAAGAGTGTTACTTAGAAAAAGTTTAATCACCTCTTTGCTGTACCTGCGTCCGGGTTATCACATTATTTGTGGTTGGACACTTCAAAGGCGGCATTACCGTTACCGTCAACCCTATTTCACCTTCATACATATGTTATGACGCGCTAAAAGCCAAGCAGGTGATTATCAGTCCGTGGTCAAGACGGAGCTCTGCATGTCGGAGGCTAGGGTTCGAATCTCGGTACTGGTTATAGAGTTTACCTACACACTCTGTTGTCTTAAGCAGGTTACGGGTGTGTAAGTAAATAAATTATTAGTAAACCGATTGTTTCCATTTTAAAATATTACTCCTAACGACAACGCCAAATATACAGACCATTACAACTTCGAAACTTGGAATAAGTTCTTGCCTGAGCGTCAACTAAATAGATAATTCGTGTGTTAACGTTAGAAGAGTTTATTATTTTAAATTTTAAGAGTGATGTATCTATTGGTGTTTAAAAAGTATTAAATAATAGATTGTGGTGTATCTTGCAGCATGTGTATTTATTCTTCTTCAAATTAAAAAAAAGGGCGGGTTTCGAATACCGATATATGGAACTAATGTTTTTAAATTTATAGGGTTTATTGAAATCTTTCAATATTATTCTTCGGATGAAGTTTGGTGACTGTCGTCTTGGTAAAGAGAATAACACTAAGTTGTTTAACGTTACCGAACAAAAATTAGTTCTTTCTTTGTAGTAAAATGTTAGTATTTAAAAAGTGCTAACTTTAAAACGATACATAATTAACTGTATAGAGCTTTGAAGAGGGTATTAGCGCTTGAATCGTCAAGTTTGCGTGAAATCTCATATTGTTAGTGTGAATAATATACCTCGACGAATATGATACGTGTTTGCGCTACATAGAGACTGGAGAGCTTGGGTGTGTGGTTCCATTTCGTCTAGATCTGAAAGCATGTCAGTCAGCGCGTGACATCCTAGTTTCAAGCCTCACCATCCAATTGATCTTGTGTAATCAAGATGATCTTTCACTATATGATTCGAGGCACCAAACAAAGCAACAACATAACTGTCTGCAACACTATTCCAGACTGATTCAATTTAATAATATTGAATGCAAAATCGAATCTCATAAGCACAACATTTATTGAAGCAGTCGCCCGAAGTGAATTCTATTGAAATAAAACAAGCTTGATATTTATTTTATGAAAAACCATTTTGAATTTTGCATTTATTTTGAATTACCGTTTTACATAACTACTCCATTACTCTATAGTACTCTAAATAATATAAAATAGATTCTAGAGACACGTTGCAAGAAGGAAGACGTAATTCTCTATGACGGTAGGTAAGCTATTATCACTGAAACTTCATATATCACAATTCCAATTTCAATTCTAATTTGTATAATTGTTTTTATTAAAGAAAATTTATATTCCTGAACGTAACAAAAGTAAATTTATCAACGTCTACTATGGATGTTCCTTCCTTATGTTATTTATAGGCATACATTAATCTGACGGAGGCTGCAAAGCATAGAAGCTAATTACACAAATCAATTCCAGACTTGAAACTGAAGTTAAAACAACTTGCGAGAACTCACCAGAGGCACTGAAACACGAGTTTGGTCTTCCTTCGCGTCTAAAAAGAAGAAGTGTATTTTATTAGTCAAAGCGTAGGCGATACCTCGGTCATATACACAGTTTAAATTCATTGGGTGGGTAACAAATAAAATAGCATACATTAATTTGTTAGATGCACACTGCCTTGACTATTTAGAAGATGAAATGTTTCGAAAATTTACAAAATGATTGGGACAGATTTTGTAAGAAGATCGTTAAGATGTGGACTCCAATTCGTGAGTCGATGGTTTGATTTCAGGAAGCAACACTTATGACGTAATATTTACCTATAATTTTCTTTGGTTGGAGGAGAGTGCTTCGATTGAAACCTACTAACAACCATTGTATATTCCCATCCATCAATACAAATCACTTTACTACCTATAAGTAGAGATAAGCAAAAATGTTGAGAGCGAAATTCATGATTTTTTTAAAAAAGTTGCAATAATCCCTTCAAATTCAGTTTGCACATAAATCACCTGAATTGTGATTGAATGCTACCAATTTCCAATTCGCGAATTTTCGCGATATTTTAGTTGATACTGATAGTGGCGAAATTCGCAATTATGTTTTTAAACGCGAATTAGGTCACGAAATTTCAAACAAAGTTTTTTTCAGAGTTTTGGTGGAGGTGCCGGGTAGGTAGTCAAAATTAAATTTATCCTGGCTGGTACATATGGCGGAGGTGCCGGGTCATAAAACGCGATTATGATATCGTAATTGTACGCGAGTAAGCTCAACATACATATAAAAATGTTGACATTACACAAAAAATACATAATTTCGTAATTTTGGTGGAGGTGCCGGGTAGTCGAAATTAATCAGGTGGTAAAAACTGTCAGAAACTTGGAAAACTGAAGGCTGAAAATGAGCTTAAAATTAAAACCGATTCTCACTCTCATGTGCTAGTTTTTCTTTTAAGTTAATCATAAATTGTCCTGGAATTTGTGATACTGATAATTTAAAACTAACCTATATAATTTTTGTTAAAAGTTGTGCATTACCAAATTGTTTTTTTGGTAAATAAAGAAGAATCGCGATTTTTTTATTTTTAAGACGCGAGTTTTCAAACTAAAAAAAAACATTTTTGCACATCTCTACCTTTAAGTCACCTAAAAAGGTTAAATCGGTGAACTTTTGTGCCTTTAAACTGGCATGACCACAGAAAAGCAAAATATCATTATAAAGAGAGTAGGTCCAATTGAACATGTGAGAATTACTTTATAAAATTGAACGAAGAGTTTAGAAACAATATTATATACGAATGAAGAGTAAAAACAAACATCTATGCCTTATATAGGGGGGGGGGGGGGTGGGCCAAACAGTACGAGCCACCATGGTAGGCTGTGTTTTCGAATTTACTATATACACCCACTGCCTTAATTTAAAACAGCGTAACAAATTATTTATTTAAAAAACAATCGTTTATGTTATCATTAAAAAGGCAAACACAAGGTGTAAACTAAATTAAGAAAACTTAGTATTGGTCCTTGCCGCAAGTCTTATTTAATGTGTACGCAACACCCTACAAGCCAAATAAGTAAACATGTTTACATGGAATGATTGACAGCCCTGTATCAAGAGTGCTCGTAACAAATATAGATAAATCGGTTGGAGTTTAGGACCCTACACAAACAATTATTAATTCGTAAATGATTACGCAAATAAAACGAATCTATCAATCACTACATATCAATTGGTAAATTAAAAGGATTATATTACGATTAAAATGATAAAATGAGATGAAAAACAGATTTCAAAATAATATTTTTTGTTTCTAACGAAACAAAGGATTATAAAACATGAAACAAAGTCTAGAAGCATTGATTGTAAGTCCCATATGTTTATCAAAACGCGTGTTTGACATATTAAAAAACAAAACATTTTGATCCCTTTTACATTCTCTACATCAAACAATGAGTATTATCGCAATTACGCCGCAACCTCCCCCCCCCCCTCTCTGTCTCTCGTTCACGCAATGTTGCAGATTACAGCTGTGAGGTGTGCAGGAAGAGAGCTGCGAAACTACAAGCCCATTGACGTAACAATCAGCTGGATGTGACTAACCACTCACCAGCTGGTCAAGACATACAAAGCAGATGCATATTAACTACCTGCCACTCATAAAGTGGAATTGTCGACTAGAGCGTATATCAACGTCCAACCGATGACTGTTACGTACGGCAGGTAAATTGAAAATATTCCCATTATGTAGTTACCGTGTTCCAGACATTTCGATATTAGCCCGATACACAACAATATTTAGTACGAATAATGTTATACGCGACCAAAAATATCAACATATTTCTATTGCATTCCAAAGGGACAATGTGAAAGTAACGCGCTAGGATAAATTTAATTGCATACCAGACAGTTTAAAAAAAGTTTCCGTGTTATTTTCTGAACCCTATTTTGTTCGAAAATATAGCCGAGATCGAATGCATGCCAATGTGCGTTGTTAATACTGGCTCGTAATTTATCCACACGTGACTATTGCTTTAATGGCACGGAAGGGGGAGCCACGGAGGATAAACGGTAGTAGTATAAGCAAGTGAGGAAATTTGGGTTAATCCCCTAGGTCCGTTTTAGCGGCCGCCCCTCCGCTATATCGTTAGCAGAAGTTGTTTACTGAGCTTAGTCCGGTGAGGCATAATCAGGTGATCTTCTGCGCCCAAGGCTGCAACCCCCCCCCCCCACACACACATACGACCAATCGCGTGGGATTAAAACCAATCAGATTTTATCACTCAATATCATCGGCTGGGAGAAAATAGCGATCGGATCGGATCTAGACCAAGTCAGCGCGAAAACCGTTCCAACATCATTTTTCACAAAATTGCACTTGTATTATCGGTAAACTTTGAACGGTTTAAAAGTATTCCGCTAGAGATCAGTTTCAAGAGAGAGAAAAAAAAACTACGTTGGTGGTTTATTCTTTCTCCCTGAGGGTTTTGTTCGATCACTGCCAAAGCGCAGCAGTTTCCGACAGGACCAAAGCACGGGGGATATATGGATACCTCTGGATTCTGCAGTACACAAACTGCATGTATGTATTACGCACATAACCTCACTCATTTACGAATGTAAAATACAATATCTTTCCAAGCAAGCGTTTTGCTTTTATCACGGACAGAATAGTGAGTTAAAACCTGCATGTATGTATTACCTACCTCACTCATTTACGAATGTAAAATTCGAAATCTTTCTAACCAAACTTTTTTTTCATCACGGAAAGAAAAGTCTAATAATGCCTTATGCTATGTGCGTTTTGTTGCCACAGCCTGCATATGTATTTACCTGCTTTTAATCATGTGAGTGCTAAGTGTAACATCTTGATTCAAAAGAGCTTTGCTGTTATCACTGGCTAAGAAACGCATGAGGGTATACCAGAAACCTGTGGTTTTGGTTGTAGACCAAATTTAATTGCATAAATTATGCTATTATGTTAGTTGTTACAATGTTCGTATTGTGAGAAGGCGTACTATTGTGTTTAATTGTTGAGTTTTTATATAGTTTTTGATTATCTATTTTTGTTTAAACTTGATATATAAATTTTAATTTTAATTACCTACTTTAATATCAATTTTATTATATTAACTATTTAGGGATATCACCTACAATTCTGTGTTTAAGGGCTATGCTCGTTATGATATTCCTAATAATTCTACAAATGATCATTGAAGTGAATTCACGTTTATTAAATTCTTCACTTATGAACGACTGTTCAATCTTGTACTCGGAGGGCATTGAATAAATCATTAATATATAACATAATGGAAGATATTTTGAACACCAATGGTTTGATGAAAATTCTTTTCGATTCTAAGAGTGTGATTGGAATATTTTAACGAGTTTTTGGTATATTTTTAACAGTTCATAGTGGTGAGTGTTGATGATTGTTGTGATTGCAAAATTATATTATGTTCTGTGACTTGACATTGGATTTCCTCATTTGTAACAAGAGATATATACAGTATACATTGTTTCAGTGTATACCCTGAATTTTATTTCAGGTATTTCAGTGGTAAATTTTTGGGTATCCCCGCGTGTACCACTGGCGTGTATGTAGTGCCTTCCCTCACTAATTCACGCATGTTAAACTACGATGTCTAACCAAGGTTGTTACCCATCTCAGTTTGACAAGAGTGACCCAACTCAAGTGTCTTCGGTAATTACTTATTCGGACCCTATCACTGTCATTTTGCTACAATGCACGTATTACTTAACCCTGGTTTATCTGAGGACGACCGGATAAATTACTTTCTAAAACTAGATTCAAAATAACGGATCACGGCATAAAACCCATGTGATAAAGAATTATTTTTTTGAAGGTTTCACAAATATCAATACACCAATAATTTAATATATATATTATAAAAAATATATGCTAAATGGTGTTTATAGATAAGCCCGATTTGAAGTACATTGACGTCTTCTTTGATTTAGTCATGTAAGTCAACATCACAACAAATAGCAGTTTCCTAAGTTTGTTCTGTGTCCGTAGCTTAATGGCTAAGCTATGGCACGTTAAGCGAGGTCTGGGTTCGAACCCAGTCGGGCAAACTTTTCGACAACTGCTATGAATCAATAATATTAATATATGTTTTTAAAGCATAAGCCGCTTTAAGGACATAATATATATAAAAAAACAACATTTTTACTAGTGTCTAAATGTAGCACTGTTGGATATATATATATAATATATATATATATATATATATATATATATATATATAAAAAGCCCAGTAAAAAACAATATGTTTATATATATATATATATATATATATATATATCTCAAAGTGATGGTTTATGAATTCAGAACATTAAAGTAACGTTACTGATTTTTTTAAGAAGCGACAACAATTCCCAACGAATAACTCCGTCGAAGTGCCTTAATAATACTTTAAGTTTTACTGTTAACAAATAACCGAACTTAAGTTTGTAGCTGACATTGATAATCCGGAGAAGTACGGAAACCCATATGAAAATAAAAGTAGGCAACTCTGGGTGGCGGTGACCTATTTAACATTGTCCTGATTTTTCATGTTAATTGTATATTATTATGGGTAGTGTGGAACTCACAACATATTATTAATTAATATTGAAATAATATTAATGAAAAAAACACACATTTTAACTAGTGTTCTAAATGTCAGCACTGTTGGGAAATGAAAGACGGTCTGCACTCTCATCAATTTACAAACAATAATTGGTAATGTAATTATTGATACTGATTTGAAGTGAAAACACGATGGAAACCAAATATGGGAGAAGAAAAATCAGCATTTTAAGTTACTCAACTTGTTTACAGTAACTTGAATTATGTAAAAGTAATAATCTAGAAGCATGCGTACTTCGATTCGTCGTGACATGCGTCAGTTTATATCTCAATCACATGGAAACTGTCTCATCTGTACACCTTATAGCATCCTACTTTAACTGCCTTCAGAGTATGTTCTATCCCCGTTTTCTTACGCTTTCAAATCATTTGCGTCACCAATAGAATATACGTAATCAGATACGCACGCGAATATCAAAACTGATGACAGGTATTCTTTTGCAGGCCAAAACCTAAACATTTCCAAACGCACGAATTCTTTGTTATGGTAATGTAAAATTTATCTCACCCGCGATATAAAGCGATTTATAGAAGTACGGATAAGCGGAAATCAACATCCAGCGCCTTGGGAGTTGACTTAACAAGTTCTCACTAGAGGCGGTTCCAAAACACGATTTTGTAAACGAACACTAGTTCACAGGTGTGATGAATGAGTGTGTTTCAAAGGTTATAAAATCGAAAATAATTCTTTAATCGACGCCGAAAAGTTAGAATCATGTTCAAAATACTTATTAATTATCTTAATCGTGCAGTGTTTAACGAGTCGAACTTTCAACTGTAACTTGATAAACGTACGTGGTCGATACGGCAATAGTGCATGTAACGAACACGCCAGTGACACGCAATATAAACACATGCGTTTAGCACATCGCTCAGGGGCCACCCTCTAATCTCAGACGAGATCGCCGGAGGGCGGAGTTCGGTCCTACATTCATTTCAAACTCCTCAAATTAGTTGGGTCAAGGTTTCGTTCTAAAAGAGAGGTTTCTCGTCACAGCTTTGCGCATACCACGATGATATCTGTGAAGAATTTTGATGGCTACTGTGAAGATGATTGTAAAAACTGCTTACAACAAGTACCTACCCCCACAATAGGGAGCGAATCTACTTAATCAGGAGATAGTCAAAGAACACACAATTAATAACATCGTATCGTGTTTGAGATTTTTGGTGGAGGTGCCGGGTACGGACAATACACCTTTAAAATGCTAATTCCTCCTTCGTCACTAAAACATTCAGTATCATCCTTGTTGAAGAGGAATGAAGTCATGACACACGCACAGACGGGCGGACAGTAAAGTGATGCAATGGGGAACTTAAGTCCCTAATATTACACATTAGTTTACTTTCTAAACCAATTGTTTTCAATTAAGGAAGCTTCAAATATTATCATTAAAATTATATTATATACTTAAATTGAGAACCGTGTTCGATCAGAAACTTTAACCATACTTTATAGAATTTTGAGGAAATTTTGAAATTTAAGAAAGATTATTTATTTGTCAATTTTGTGCCAAAATGGGCATTTTATCGATAGGGGCTCGTTAAAAGTTACAAATAGAGTTTATGGCTTCTAAAAAGCACACGTGGAATAATGCCATATAAATTGAAAAGCAAGAAATATAATGCAATTCCAGAAGAAAAAAAAAAACATTCTATTATATTCTTGTATATGTTCATAGTCTATTCATCGTGGAATGTTTTGTGAAGTTTCAACAAAGTTCCAATGTTCACATACTTCGAATTGTTGTTACATTTCTTGGCACACTTAGCATTCATATTCATTCACAAAACGCGAAATGGAATACAAAACTTTACTGAACACATTCGGAAAGTATACTCTATAGAACTTGTTTACTTTCGTTCGAAATACGATAGAAGTTGTCACCGTGCAAACTTCATACAATAGGGGTATTTTTTCCAGAGGTTTTCGATATTTAGGTCAACATAATACGTTACATTGTGGATGGTGTTTTGTTACGCAACACCTACGGTGTTATGTATTAAATGAGCAGGGAAATGAAAAGCTAGTATTTTTTATAGTAAAATGGAGGAAATTCTATATAAAAGACAATACGAAACACAAAATACACCGGAGATTAAAGCTGTGTTACCATCAACATTTCCTCAACTGGGACCCGCACCAAAATTATCTGGCTTTGATAATTGATAATAATTGGTATTGAACTTGCTTTGCCGCGGCCAATGACATTTGTGTACATATCGTATATATCTTTATTTGTTGCTTTATATGCTGTGAATTTGTTGTTGTGTGAACATTTAATGTATTCAATTTTCATGTGTTCAGGGTTATTTTAACGTGTTTAAAGTGTCGACGTTAATAGCAAAAAGTAACTTCTTTGAAAACTAATTAGGGTGTAAACGACTAAAACCACGCTTGAGAGTTTTTCAGTGGCAAAAAAGTAAATTTTGTTCGTTGATATTTTCACGTGACCTTACGACGTATCTTTTGAAGACATGAAGTAACTTTCGAGTTTCGACAGTCCATTTAATGACGGTTTTTCTATACACATTTTATCATAAATTAAAAACTTATTTTTATCGGATTCTTACTAAGTTAAGTAGAACACATTCGCTAACCAGACAGTAGTTCTTAATTGTTTGGAATAATCACTAGAAAACTGTATCTTAAAATCACGTGCCACATCGGCGTCTGCTGAGTAGAAGGGAACGATCGCGTACAACATCAATCTTGGCATTACTTATATCTGTGGAAGAATTCGAGCACATTTCTCATATTTAATACATACCATGAGATCGTAATATTTTAAACAAGTATTGAGCGCATACATACTAGATATTCAAATATAAAATAAAAACCAAAAAGGAGTATCGTCAATGGCATTGGCCGAAATATAGATAAGCGAATAGTCGAGCATGTGACGGGCTGCAATAAGAAATTCTGAAATATTGGCAGTAGAATAAGTTATTGCATGGAGCAGTATTGTTATAATGTCGTCGGTCATTTATGTATTTATTTATTTAACGTCTTTACTATTCAATTATAAAAACTTATTTACAAACGAAGAAGATAAATTAAATAAGTACATAAATGCACACAACATATTGAACTGTAGTTATGCACATTATGAAATAATAATATTCAACGTATTCAACGCAAATAAACTTAAACTAAAAATATATAGACTTCTAAAGAAGAAAATATTTATAAAACTAAAAGAAGAAAATATTTCTAGAGAAGAATTTCTATTCCGTGATTTGATAATGACAATTACATTAATGCTCTTAGAAACCTACTAACAAACGAAGGATTTACTAAACACGTCGAAATGCTGATTTATACTTACGGTAATTTCTTTTGAAAGATAAAATTAAAAACAAATCATTTCAATCAACTTCGTTGCATAAATGCTGGCCAGTGTACGAAGTAACGGCTTAAATTTAACATACGTAAGTACACCTCGACTTAGCTGTTTATATAAACGATAATAAACAACTTGCCGTGAAGTAGTAGTTTCTTACTTTGGGAAGATATTCTATTCCTACTTATAAACAATAATCTCCTACAGGAACAAGAGCGATCTCAACTCAAACCGAAGTCTGGCTTGAGGTCAAAGGGCTTTGTGGCAGGTCAGCCAGCCTAAGTGTCTTGGGACTTCTGTCACACAAGAAATGGAGATGAAAGAATACTACCAGCAGGATGTCGCTATGTGTTGTGGTGGGATTAAAACTATGCCGCAACGAAGAGAGACAAGAGAATATAACAGGGAGTAATTTAGTACACAGTCTTTGCAGCGCTTGTGGTTCACTTTGTTACAGATAGTCAAATATCAAAAGTAACTTAGCACTCACTACATACATGTTGCATTGATTTTCTTCTCGCAGAACAAACCCCATGAGCATTAAGTAAGCGCACATGTAACGCACATGGAAGTAGGTCAGGCAATTCTTCAATTTACATTAATCAACGCAGAAACTTCACCATACACACTCGTGAAAACGCTGATAATAATAATTAACTGCACTTTGATATGGGCAATTTATTTTCTTGTACACACTTACTATAGGGTAGGTGCCGAGGATTGGCCTATTCAATAATAATAATAATAATAATAATAATAATAAATAATAATAATAATAATAATAATAATAATAATAATAATAATAATAATAATAATAAAAATAATAATAATAATACTCGGTTTGTTTCCCTTATTTTAAATTTATTAGCATTTATAAATACAACTTTTTTAAGCTAAATAAGAATATTAAAAAAAAACAGTACCAAGCAATACACGGCACAATAGTGTTTTTTTTTTAAGAGTGTGGTTGAAATTATTATTGAGAAGCTTCAAATAACGTTAGTAATAATAAAGGGATGCATTTTACAACATAAAGATAAAATACACGTATTATGTTTGTCCACCGCGAAGGGGATATTATATACGGGGGGGGGGGGGGGAGTAAAAAGCTTCCCCCACGGCAAATTATTAACTGAATTCTAATGGGATATGAAAAGTAAGAGTAATAGGGACACGATAGTTATGAAAAGTATTCAACAAAATATAATATCAATAAAAAGGGTTGTACTTAGTTTTATTTACATTTGTTAACTCTGTAAGCGCGTAAAGAAAGCGTGGCTATGGTACGAACTTCCTTGGAAGTATGTCTCAAACGGGTATTGTTGACATTTAAAAGTTAAAACGACTTACATTACGTTCGAAAAGAGATCTTTCCACCCTTCATTCTTGTGACAAGATGTTTTATTTAGCTTTGTTTCATACACATTGTAAGATGGATACAGCTTTTGAAAATCCATCCCGGGTTATCACTTCTAGTCTCGTTTTAAACTTTGTGCTCTTCATGGATATAAAAGTATATAGCTTATTCAGCAACTTTGGAAGATTACGTCGAGGTAATTCGGTACGCGATGAAAAGTGTCAAAGACGAAAAGAAGTTATTGTACACACTGGGAACTTGAAGGGTACTTAAATAATAAAAACGTCTCACAATGGTAACAAAGAAACTTTTAAGTGGTGACTTGAGTTTAGTTCCAGATTCGGAACTAATTTTTAAAATGTTAGTGGATAAAATCTTCAAATTCATCCTCAGATCAGACTTGATACTGTTTCAAGACTTATTGAGAAATCTTTTCACGGAAACAACACCTCGAGTTCCTTGAAGAACATCTGGTGGTAGTAAAACTGTTTCCTGTACACTTGTTGATACATGATACGAGGAAGTAAAGATTTCGCTATAATATCCACTACGTGTTATTGTTGTTTATTGAATAAAATCATTAAAATGTTTTGAAACTTCTGTAATTTAATTCTCGAAACAGTTCGTTGTGTACGTGTAGGCTGAATGAAATGAATCTCTCTGAGAGGTGCTAGCGAAAGAGCTGGAGGCAGTTTTTCGATAAAGAAATTTAAAGTAAGGTTGAATAATGTTTAGGAGGCTGCTTTGTTTTAATTTAGGCCTCCGGAAACACACATGCATATTTACAAACAAAGTCGAAACGGAAAATGTTAATGTGATTACGTATTGGTTAGCTGGCCGCGCAACGAAAGCTTGGAATTCAAACAAACAGATGTAATATACGGAAACAGACGATATTTGTTATTTTGACGGCAATTAATTTGTGTACGATTTATCGGCTTGCAATATGGACAGTTCCCTGGGCTACGCTCAAGGATACATATACTATCAATCGTGGAGAAAGACTGCCAACCAGCCTTATAACTACTACACTGTAGGAATTGATATTTTATTTGTATTCGTCCACAAAACATATTAACAAACAGTAATCAAAGTAAAACAAAATATTAACTGAAAATAATTAGATACGCCTAGTTTCTTAAGTTGTAAAAACAAACAGAATTTTCTTGTACTATTTACTACCTGACTTTTTTTTATTCCACTTTACTATTTTATTTAGTGCCAGCTAGCACAATCATTGACGAGTTGTTGCCAATGTTTCACAAAAGATTTAAAAAACCTCCCGTTGTGTATCAGAACTTGATAATAACATTCATAAACAATGCACAAAAAATGTTACAGAATTATCATAATTTAATTTTAGGCCTAAGGAAAAGAAGTTATTAAGACTATGAACATTGGTTAATTATAAAAAAAAATTGTGAATAACGAAGGTAAAAATGACGTTAGCTGGTGTAAAAATGTCTAACCGTTAAGCGTTTTACTGACAGATTTCATGAATGGAAATGGGTGACGAATTATGTTATCAAAAGCCTTAATAAAAAGTGAAAAAATCCTCAACTGAGGCACACTGAGAATCAAATACTGATTTGCAACTTTCAACGAAACATACCTTGACTGAATATCGATCGCATAATAGAATCAAAACTAATTCAACATAATATTTAGTTTCTCAATCAGTTGACAATAGATTTCTTGTAAAACGTCACTAATATCGATCGTACTTGTATTTGTTATTTTACCAAGAAGTGCTGTACGTATTGCCCGATATAAATGAGTGAAATCAGTCAAATCACTTCGGGTAAGAGTATTGTGATAATTTTGTTGTTGTTTGAGGTTGCCTGGAAAAAATATATTCAGGTTTGAGTACGCACATCACCTTAATTATTATAGGTGTCCTTGATCAAAAAGAAATAACATTTTATGAATAATGACTTAAATTAATGTTCCTGTACGGGATGATAATATGTACACACAATACGGTTTTCTAACACTATACAAGTAAAAATAATACAGAATAATGGATAATGTTAAACGTTATGCCAAATGGAATGCAAATTATAAAATTATCAGCTTATTACATATTATGTAACATGTGATGCAGAAAACATTTGCTATGTCCTGCTGGAAGGAATTAAACAAAAATGAATACCGATAATAATCTTTGATCTAAGCATAAGTTAGACATTCATCTTGTTTTACGTTACAAATTGGTTAAATTTTATACAAGCAATGCATGATAATTGAATTTCAAACGTAAAATGAGTTTCTTGTAACGGTAATTGTTTAATAATCCAAAATGTCAGATTAAAATGTAATCTCGGTAAAAAAATAAACTTGATTATATACATTACAGTGTAATACTAATAGCTCACGGTCCGCCGGGTTCTCCGTATACAGGCCTGCAGCTTGCCGACGTGTGAACATGTATGTGGGATTCTACATGTCGGAAACGTTACCAAACTTAATTTACCTGATGCGCCGTTCAAACTTTACCTAACAAGATAAACAGCGTGATGAAATTCAAGACCAGCGAATACCCGGCACCTCCACCATCGCCTCATTACGCGTCTAGTCTTGCGAGTAAATACGACGTTTTACACTGAAATTTAATTAAATATAGTTAAACTAACCCTTGGTAATATGACACGATAATGCTCACATCGTAAGTAAATTAAATTAATTAAATTTTAATTTGTAATTGTAATCTTCAACTTAACTCGGCACCTCCACCGAAAAATGTGTATTTCAGTTTATGAAAATATATTACTCGTAATCAGTATTGGCAAAGTTCATCCCTGTGTTTGGCGAAATAGTAAAGTTTCGTCCCTATGCCCGATGTTATTGCTTACTTCTGGAGTAGTAAGTAGAGGCTGAATTCTAGAGACTTACATTCTAAAAGGTTATTCAAGAAATAAAGTGTTATAAAATGCATACACTAATGCAATTGTGAAAGTAAAAACGCATTTATGTTAGTGACAACTCGATAATTTCCATGACCTCAGTAACACAAACGAGTTTTTGGGGATTTTACCCCCAACAAAATACAATAAATAAGACTTTGTGAAGAATAGAACTTCCTACTAGAACTTTCAGATTTAATGAGAAAATCCTAAACGAGATGGGCCAAGCTTGATGATTAATGCATTACATCTGTGACACTTAAAACTCCCACTTAGGACAACCCTAACTAAGACAACAACTTTGAGCAAACATATTAAAGAAATCATGCAAACGCTAACAAAGGAAGCGAAAGTAACAGTTAGTGAAAAGTTACAAACGTGCAAAAAGTTTGTTGTGTAAGAAGAATCTTCTGCACTCACAGTATCCAGCTCTCGGGCTAGAAAGCAAATATTTGAAGAGGACACAAAAGAAATAGAGGGGTAGTTCACTATAGAATACAGAGTGTTTACACAAAATTGTCCATATTTGTAAAGGCATTATGTTTTCGCATAGCGGGGATTTGTTATATTTTGATATAGAGTGCGACATTTTCTCCCGGGGAGAGAAGTTGTTTAGTTTGTACTATGTATTTACACGCTGATTTCATTACAGAGTAAATTACTGAATTTAAAAAAATTTTACACGAACGTGCAGGTAATAAAGAACAGAGAACCCCACGAGGAAAACAGATGTATGCAACATTAACAATAAGTGTCAATATTGTTATTATTTTTTTAACTAGCTTCCCTGTCCCTTTACTTGGTCTGCCCGGTAAAATATACAAAAACTGACGCGAGATCCAAAACCATGAACGATAAAGAAGAGAAAATTACTCTGAAAAGTAGCCTGCAATAATTAATGACTCAATTAGATTATATTGCATCGACAGGTTCTTCAAATATGACCTAACTGTTTTTTTATGTTTCCCTTATATAATCAGCTACGGTTTCGAATTATGCAAATATAGCAACAAGAACCTTGCGGTAAAAATTGAGCGAGGACTTTTAGTGGCGTGGATCGGGTCTTAAGTCTTCTGAGACAGGGTCCCATGGGCTAACAATGCGCCACTTCAACCGGTGACAAAGAGTGTCTTGTCACGATTCTTTGCTAAAGCTTTCGAAAGTAATCAATAAAACAGGTAATTTACTGAACTAAAGTCGATTTGGAAGCTTTTGTTCACTTTCGGTATAAAAGTTAACTATTTCGTGAATATCGTTCATTTTTATGCATACAAAATAAACTATTACTAAAGAATTGCTCTCCAGAAAATACAGATCTTTGAATCTTCTCACGGGCGAAACATTATGTTTGTCTTTCTTGGCAATAAACCTACTAGATAAGGTCTTACTATGTAAAAAGATAATTATGAACTGTCATAACTACCTTCCAAACTAAAGTTTTTAACGGGAGTGTACCACAAAACAAACTTTTTAATCTACGATTTACGCTTAGTAATAAGCAGAACCATGTTGAAGAAAGTGTGTGTACGGTCAGTCCTAACTGCCAACTCAGCTATTTGACGCACTTGAGTATCATCGTGTGAAATCGGGTGTGGGTTTTCAACCAGTATTTAATCAAAATTGTTTTGTACTGTAAGAGTGGCAAAATTCATTCAACCATTTATAAGCGAAATGTTCTGGAGAATTTACTTGAGTAAAGCTCTTTACCTTTATCAAGAACGCGAAAATAAATTCCTCTATCTCCTCCATTCTACCGTTAAATTATCGGCATTGTTTTGTCGAGTTGCCAATTCAAACGCGAATACAGTAAAATGCAGAAAATATTTGTTTGGCTTCATCATAGAAGGGACCAGAGGCTTTGGCTGGATTTGCACGGTTTCTCCTAGATGTGGCCTCCGGGATCTGATACCTCTAGTAACAAGTTTGGGGAGCGTATAGCCCCACCATTGCACGCTCAGGCTCAGTCACATGGCGAATCCGTTTCACAAACTTATTCGGGAACATTGGAGAACGCATACCCAAAAATAATTTTGAACGCACAGACTATTATTTTGATTACTTTAATATTCATGCTTTTCTTTACAATACTCGAGACTCGTATTTTTGTGTTAACTTTTTTACATAAATTAATTAATTTTTAAATAAATAAATAAATAAATAACTTAAATAAATAAATAAATAAATAAATAAATAAATAAATAAATAAATAAATAAATAAATACATTGGATGGTATTAAGAGTCTTCCCACTCAGTCATAACTGATTTTAATTGGGGGACATTAATTTTGTATGACCTATTATTTAAATTTCATATTTTTCCACTTTTTCCACTTCTTACAAAACCTGATGACATTCATTACACTGGGAAGCTTCGCAAACGCATTTTCAGGCGCGTTGTTGGATGAGCGTATGTTTTTTTAAACGAAAAAAAGCGTAAAATTGCGATTTTCATGAGAAATTATTTTTCGATCGCGCTCAAATTTCACACAAATATATAAATTCATAAAATTAAGGTTCTTTGAAAAAATCATTACAATCGGATAAAGCATGTAGGTGTTGTAAGTCGAAGAAATTTTTAAAAAAATCGAAAAAAATCGTAAAATTGCGATTTTAATGAGAAATAATTTTTCGATTGCGCTAAAAACGTGGCGGTTCTAAGTTCAGAGATTTCAAGGCCTCCAGAAAATTTCATCGCAATTGGAGTATCGGTTTAGCCGGAATCGTGTTAACAAACAGAAAAAAATACGAAAAAAAAAAGAAAAAGAAAAAATGAAAAAAAAACATTACGGATTTTTTTTCTCCAGTGTAGTGAAATGGAATCTTCGCTTCGCTCATCCATTTGATTACAATTTATTAAGAAAATACCATGCCAAGTTCATTGTGAGAATACAACTAATAGAGATCCTTATTTGATACCTTTTCGCAATTTCTATTTTTCAAGGTAAAACTTTGAACAAAAGCGCCAAAGAAGTGTATACATTATAAATTATGGCATAAGATCTATTCATAATTTCCTTTGTTTCCAACAACCTCAAGTCTGTCAAGCCGATGTTCCTTGCCTCGCCTTTCTTCGTATAATATGGAGCTTGAAACTAAAACCTTGTCGTCAGTAGCTCGCGTCGTCATAACAGCTTATTGCAGTCAAACTGTGCATATGAACTATTATGATCGCAATTTTATTAAACGTGTGGTCCAATATTGAAACAATATATCACAAAAATAACATGCAATGTTAGAAAGTGAGCACATGTTGGCGTTTCAGATTGTTTATAAGAAGGACGAGGACTCTATTGGAGTAGGGATATTGACATGCGTGGCATCATGTACCCACGGTGTCACTGTAATATAGTGTTGATGTTGATTTATCTAACTGTTGCAGTAAATGCATTATTTCTACTCTGTAAATTACAAAATACGACAATTCCTTGTGTTGCTTTGTTGTTTTATGCATTATTGACACATTGATTGTATTAACCCTTATTAAATTTAATTTTCAATGAAACATTATTTTTAAGTTATGTTATCGCCATTATTGAAAATGAAAGTCCTTGAGTAGGTATTTTATTGTTGAAACACAATGTATTGACCTTTAAATCAAGTATAATATTTCCTGCAATCTTAGTCATTGAGTATTAGGTATTTCGGCTTTCTTTAACTTTAAAAGTAGTAAACTTGCGATATGTCGACGAGCTAACAGTATATTTCAAATTTAAACCAAAAGATGAACTTCAGGTATAGCTTCATAAAAAATTGATATTATTATAATTATATCATGCTTAAAGTCTCTTTCCATTAACAATGATAATGTGTATTTAATTATAACGTGTAATAAAATGGTTTGTTACGATAAACAATTTTGATTTAAAATAAAGAACAGAACAATTTTAAAAGAGTACTCTCGTTCAGTATTAATTGATATACATCTCCTTCTTATATCTTATTTCTTTGTGTTGGGTGTTTGGAAACAAGATGTTTAAAATAATTAAATACATATTACTATGTATTTTGGTGGAGGTGCCGGGTCACACATTTTAAATTTTCTGGCATGCTAGCCACTATCCCATTACCCCCGGATCACCAAAACATATTTTTATCTGCCTTGTTGGTAAACACCAACAAAAAACGCATGTCAATCGGACGCCGTATTCGGTTTTTATCGTGAGACGTGACACGCGCATAGATGGACAGAATATCAAATAATTATTAAAAATGAAACGCAATGTCCTGAGAATCCACTAATATTATCACGGGCCGTGAAAGCCTTCATTCCTTTAACTACTGTATTCTTAATGTGTGTTCTACTTGGTTGGCATCCAACGTTTTTGTTGCCACACACGCACAACACGCACACGCATACAGAAACATATACGCATACACACACACACATACACACCGCCACGTAGCAGTGCGCAACCGTGCGAGACAGCGTACAGCTCGCCAACTGCACACCAAGCAACTTAGCGTCTCACTACTTTTACAAACTAATTAACGACTTGGTCCGACCGCTAATTCGTATTCACTAGGCGAGCAACGTGTCACAAATTTCCGCTCGTTCAAAGCAAACTGGTTGTTTCCTAGCACACAACTGTCCGTCATTTCAACACGAATACCACTCATAATAACTACCTTGATGAATTTTGAAAATAACCGGCCCTTCAAAAAGCTCCATTTTTGGTTATTCCAGAGCACTCGTACAGATATTTTGAGTCAAAGGAAAATGCATGAAAGTTAGTTGAATGAAAGAGGAACTTGAATAAAAAAGAAAAAAATTATAATTTTTTTATTTGGGCGGGACAAAAGCTCCATTTTGGCCATAATATGCAAATTTTGGTTCAATAAGAAAATGAGAGCTCTAAGCGCAATACTATTTTTAAGCTATGATTTTATTTATTGTTTCAACACACCTCTGTCTACGTACTGAGTATAAGGAAAAATAATTTTTTGAAATAATGTTCAATGTGCGATTTTTTTGTCACATGGTAAAAATAAGAGTTATGAACCGGTGGACGGAAAAAATCGTACATCAAACGCTATTTCAGAAAAAAAAATCCCTTATACTCATTACGGAGACAAAGGTGTGTTGAAACAATTGAAAACAAATCATAGCTTAAATTAAGTATTGCACCTAGAACTCTCATTTTCTTATTGACCCAACATTTGCAAATAATGGCTAAATGGAGCATTTGTCCCGTCCCCAAAAAAATGTTTTTTCCCAAGTTCCTCTTTCATTGAACCAACTTCAGCCATTTACCTTTGACTTTCAAAATATCGGTAAGAGTTCTCTGGAATAGCATTAAACAAGCTATACAAGTATTTAAATCACCACGGGACTTGACAATGTGGACCAGTTGATACAGCACCCCTAAGTGACACAGTCTACAGAGAGGTATTTAATGTTCAACGATATTACAGCGTCAGATATCCCTCTTCAACATTTCGGAAACTTTTCCCCATGAATATTCAAGTCATTTTGCTTAAAACTTTCAGTCCCTTTGCGTTCCTTCGGAAAAGTGGAGAAAAATATATTCCTCCAAAGTCCCGCGAAAGTTGGTGCTAATGACAATGCATGCATAAGATGCACTGAATCCCAATGTTGTCTGCCTCGGGAAGAATACAACGTTCGAAAAACAAACAAAATCAAACAAACAAATACAAAAATGAAATCCTTAGATGTTTAAGAAATTCCACATTGAAATGTACCGCTTTGTTCTTTTATCGTCGCTCCTTTTGACTGGCGATGTGCTTCTGAAATTTCACTTAAAAAGTTTCTTCAACGAAACTTGTAGATTTCTTTTCAAGAAACAACACGAAATAATGAATCGAACAAACGAATCCCACCGTTTTGTACGAGCTTGGTTGACTTGGACGAAGAAAGGGAAGCTGTATCGGTATCATTCTCAACTCCGAGATAAAAGGGTTACCATGCACTGATCACAATGGGAACGAACACTAACAACAAGGTAACTGCGCGACAATGAGCGACAACATCTGCTCACCGACTGGGTTATTAAATTACACAAGTAGGGCACATGTCTGTTTACTTCCAGATACATTAGTCCTCTAGAATCTAGATGACAGACGTGACTCGGTGCTGGAAGGAATGTTATTCGGAGGGCTGTGGGTTCGACTTCAGCGAATCCTGAAACCTTCAGTTTAATGCGGATTAAACTTCAGTGACAAATATACAAACTGGAAATTCGAACCTGAGCAGACTACGTATTCTGAAAAGTCGAACATTTCTAAAACCCGAATAACCAAGTTCAACTATCAGGATAGCGCATCCATTATATCAGGTATTATTTTTATATCTTGTTGATTACATTTTACATTTAAAAAATAAGTTAACAAATTTGGCGAAACGTCAACTAATTTGTGAATTCAAAATTGAACCCTAACCGAAGAGAATTTTGTATGAAATATATATTGGACGTTAATTACCTAAATATAAGAATACATACCAATACATGTTTGAATTTAATCTGTGAAATATTGTAATTTATCATATTCATACACAATATAAAAGTATACACGAAGCGTTTATTCATTGGTTTAGTATTCAATTGCATTATTCGTTGGAAAATGTGAAGGTTCAGTAAATAGAAAATAAATACGAATGTGAAGTTTGTGTAGCTGGTAATCTAAAGAGCCTTGGATACAAATGTAAAGTAAGTTGAAATAGGTGACAATTACTTCTACGTATTAATCGAATGCCACTGAGCTATTATCATGTACATTGTATGTTTATCTCGCCAATGAATCAATCTGGTGACACAATTATGAATTGAATATTAATTATAACACTTGATTTAAAGCGAGGTAATACTGTGGATGTGATTATTGGAAGTTGTGACTCCGAATCTAAAGTTTGACCACCATAACGAACGAACGAGCGAAGTCACTAAATACATTTCCCGTGTTCTGGGTGACGGAGAATTTGCTAAAATACTCACGTTTCTATTATAATTAGCGAAAACGCATGACTAATATTCCAGTGAAACAGAGATGAATTAAGAAGTATGTCAGACAATTTCTCAATGTGCTCGTATCATGTGAAATTTATATCTTAAAACGTAAGCATGCTTTAAGGAAAATATCGCAGTGCTTGCAAGTAGCGGAAAGATTCGTCAGGTGATGGTTATCGTAAGAATGCTATCGAACCACACTCACAGGATACACCTTCTCAATGGTTCTGTGTGAGATGGCTCAGTTGGGGGGAAGCTGAATAGCGTCGACTGGAAGAACGTCGACCACCTCGTTTGTACAGGCCTTGCACAACGAAAGGTAAGGAGGAACAAAGAAAGTACACTACACACGAGGTGGTCGACGTTGTTCCAGTCGACGCTATTCAGCCGACCCCCAGTTGGTGCTACATCGGTACCCGGGCTCGATCACCGGTCTGGACACACCTTTTCGTATTGTCATCACACATGCGTACACATATTTAATTTATTTGAGATTTAACCGTTAGTAATTAATTTAACTGTTTAAATGGGACACAAAATTGATTATCATTTCAACAATTAGGATCAATTTAACTGTTAATTAATTGGATTACCCTAATTGCCCCAATTAACATTCATATCACAATTTTGTGTTTCTCGTTCCTCGTGATGCTTTACTTTGGCTTCCAAGCTCCAAGTGCTCTCATCCCAATTAGGGGACGTTTTGTAAATTCTGGACCGGATTTGTGTTGCTCAAGAAAATAATTTAACAAGCAAAACCACCCAATCAATGAAGCAAAAGATGTAGGCCCATTCCACTTAAAATCGGTTCTTATTACTGACTGGTACGCACACGCAATGTTTTTTTTGTTTTCAATAATCTTTGTTGTTTATGGTGTAAGCCAAGCTCTATGTAATAAACTCTACTGATCATTTATATTAACTCGACCTTATTCCGTTCAAAAGAACCAAATCGCAAAAGATTCACGTCCAAACTTTTAACAATACAACCAACTGTCGAATAACGTTATTCCCTCGTATGTTGTGGATAGCTTATGTGGGACTGGGAGGCTATCTAGAATGTGGCTAGCCATGAGGGCGGAGTTAAGTTCTATGCCCACCTCAACTAGAGTAGTTTAAGTTTGTGTGGTCTACGCACAAGGCACAAGTAAAGGGGAGTAGTACGTGTTTACGGCGCCACCTGATCGAAATATGCCATGGTGGCGAGATACACATTTTACTTGTAGTAATGTTGATAAACATATCTGAGTAACTAGTTCAAGTATGAATATTAGTTTCATTATATTATGGAATGAGGAAGAGGTCACTTAATTCGTTAATGAGAAGGTAGAATCACCAACAAAGAGCATAATATTCACAATAAGTTGCGATATTAGCGGCGCGAACCCATAAAAGATTATGTTAAGTAGACGTATAGAATAATTACTTTTCTTGCGCTTTCGTTCAAACAACAACGCACAGGTCAATTTATATAACCACGTGCATTTAAATAACTGATATTTATATATTGAAGAAATATTAAAGCAAAACATATGACCAAAACAAATATGAACTTATTCGTGTACCATACAGTTTTTGTCAAAAACGGATATTATTCTGCGTGCATTGGTTCCATACTCTTTGTAACTGCATCCAAACCGTTACTAATGTAAGAATGATTGAATAATCCACGGAAAACTTTTATTTGTATCAATTGTTATACAAGGAGTATATTTACACACTGCTTCAGCACGAAGATTCGCTTAGGACTCACAACCCAATGGGCAATACTAATGTGTTCGATCATAATATGCTCTATCAAAATTGATTTCCTCTGTACCACAGTCACCCTCGTCCATCTCCATCACTGGCAAATTAAGCCGCAAAAGAAGATAATAAAGATGATTGTTTCATTCATTTATCCCGCGACGGCTTTGACCCCTGGAGGCAGACGATGAAGGATGACGGGCATCGGAAAAAGAAGTTTCGTCGCTAGATAAAAGTGAGTATTCCTTGTTTTTTGCCACCCAATAAATGCACTATCACTTACGATTACGCCAATTGTGGCAAGACTTGACATCGTTAATAGACTCGTAAATTAAATACGCATTGGTGGTTTATGGTTTATCATGGACGCGAAAACACTCGGCGAAAATATTTATCAAAAAACTATGCACAGCATGTGGTTTAAAAAATAAATTCAACTGCATTTGTGATGATATATTAATAAACTTTTGTGGTCTCTGCAGACAATGCTGTTGCATCAATACAGATAATAACACTAGATTGATTTATAAATTTGAAATTTAAATTTAAATCTGGGTCTTAAAAATAGTTCTTCAAGAATCAATGCAAGTTAATTTCACTAAATGCCACCTTTATAACAGATATGAAGTTTGGTGATGTTTTGTAAACATGACTGATTATATTAATTTCATTCAAATGCGTAAAGTATTATTTACAGAAAACAGAAAATATATATGCAGTTAAATGATCTCCGCAATTAAGAAACATAAATTTAAACATGTACATCAAACAATTTCTAAAAAAGTTTTGAAATACGATCTTTTCATCAAGTAACGACGATCGTTAATGCAATGTTACAGGTTGTATTAAATGCAGTTCTATATGGGCACTAGCAATGTCATAGTGACTCTATCCTTTACATACGAATGTAAAACGCTTTACATTTTCGTAAAAAGTTGTCACCGTTTATTTTTTCAGCCCGATTTATCAAGCACACATATAAAAGCTTACACAGCCTTTAGAAGTGCGAGTCGCCCGTTGCTCTTACGCGTGTTCAAACGTGCCAGGGTCAACATGGCGTTTGCACTGGCAACGTTCAACATTGAAAAGAACATTTAGCTTGCGCTTAAGCTGTTTGCTTGGGAGTCCCAGGCAGTTAGCATTAGCTCGCGTTGAATACAAGGCCGTATAATCAACTTCCCTGTATTCTTACAAGTTCACACATTTTCAGGATTTAAATGAAGAACACTAAACTCTAAACTGGAGATAAAATACAGAACATTAATATTCTTCGAATAAGGCAAATAAAATAAGAGGTCAATGAAAAACACCAAATGAAAAACAACAATGGTTGTATGTTTGTTTCTCCTGAAATCAAATAGTATTTTGATTTTGAATACTAGCATATCAATTTTTATGAACCATTTTGTAGTATCAACTTGGTAGTACCAATTCAATAACTTGTGGATGTAGTTACCGCGCCCTTTTATTTTAAAATTGTGTAATAACTACTAGATTAATAGCAACTGTAAATCAATTTTCATACAAAAAATAGAGAGAACATTAGTATTTTAGGAGCAAAACTCTGCTGTTCATTTCCCCATTGACATGAAAACATTCATGGTTTCAAGACTTCAAGATGATATATATATATGATAACATTTTAAAATATTTTACGGTAAAACCACGTACCTATGTTAAAATTGGAGTCCTAGTTGGACGTTGTCGGGTGAATGCAACGTTTAGCCAATGTTGCAATTGGCCTCTTCAGGCGAGCGTCGAGCTGTTACCAGGCCGAGCACTGTCACTGCACTGACTTGTTGATGTGACTTGGTGCCTCGACGCAACCAGGCACCAAGATATCAACAAGTCAATGTTGATGTCTTGGTGCCTCGACGCAACGAGGTACCAAGACATCAACAAGTGCACAACAATAATTGGTGCTCGTTACACTGTTACACGAGCGAACTTCAACGGGTCTCGGCTTGCTAATTAGCGGTTTCTTTGTGTATGGTTGGCACTATTGACAAACGCTGACGGACGCTTGTCTTTTGGTGCATGAAAAGCCGAGCCCGACGAGAATTAAAGCCACAGTCATCACTGCAATGGAAATTAATGCTAACTATTCCAAACACCAAAGTAACCGGTTCGGAACCGAATAAACGGGTATCCGGTATTGCCCTTAATTATATATTCAGTATGCAATACAGATTAAAGTAAAAAATGTGATTTATCACTTTACAAAATGGCGGTCGTTGAAGCACTGTGTGGTGCGTGCCTAACGCATTTCCCACCCCTTCCACGTCCGGCTAACATTTGATTTAGAAGAGTTAAACCGTGCAATTCAGGTGATTTATAAAAAGAAAACACCTGCTATTACAATATGGTTTATATGTTACCATTTTTCTATATTTAGATGTTTCATAGAAAGTTCCAAGGATAAGAAAAGAGAGGGGGTATAGCGCAGACTCGGGTAGGATCAAGTTGGGAACTCAGGCGTCATTCAATTGTTGCTGATAAAACTTCATATCTCCAGTAGTCAGTCATGGGGGAGTCCCACGAGACCTGCCAATACTTACTACGCGATGTAGTTTTTTTTAGTTGCCGAGGGGAAAAGTGCACCAAGTGACAAGAAATGGAAGGGGATGCAACGGTAGTGGATCAGAGTCAGGTTTTGAGGTTTCTGGACGGAAAGCCGAACAAAATGAGACATAGGGTGATTGAAATCGGTTTCAGTAGGCTGCTATTTGTTTTTAGGGGTTTAATCACAAATCGAAGCTAAGATACAATAAGTACAGATCGTGAGAACCAAAGTCGATTCTACATTCTAACAAAACATTGAACCTAGTAAATTAAAATGATTCGGGTGACATTTTTGGAGTACGTATTAGTATACCAATTTCCAAATGAGAGGTTGTGTCAAACAAATTTACAACCCACGCACTTTTACACACTTCGTGAATCAACGGATTGTTTGTACTTTGCCTTCATTTCCATATTGTGATATTGGGCGGCGTTTCCATTTGAGGAAAACCCTCCTAGCTGTTTGGTTAATTCATTTCAAAGACAAACAAAAACCAGTGGACATACAAAGTTACATGTAAGGTATTTGTTTTGAAATGTTTAGTAATGAAATACAAAAGAATCGACATCATGAAATATAATGTTGTTACTTAAACAAACAAAGTAACAACTCACGAGCTATGTCATAACCAATCTCTGGCATGATAAAACCCCATCTTACACATGCTGCACGTCAAACTGTTTTATAGTGCGTGGACTAAATGCTAACAATATATATACACCTACAACTTGTTAAAAACATGAAAATATCTTATCTGAAGAGACAGTAGTTCGGCATTAGCCATCACATACAATTATATATTTAGTTTATCACAACACATGTATGCAATCTAGTTGTTGGTACATTCGCAAAATAGATATTGTAAAAACGTAAGTATTCCTAAAATAGTCATTTTGCTGATTTGATATGTAGCCTATATTGAGAAGGAGCAAAGATATGAAGTTGATTTAAAGATTATGGATTACTTATAAATAATCGAGAGGATTTTCGAATGTGACCAACAATAAATTAGTTGATTGGATTGATTGGATATTGCTTAACGTCTCATATTAATGCACTTTGGCTATTCGAGACGAAATAAATGCCTCATTTAAAGATGAGATTCACTTAGTAAAAATGTTAGTTAAATAAATAAATAAATAACAAATAAATAACAAATAAATAAATAAATAAATAAATAAATAAATAATAATAAATAAATAAATAAAAAATAAAAATTAGTGATACTCCGAATATAAGATCACGGAATCGTGTCTTACCGCCATATTATGAACCCACAACAGCTTATGTTAATTTGATTATGAATCAACACATCACATAACTTAAACAGACTGTATAATAACAAACACGTTCAAATTTACATTATTTTACATTGTTTCCCGTCTATACTAACCCCGGCCGAAATCAATAATTCAAACATTGGTTCTATATGCAAGTCCAGTTTTTAATGCAGGCCCACACATGCATTGGGTGTGTCAGTTTTGCTATGGTAAGATAAAATACTCATGTGAATTGAGTTTTGAGAGGAAATGTTCGTTCTGACCCCATCGTGGGACTTCTGCCCCCCCCCCCCCCCCTACGCCATAGTCCACTGACATATCAGCCACTTTTTCTCTCTGCAGGAGACACTATATGGGGGATTGTTTTATTTACACTGTATGGAAAAGTTTCCACATGAATAATTCCTTGTTAAAAGTTTCACTGTGTGTTTTTGGTGACCTCTCTACCCCATACAACAGGATACAACCACAATATCAGAGTTTCGAATAAGATTATCAGGGAATAATACGTATTTCTGTGTGTCATCTTTGTATTCTTCTCATGAAGGTGTGCCCTAGTTACCTGTAAACTTGTTCAACTCACAAGTGGTAAAAACATCTATTACCACAAACTTCCGAGACACTAATTATTATACTATTTAAATATAAATTTTCACGGGAGGGTGAATTTTCAATAAGACTTTGCTCAATGACACTAATTCCATATTTAATTACATAAGTTTAGAATCTTTTTCGTGTTATACGGATGTTAAGATTCCAACAGAGGTTTCATCTTTTAATTTGCAATAAATAATAGTTTCAAACCATGTGTTCGTATTACTGGAAACTGTGATTATAATTGGATGTTAAATATTTTACTAAATGTATGATAAAATTAATTTTGAGCACTGCAACTATAAAGAATATCAATGATTAATATCAGGGGTCACCTGAGTTACACACAGCAATTCAATCATAAAACTTGGTGAGATCCTTCCATCCAAATTAACCACATAGTTTTCATTCTGCGTTTATATATCCCGTGCAAATGTTAAAAATCTGTACAGACTTAAAAGATTGACCACTTTTCTTTATAAACTATAACAATATGAAAGTACTGAAACCACAAGTTATTTTTTCGTTGATGTAGATGATGTATTAAATTGTTAACCAAAAGCATGCCTATGCCTTTAAATTGTCCCTTATATTAGGGAGCGAAGCTGTCCTATATGCATCACTTTCCTGTCAGTCCATCACTTCTCACAATAATAACTGAACATGGCCTCCGACTGACATGCATTTATTTGTTCACATTGCTATTCCATGTTGGTACTCCCCGTACCGAGTTTGTAAAGCTTATGTCAGGAAATAGCTTGCTAAAGTAAGTTCCAACGGAAACCGTATCAGATACCCAGGATCACAAAAATAAAATAACTTTTTTCTTCGACGTTACTCCATCAACTAAGACGCATATGTCTGGAACCTATTTAATTCGATTCCGATGCTCACAATCTAAGTATCTGCCTTCACTCTTCGTCCAATATCGTCTCTTCCATTGCCTTATCATCACTATTAACAGAAAATACGCAAGTTACTGCTACATTTACCCCCCACATAGTCTATCACTACTGTTCATTCGCGACATATATTCAATACATATATTACTTGTAATATATGGGCGCTATGTCAATAGCATCCTGTCATGGCCCATGGGTTTATGAACATTGTAATGCAAACAACTAAAATCATTGCCGTGACAAATTTACTATTAGAACAGTGTACTTAAATATTGCATCCTAAATTGACAATTTGCATGAATATTCCTGCGCATAAGTTTTCTTGAATTAAAATGGCTAAATGTTATGTTTCGGGCAAGTTTGATTGCCATGTCGCTCCGGGGAAAATTAATCAAATTTAAAGGACCATTCTCCTGTGCGTTACAGGTTTGGAGCAGAAGTGAGATACAAAGAATATTACGATCATGGTGGATTTGAAATTGAACCGTCAATCGGTCGCGTAACAAATGACTAAGGAAGGATGAGAAACAATAGTCAGTGATCCGTTCATTGAATGAATCTCTTTCCCTTGCACAATGCGCCCTTCGAACCAACGGTTCACCACACAGGCCAGCCGAACGGAAGCAAAATGACAAATAGTGATTTGGAATACTTCACTAAATTAATTTGAGCCTAATGGGTGGGCTGCATGGGCGGTTGCGATGGTGGTGTATGTGACAAATGGTTGTGTCGTGCTTGTAATGAAGAACTCGCACACGCAATCCAAACTCCAATACAACTGACGATTAGTTTCGATGACACGTAGCAAAACCACACCATTTGTTCAATAGGGGGACGAAAAAAAACGTCAGTAAAAATATAAATATAATTGTAGAACGTTTCACATTTTGATTTTTTGTTGGCGCACTGCATCCAAGGGAAGCAACATATGTTGCAGGGAGCGAGTGGATGATTATGGTGATTGCTGGTACGCTGGTTGTTTTACGTCCGGCCAATCAAATGGACGTCGGTTGATGGTGTATGACTGGGAACCTAGTTCCATTAATTCTGCCCAGATTTAATTGTCCCTCATTTGGAATCAATTGATGGATCGGATTGGTAAAGTATACACAATACTGCTATTTAACGAGTGGATGTATTATCAATGGGTGTACTGACGAGTGAATGCCGAGTAACATGGTGAATGCTAAGGTCTCTGCTACACGTCACAGTCACACAGTCAGCGTATGTCCTAACCTAGTCACCACACACGGAATCACAAGTGGCGAATTAAATATATGAGACACAAAAAATAATAGTGTGCTATTTTGAAGGAATTATTTGATAATAATAACAAAATATAACATGGAAGATAATTCACGTTAGAATGACACATTTCTTTTATACTAGGAATTCAAAACCTGCCTTGCATGAAATAATTTGAATACCAATTGTCATAAGTTCAAATACTGGGTCAACTAAAATATAAGATTAATTAATAGATAAAAAAAAATCAATCGCAATTTCCGTAACTTATTATTTATGAATGCACAACGTCTCTGAAATCTGATATTGATTCATGGAGTAAATAGAATTTAGCGTATTGAATAGGGCGCGCTCAATTAACTGTTATAATAACATCAAAACGTAATTGTTTATCGTTCAACTAAAAACAATACATTTAACGTAGTTAGTATTTTTTCTATCTTGATCAAAATAATAACAAAATAACCACATTGGTTAAATGTGGAAACCATGTTTACATATCCAAAGTAAATAGTGTGAACATTACAATATACAGCCTTTCTGCGTATTGTAAACTATATGCCCACGAATATTAAACCCCCGGCTAAACACATTAAAATAATTATTTATAATAATAACTATGCTTACTTGTTTGCAATCGGTTTCATTTCTACTGTTGTTCAAGCTGCATATATGCTACAAATACTCTTAAATAATGATAAATTAATAAATACATACTGGGAAGAGCATGCACGGTGCCAACTACTGGCTTAAAGAATCGTGCTACACATTGCACTCATCAATCTGAATAATGTTGTAATAATTAAATACGCCACTATGCCACATTAATATTTTAAAAAAATCATTTATTACATTTTTTAAATATATAAACTGCAATTATTTGTTAATGCTATTCGACCGCGTTTTTCTATTTTCCAAAATATGCTACCAAGTCCAAATATAGTGAATGGCTTTGAAACCTAGCTCTTTTAGAAAATCAAAACTATTTTTTTTTTAACTTTTATGATCCGGTACACGGCCAATATAGCCACCTCAAAATAATTCCAAACTTCAATTCGCCATGGCACACCATTCAACGTAGGGTGTTGTGTTTTTGTGACATTAATTTTCAACTGGTTTTCTATAGGCTGACTGAGAGTTTTTTTAAAACAATTGTCTTTCCTGCGAATTTTTTTCGTTTGGCGGTATTTTTTACCGATTTGTACCGCCAAACGAAAAAAATCGCAGGAAAGACAGTTGTTAAAAAAAATATTTTTTTCTCTCAGTCAGCCTATAGAAAATCAGTTGAAAATTAATGTCACAAAAACAACACCCTACGTGTTTGAAATTATTTTGAGGTGGCTATATTGGCCGTGTACTGGATCAGAAAAATTTGAAAAAATAAATAGATTTTTTAAAATAGCCAGGTTTCAAAGCCATTATCTATGTTTTGACTTGGTAGCATATTTTGGAAAATAGAAAATCGCGGTCGAATAGCCTTAATAAATTTCTCGCCTTAACAAAACGAAAACTTCCAGTAAATGCTTTCAAATACATTAACACGATCCACTTTTAAAACAGAAGGATCTGCTTGCAAGGCACAAATCTCGTGCATCAACGCGGTCCTCCAATAGGGAACTCCGTAAACCAGAGATATTTCTGGATGACATACGTCCGTTGCGAAATCCAGACATTCCCTCACCGGTTCGACAGACACGGGTCACGCTTATCCACAGAGCAGCTCACAACAAGTACAGGAAACGGGAACTCTTATTCTACTAAACAAATTTATTTTTAAATCATTTGAGTTTGGAAGTTGAATGACACGAGCTAATCGTTCACCCTGCTGAATACGAGACGTGGTGCTGGATCGCAGACGCAATCTGTCAACACTGGAGCCGATTCCAGAAACTAGCAATATGTCTAGGAATAAGCACAAGAGCCACTTCGTTATACTTCGTATAAAATAACATAAATCGCCATGTTTTAATGAAAATATTTAATCACAGTCCCATTCACAAGAAGGTAAAACCATATATTTAAAAAAGGGGATAAGTCAGAGACAAACTATTTTTTTATTGGTCAAACTATAGAAAGTAAACTTAACGTTATTGCATTTTTTTAATACATATTTATACGTGTTTAAAATAAATACACTTTGAAGCATGTACTACGATTATTTAATACTGAGAAAAGTTTTTCTCGTTTATCTCCGAAGTATGTTTTAGTAACTTACCCCCTTTTCAAAACAACTGATTTAATTAAAAACACGAAAATTACCAAAAAATTACGAGATTCATTTTTCAATATATACTGAATGATAGTTGGATAGATTTATTTCTTTAGTGTCTCTGTTCATACAGATATACTAATAATATATTGTGGACGATGATGAACTACGTTTCAAACTATAGGATAAACTATGTTTTTTATCGGCTGAATTTGTGATGACGTTATAAAGAAAATTCGCATCGTATAATGTATCGTCTAATTATCGCATTGATTATCTCCGCATAATACACGTTAAGCACTTAACACATTAATTGTTAAACATAGGTATTTAAGGTTGAACGTTATAACCACATGTCGTCGGACAGTAATTGGGAAACTTCCTTGCAATGCGGGTGCAACTTTGTCAGCGTAGTAATTACACTGCTCAAGTCGAACCGTAACATACCAGCAATTAGTGCCTAACGACATCACGAGCACCCTTATCAAATTGATCATTGAAATTAACATTTCATGTTTATGTAATGAGGCCGATTTAAAACATGGCTAAATATCATTCAGACCAACAGATGCAAAGTTATTCGCGAAAGTTGATAAGGCTGCTAATTTGAGGCATTGAAACTACATCAAACGAAGATGGATTGGAAGTGGACGGACTGCAACTTTACAGTTAATCCAAGTTGGTTAATTTATTTCAGGGAAAGCGTTTAATTAGCGGTTTCACAAATACTTTTCAGGCACGTGAAATACGAATTTACTAAGCACCGCAGCATTCCTTTCAAACTAAGAACGATTTTACACCGATAAGAATAATTCACCTCTAAGCACATAGTTAAGGGTCTTAGCATATACCTTTACAAGCCTACCAAATTAAATTACAAATCCAAACTAGGAGTTAAACCGTAGCAATGACACAGAAACAGATTAATATGTTATTTTCATTCTAATCAAGGCTTACCAACAAAAGAGTATTGCTATTGTTTTGTTTACAATGCAGATTTAAGGGTTGGTTTAGTCAGCAACACTAATTGGTGGTGTGTGCACACAATAAATCATCACAACAATCACAAATATCACAATTATGTTAACAAATCAATTTTTCTACTGTTGTTGACAATAATATTCATCGCTAACGAAGTTAGCACTCCACACTATAATGCCAAGTATATATTCTGACATAATGCAACAATTGTATATACATTATAAATAATTCATCTCAGGAGGAAGATTGGTAGCCAAATTCGTACGAGCATTGACGTAAAACACACGACTGACAGTTGAAATCTTTCAAACCCAGTTGCTCCTCTGCAGATATTGATAAATAAGTTTTGATTGTGCAGTTATACTTACAATATGACCTTAAATTTAAATTAAATACATGAGTGGTTGTGATTTTGACTTGCTACGTCCTTTTAACGATACACAAAACATATAGTGAACCTTGATGCGAATATGAAATGGAAACAAAAATTAACACATACTATGCACTATACGTTACTAGATTTTTTTTTACTAGATTTTTTACTAGATACGATGAAGAAAACAAAACTATTGTTAGTTTAAATGCTTAAGGTTACGAGAAATGTCAATAAACAGCCAAAAAGTGTGATTTTCGCATGTTTTAATAGATGAAAGAAAACAGACCAATAAAATAAAAAAATTGTAAGTAAGCGTGGTTAGATATCTTTTAGTTCTCATAAGAGCTATTGCATTCTAAAATTTACCAAATATTTATTTTGCTTGAATTTCATCAGAAGTTTTTAATATAACTTAGCATGTCAAAATAAGCGAGACTCGATGCAATACATGAACACATATTTGTGCTTATTTCTCTAGTACTTCAATAATTTTTTAACGTAAAAAATAATTCTTTTAATTAGTTTACCCGCCTGTAAGTGTATTGTATCGTTTACCCGGCTATATTTGGTGAATTCTTGGTTCACAGATACATGAGTAAACCCCTAAAACCCTGCCCTGATGCTCGCACCACGTATTGAACCCTCGAACGCTTCTTTCTTTATAGATATTTACATTTTGTAAGAGAAGTTTTACACCCTTTTTGGGGTATTGTAGCGAAATGGGCCTCCCTTCTCCATATCTCTAGTATCCGTTCCCGTCACTCAAAGGAATTTACCACCCGAGCGATGTCAAACAGACGCAAAACAGAAGGAAAATCATATTTCAAGGCAGGCAATTGCATCACGTCACAATCGGTTGATTCGAGTCTCTAGCTCACTATTGCGATGTAAAATCAAGCATAGATTCTTCCACTTCAAAACTAGATTAAACATTCGATTCGTTTTCAGCATCTGCTCGATTCACCACTCACAGATCGAAACACTGATGTGTCGTTAAGCCAAACCCACTCATCTAATTATTGTAAACGTAACTTTGTCTAAAATAGTAATTATTTTAAAATTATTCTTTCATACACGACTGTTAGTAATAAAGCTGATTGCAAAGCCAGAGCGTTCGTCAGAAGTCTTTATACAAGATGACTAAGTCTAGGATAAGACGGGAATGGCGTAGGTGGGAAACTGACATTCCTTTGAATGAAACAGTAAAATATACGTATCTTCAAAGAATCACAAACATTGAAACCATTCACAATTAAGTCGATACTTTATAAGTAATAACTGGAGATTCATATTTAGATGTTAGAATAAGCTGGAAGTTTCACAGGATTCGAACGGTGGTTCTTTCGTATGCGGTTTAAGGAAAAGCGTGAGCAGATAGGCGGTGGTATAAAGAGACAAAAGAAGCCTGGGGTTAGACAAAACTCCACGTTTTGAATTTAAACATTGAAGTTAGCTCATTTCCTTAAGTTGTGATTGCACGAGCACAGACACACACACACGTCACGTTCAAGAATACCTCGAACATTTCATCCGCAGCAAATGTAATTAACTACGAAAAGTTCTATCGAATTACAATTCTAGCGAGTCTAATTCTAAAGTGACATCTCTCCTCGTGTAGGCCTACGCCGAGTCTACGAAGATGGGAGGTTCTTACTGGGAGAGGTATTACGTTGAAGGACAAGCCTGCGTTCGACTACGCAAACTTCTTGTCTTGTTAGGTTGTTAGGTAAGGTGCAACGGTTGGCCTCCTCTAGTTAATGAGTAAACAACAGAGAGAATCCAAACTTACCTCAGCTACAGATAAGAAGGAAATCAACTAGATAAGAAGCTTTCTGAACTTCTTGGTGACAAATTTATATCATTTACGCTACTTAGATAACGATAAGGTGGAGACAGACATAATTTTGTTGAGGGCTTTGTTCTGATGGTAGACATATTATGAAATGAATGGTAGACGCAAAACGTATATACAGAAATGAGGGGGGAAGAAGGGGAGAGGAAGAAGCTCGTTTCATGTGCGTAAAATTCCACACAGTTTACCGCATACCCTCCAGGCTTGTGGTTGATGAACACATACATTGTTTTCACAGTGTGGGTGGTGTGTATTAGATTAGATGGAGCGTTGGAATTAACAAGGATACGCGCCTCTAGTAATAATTGTGGATAGAGGGTTGAACCGATATCAAAACTTGGATTCTGCACGGATAGATTCGTTCAACATTGTGATATTTATGTAGAAACTAAGTTACGCTAACTTAAGAAAATATTTGGAATAATGAAAATACATCGTTGAGGGCAGAGCGATATTTGCAACGATGATTCTTAGGCTGACACTTATTGCACGCAAGACATTCAGTAACACACATACTTATAGGCTCGTTAAGATATTTTTCATTAGTGTATGTATGTGTTCATAGTGTTTGTTTTCACAATACCGTTATGGTTAGGTGAGATGTTTAAGTGTTAAAAGCCCAATGACTCAGGTAATTTTGTACACACAGTATGCACTGCTGTATACCGTTATTATAAGTTAAATAAATACATTAAAAAAATAAAAATAACAATACATTGTGGAGAGAAGTTTCACTATAAGCATCACTTTTTATCCGTCTGTTCGTCCATCCGTCCGTTCGTATGTGCGTGTGTCAAGTCTTACGATGAAAACAGGTAATCAAATAAATAAAAAATAAATAAATAAATTCGTATTTAGAGTAGTTTTTGTGCTGACATTGACCAACCAGCAGGATGATACAGAATAATGATTTTGGAAACCTTTATGGTCAAGAGGTGACTAAAGTTTTAAAAAGTGTCATTTTCTGTACCCGGCACCTCCACCAAAGATTTCAATAAACAATAAGATTATAATTATTTGTGTCTTCTTCTCGAACAATATGCTCCAAATCCTTGTTTCTACAATACCCGTACTGATGCTTTAAAAAAACATTAAAAGTCCACAGTTACAATGAAACGAGCGTCTGTAGAGAGGGTAAACTAATATTACCATGTCGTCGCGTAATTGCGAGCTGGAAGCCAGGTGGAAGTCGACCAAGTGTGTGGACTGAGCACATTGATGATATTGTTAAATAAAGTGGAGTAGAGCCATTAGTAATACGAGAGCTTACGTAACAGATGCTCAAGTGATGTGTGGAAGTAATTATAAAACAAATGCAGCACGACAGTTTACAGTGCGATTCATCATGACTTGGAACAATTACTATCAAAACCAATATTTGATAAAGAGTTCATGATTTTGTGACCCAGTAACTAAGAAGAAATAATGCATCCATCTAGATGGTCTAGGTTCGATTTCATCCCGTCGTAACCTTTCATCCCATCATATGCCATAGTATTTTCAAAACTTGACTTGCGAAGACATTTCGCCATGTCACAATCACATTGATTTGTATTGCATTACGTAGCCAAATTAATACAAACTATTAGTGGAAATAAACAAAGTTCTTCAAACAATGAGGATCGAACAATAAAATGAAATGAAATTCAAATCAACACACATCAATATCAATTAAAACATTTATATGCTTCACAGGTAGTGAAAAGTAATGACAAGCCCACATTTTACAGTTTACTTTAACCTACTCTTCACTTAAATATAATTTGATATAATTTGAGTATACTAATAGTAATCGAGTATATTTCAAAAATGCAAAATTACTTATTTATTTAAATAAAAATTAATGGTTATTTCCCTGTTACAATATATAAATCATAACGTGTAATAATTGTCCACTGATTTGTATTTAAATATAAAAATTAGCTGTTTTATAATTTCAGTCCTTGTTATCCACATCTACATTCGTCGCAGTATGTAGTAGAGTAGCTCGCGTCTACAAGCTAGAAGTTTGAAAACAAACCTTTCATATATTCCGTCTTTATGGGTTACACTCAAATAATATTCGTTCGCACAACAAGAAACAAAACCTAGAACCTAGATGAGGGGCGTTACAGGTTTACGAACTAAGGGTAATATTTTCAAACTAAGTGTAATTCTGGAAAGTTTGTTGAAAGTCAGGGAACAATTTCTACGCAACTGTAAGTTTCATTAATAGGTTACAATATTGAACACGAGCAATGTACGGTTTCAGCAACCGTTAACACTCCAAATACAAAAATCAAAGAGCTACAGTAGAAGTATGTAGGAAATCTCACCATTAGAAAATACACATTCATTGGTCAAACAGCAAAAATCACTCTTTAGATTGTTTTGTAACTTCACTTTAGGCACTCAACAACGGGGCAATATGTACTCTATTGACTTCACTGCATTAAGCAAAGGCACAGAAAGAATCGTAAAGTGAACATCAATTTTAGAAGGGAGGTTACAGGATTTAAGCACACCAATTTAACCTACCTAGAAGGTCGAAATCATGCAGATAATCCATAATAAAATAAATGCATAAAATACAAACTTAATGAATAAAACCATTTTGATAGAATCCGTAAATGTGAAAACAATTGCTTTTGGAGAGTACTCGAAAGTCAAAATCATAAGGGCATGCGACAATAATAATAGATAAAACAAGCAACGTTGTCCACAATATGCTCTTTGAAGTATTCTCATAAACGTTATTGACCTGCGGACCAATATGACGACGTGAATTGCCCTTTGAATATTTCATGACTTTTTATTACTTTTATGTACCGAAAACCCTGAATAAAGACGCGACACAAACTGAACGTACGGACAATCAATAACCAATCAAGAGATACAGTAATATAACGGAATGTTTATATCTTATGACTCCTCTCTCCAAAACGCAGAACGTGTTATTAAACCAACAAGCCGAGATGTAACACAATATTGCATAAACCACGGCTATACTTATTTCCGTAGCCACATTGATTTTCGAACAAAGTTTGAAGTAAAGACGCTGACTTGCTATTTGGGTGGTGAACAAGGCAACGCTAGTGGTTGTTGCACAGTTGGCAGTATTCGAAAGTCGGTAGGCGTTACAGTACAGCGACATAAAACACTAATATATAATAAATCAAATCTAAATCTGGGACTACAGGCAATGAATTACATAAAACGTTTGGAACCATTTTACCCATTATATTCTTACATTGACGTAACCTGTTTCGAAAGGAAAACAATTTACATAGCTAGGGATTACAAGAAAAATAACTATAAAGTTTAAGGTTATAAAAAATATAATGAAACAAACATTATTGTCAACCGTATTAAATTTGAATTAAAATTGTTAACGATAGTAATAAAACTAATCTTTATTATGCTGTATTCAAAACCCACGCACTTTAAAACGTACGCTTTGGAGCTAGGCCCATGAACCACTGAGGACGAATAAGTGCAATAACAATAAAAGTTTATAACAACTTATAATTCAAGAAATACTATTTTCGTTTTCGTCTTTAAGATATACTAACGAAAACCATAAACTCTTTAAAAAAAAAAATTAAAAATGTCCACCTCTATTAATCTTTTTTATAACTGAGAAGGAAAAATGATAATTTTCTTCCAAAAGTTAAATTCGTAAGAGAACGATACGCATTGATGTAACTGGCGTTTCTTTACTCTCGTTACACACGCCAAGAGAGAAGTGTCTTAGTTTTATTACATGAATTGCAAGAGATGATTTCAACGTTAACGATGAACGTCCAACAAAAACTCCAAACTTTATACAAATATTAACTTTTGTTGTCAATTCAAGTTGGGTTAGTATTAACCTGCAATTCTTTCTATACATTATCTAGTGTAAGAAATATTACATTTATTATTAACACAACTTGAACAGAAAACAAAAGGTAATATTAAATCAAATTTAGAGTTTTGGTGGAGGTGCCGGGTAAGATGATCGTTTGATAGATGTGATGATATCGACGATCTAAACAAGATTAGCCATTACTCAATTTGACTTTGGAAATTGACTAATCTAGATGGCAGCCGAGAAAATACTGTGAACGTCGCTTGCAAACTTAATGAACAACTAACGCCCTCTACTTGTTTCCTGTAATTCACAGAACACAAACTCATCCCAAATAATTGAGCTGCTTCGTTCTTCTTCTGCAGGGCTGAGGGCAGTTGGAGTAATTGTCAGAAATACGAAAACCTCCTAGGGCGATCCCACCAAGCGCGACAGTTCCACCGAACACATTCCACAGTGCATTTTTACATTATTATAACTTTGTGGCAGCTTCATTCATTTGTAAAGAGAACAGATTTTTAGACAGCATTATGCGAAATGTGATTTCATTGCGAGATCAACATTGGCTTAAACGAGGCCCATGAGAGGTAGGAAGTTAATGAAGCGAAAAAATGAGTAATAAATGCGAGAAGTTTCAGTTTTAATTTAAACTTGAGCTTTTATAATAAAAATGTTACCAAACTAAAAAAACAAAAACATATATTGGGTAGGATATCTCATTGTGGAAAGTATGTTTTCTCTTGACATCGTTCTGGAAAAAGTAATCCTAACTATTCACATTCCCCAAAAGTCCAGTTAATGAATTGAGATTGGCGAGATCGTCAGTATGAGTGTGTGGGGCCCAATCTGCCCTTACCAGCACCACAACTCATTAATTGGCCTCACCCCTATGGGCTTCTCCGAGGTTTGAAATGTGGGATGAGGGTGGGAATTACCCCCCCCCCAACCCCCTTGACTCTCTCACTTCAATTAAATAACCAACCAACAGTTGCAAACGATTTGAAAAGTCAACCCTTATATGAACCACAATTCGAGAGTGAGCTACGCAGGCTAAGGCTCGATTTCTCTGGAGTTTCTGTTGGGTGTGGGGGAGAGTGGACAGAAGATAAATTAAATATACAGGGTGACAAAAAAAGTCCACTGTTTCTGACGCCGTAGCAACCGTATAAATTTCAAATCAACCTTCAAACTCTTCTGTATACGTTAGCAGTACAAAAGTTATTTGCGGCACTATGAAAAACATGGTCTCGGAACATAGCTGAGATGGAATTACAAAAAAACTTCCATCGGGAAAATATCCTGTTGGCAGTTTGGATTTAAACCATCGTGGAGTATGTAACTAAGAATATGTGATACAGAGCAAAGATCCATTGAAGTCATTGTACACCTAAACTGTTTGCACATACTTATCAACAGAATATAAGTATGAAAGGGAGAAATAGGAGGTAAGTGGTAAGTGGTACTGTTAGAACGAAATGCGTCAAGTATGAATGGTAGCATAGCATGTTTGACGTAAAGTAGTTCAGGAGGTAAGGGATATTTGCCTGGATAGCAAAGTAGATATTATTTGTTATTTGGTTGAGAAGCGGCTTTCCATTTTGAATGATTGTTGTGGTGCTTGGACCTTATGGAAAACAATTCCATTTTGAAAAATGAATAAGTACTGTTTTAATGAAAAATGACTAAAAACATACTAAACCGATACACCACAAAACCATACCATACCATTCCAAACCATACCAATACAAAGTTCTTGAAAATGTACGTTTGAAGACTGCCATGTCAATACACATATTTGTGATTTATTCGCAATTTTCCAAGATTCGTTGTAAAATGTACGTGCATGCCGATCTATTGGGAATGCGATATTTCGTTCCTGGTGATTATTTTTTACACATTTTGGATACATTTCTTGAAAATAGGTGGTTAACGATTTTAAGAGAATTGCATAATAAGTTAACCCATCAAAATTAATTTGGTTCTAGCAATTGACAGGCAATAGGTTAAATTCCAATAAAAACTAAACACGGTTGCTGTTGTTTCTAGGCAGAACACATCTCGGCCTCTGCACACCATCACATGACATCGGTTTACGCACGGCGTGTTTGCCTACAAACCAAGCAATTTAGAATCACACGAATCACTCGCGATCGACGATAATTACATAATTATCTGGCTTTGTAAACAGCAATGATGTTTTACATTCGATTAGGCCACGTTCGCTCCTGGTATTTACTCTTAAACTTGATCTTCTTGATAGTCCACAACACAACTGAAGCAGATGACATTTTATAAAAATTAACAGTACGCCAATCTCTGAGATGATCAACCAGCCATGTTTATTTCAAACCGGCGTCAAGGAGAAAGAGCGCGCTTTCTGGGTATGCATTCTAAGGAAATATTCTGAAAATTAGTTCGTTTGTCATATATACAAAACCAATTACGAACACTGTTCGTAATTTAGGTGAAATGTCACAATTTCAATTATTGAACACCTGTTTTTATGTGCAATAAACTTAGAAAATACATCTGTTGGTTTCATAAGTTTGGTTGTGAAAAGTCTAGTTTAGTTTCTGGTAATAAAGAAGTTCGCAAAGGTTTCGTAAAACATAGTTTATTATATTGTTTGAGTGCGCACTTCATACCAGTGTAATTTTCTCGTTTGTTCGATGCACATTGAAATCTTGAGTTTGATTGCAGTAACTTCTCAAACTCGGAACGATTTTACTGTCGTGGCACTCGGCTTACATTCAAGAGGCAAGTACTTGCCTCTACTTACTGCAATAAAAGAATTATACAAGAACAAGGCAAAAACTGTCATAGCTAGTCATGTTCCATGAGTATGACATTAAAAACATCAACATTTTTATCTGTATTTAGGGAAAACATTTTAACCGCTCCCGCAGCTAGCTAAACCGGAACTGTTCAAATTGTTCGGTGGTTTAAAAGAAGGGTCGGTCACAAAAAGTCTGGATCTATTTTTATCAGCAACAGAACCTCCAGCATTCACAACGATTTAACTTACTAAGTGTTTTAAAAACCAATTTTATCAATCTCGAAGTGTTTTAATACATCTGTACCCGAAGCCTTAGTCAAAAGTAGAATTGGTATTAAATGCACTCACCATCTAGGTTATCAGATATTGTCGACACATTAAAATGGAAATAACAATACACACTCACATCTGGTGCACCCGTTCCGCAATATTCATTCTTATAGCCTCAGGAGAGAAACAGAAATACTATTTTATGTGTAGGTTTACGATTATTTTTTATCTTATGATGCTCTCTCAGTAACTCAATGTTCCACATGGAACAAAGTAATGGAGGCAGAGGAACATAAGAAAACAGTACTTCAATTAGCTAGGTAACGTCGGCAAGGTGCTTTTGTATGTTACCTACATTAAAATCACTATTTTATAACATGCAACGACAAACAATGCAAATAGAAAGATTTTCAAAAGCCGAAAATGTGAACCTCAAGTTAACGTTGCGTTGTATGCCTTACTTCTTATATGTATTGGTACTAACAACAGGTATAAAACCCACAGGTGTGAGGTTACTAAAACTAAACAATTAAGACATCAATTCAAAACCATATACAAATACGATAAACAAAACATTAAATACATGAACAAGTACTATAAAATTAAAATTATACAACAATATACAACAAGCAAAACTTGAATAACAAAACTAAAAATTATAAAACGGCTGAAAGCCCAAGATGAACGAAGAAAAAAAGCTGAGGTTATAAAATACAAAAGTGGTGAAATGGTGATAATGTAACGAGTGATAAATGAGTCATGCTGGTAAACTAGCATAAACAGCTGCTTTAAATGAATGAAGTTTCATGTGGTTGATGTCAATATCTGTATTAATGGCTAATAATTTGTTGTAGGTGCCTTGAATTCGGTTGATGGGGGAAAATTTAAAAACATCAATACGAGCACATGGAATTTTGAAGGGGATGTAATTTCTTGTAAATCTTGTAGGGATGTGAAAGTTTATATCTTGAAGAAGGTCCGTGTCGATGATGTTATGGAGAACTTTGTACAGGAAAATTACGTCGGTTGCACTACGACGATTTGCTAGTGTTGGAATCGATTGTTCTTGACAAAGTCTAGCATAATGTGATCGGTGAAAATTTATATTATTTTTATAACAAAGAAAACTTAAAAATGTGTATTGAATGCGTTCAACTTCCTTAATTTTGGTGACGTGATGTGGATTCCACACAACACTCGCGTAGTTAACGTGGGGTCTAATCAAGGATACATACAGCTGTCTTGTAGTTCTGCTTACATTACATTAATTACAATAATTAATATTAATTAATAATAATTAATATAATTAATTAATGTACATTAATTAACGTGTAAAGAGTAGAACAGAGTAATAGTTTGCATTATTAATAGTACTAACACAACTTGAATCGACAACACAAGTTAATATTTTAATTAAGTTGAGGTTTTGGTGGAGGTGCCGGGCACGATGACATTTTTTTATTGTGGTTGACACGAGTCGTCCGTGATTTTAGCTACTAATTAAACAAGATTTTCCATCTGTGAAGTTTAACTTGTTCTTAAGAATTGAATTGAATGAAATTTTTTTGCTAAATATAAACTTTCTTCTTTGTGTAGCGAAATACGACTCCATTTTGGTGCGCATTAGTAATACTGGAAAATAGCTTACGGGAGACTGCACAAATTCCAAATATTCTTTAGATCGTCGCTATTAATCGATATTTAGAGTCAACTATCACCCAGTCAAAAATATATCACTTAATCAGTAACCTCAACCAACAACTCAACACTTTTTAAAAATAATAACTTTTGTTGTCGATTCCAGAAGTGTTAGTACTAACAACGCAAATTAAAACTCTGCACTGCTTTCTTCAAGTTATTTAGTATAAAATTATTTGATTTAGAACTAACACAACTCGAATAAAAAAACAAACGTAAATATTTTATGAAGTTTTGGTGGAGGTGCCGGGTAAGTCGAGATATTTTTAATTTGTTGGTTGATTTGAGTTTGAAAGTGATTTTAGCGACGAACTAATAAAGATACTTGCCATTTGTGAAGTTAACTTGTAAAGAATGACATTCAATGAAAAAATGTCAGCTTCATACAAGCTTGATGCTTTGTGTAGTGAAATACGACCCCACTAGGTCCTCGGTGCGTGCTAGTAAGACTAGGAAATAGCTCACGGCGGACTGCATTGAAGCCGTACGATATTCTGATTAATGATAAAGCTCAAAGGCAACTTACATCACGCGTTGTATGTACGATTGTTGAATTAAGTAGGTTAAGCTGTAATGATAACGCAATGTTTGCAAAACAGAGGGTAGTTTAGCTGAACCCCACGTTCGGGAAGCCCTACAGTAATCCATGATATGTCATGACGTAATGCCAGTCAACATGAACATACTAAACAAATAGTTATAAAAACAATAAACTTTGAGAACAGGTGATTTGATAACTATACAAACTATAGTATTTTAGATTTTTGCACTCTTTGGGCATTTATATTTGTAAAGTTTCGATTATTTTTAAAAATAAACTTTTTAACACATTTTATTGTGTTTTTCGAGATTCTTGAAAATTCCCAAAATATCAATGTAAATGTTAAATACAATACGTTAACAAATTGGACGAAGAGTTCCTACGTGCTATGCAATCTATCGCTGAGCCACATATCGGTGATTTGTATACACAAACACCACAACAAACACACGCAAGTTTGTCCAACTTGTTTGGCGGTCGCCTCCCAGACCTCATTACCAGCTATGGCAAAAAACTGCTCTGGCAGAGGACAAGTTCGTATTGCGAGCGCTAGGACGTACTAACTGCACACCAAGGGAAATCTCATTTACACCTACTGGTGTTGATTAGAAAACTCAACAACAACAAAACCCAACCGTATCAGACCTCTATCCCAGGCACATTGCTTTAAATAACTTCGATACTGTGCGAATTATCTTTGGTTTCGTCAACAAACATTTTTTAACGAACTTTATTATCTAATAATACATTTCAATTTAACCCTCACACCCTTCTTGGGACGTTCTTCATTACCCCTGGAACGGCATGACGTAATAATAGTAAACATGAACAAATCTTCTTGCACAACAAACATGCAGATATATTATTTAAAACCAATGGTGTATGCGATTTTTGCATTGCTCACAGTTTAGTATTTATAATTATTAATATTTAAATTCTTTTCAATAAGAGTCTTCAAATTAAATTTTCTTTTGATTTTACAGTTACAGGTATACATAATAATTATATCCATTGGTCACTTTGTTGCATACAACGTACGCTACTAACATTAATTTTGATTGCCTTTTCACGGGTACTCCAACCTCTCTAGCATTTTAGTTATCACCATAACTCTTCTGTGCGCAACTTTTAGAAGAGAGCATTTAGAGCGGAATGTTTATTCTATTAACTATACAATTCTGACACATTTTGAAAGTATACCTAAGCGTAAAAAAAGTTGTTGGGAATACTTAAACTTTCTAATGCTTGTAAAAAGCGAGTCAAGAACTATGCCTTATTCAATCAAAATCTCATTTAAAGTTCAAAAAGATTTTAGTATTTTGAAATATGCATGCAGTTATGAAGCCGCTCGTACGTACATTTTACGAGCGCTAGCTGTGAAATATTAATATTTGTGGAAAGAATACTCGAGGGAGGTTATACTATGACATTTGCATACAAAATAAAGAAGGAAGTGCTAGCAATTGTTAGCACTGGAGGAACCCTCCCACACAAAGCTAGACTAAGAAATCAGTTTCTCACTCAGCAAACATTGCTTTCATAGAGAAACGTGCATCGGCTGCATTCTTAAAAATTCCTAGAGTAACGAGGTACATCGGAAAATGAAGAATGGTCTTTTGAATAGAGAATTTCATTAAATTCAAATCCAAATTGGAGGAGTTTAAGATAATGACGAAGACAACAAATGTACATCACCATTTTAGGTGCTTTGTCAAGACAAGTAACTAGTTATTTGTTTATTTGGTACTAAGGTTACTTGTTTATTATTTACTATCATTAAAAATTGAAGGCCCTTGTTTTAGGTGATAAGAAAGTTGTATTGAAATCCGACAATGAGTAAATTACTTATACGTAATTCGGTATAAATGAAAGATTACAAAAAAAAACGGAGATACAATTACAAAAATTGCATAATATTTATGTACAGTCCCCTTATAGAAGAAAATTAAAAACTATTTGCGACTCATTCATTATGACCAATTCATACATAAGATTAAAAAAAAAAGTTGTCCAGATATATTTACAAAATAAAATTGAACCACGTTTATGGAAAAAAGGTAGAGACTGTTGTTCTCAATTGCACTCGGCAGCACTTCGTTTTATACTAATGTATTTGAAAGAAATCTTGTACGAAATCTGCCATTTTCCAAGTCTCATTCGACTATCTTGAAAAAATCATATACCACTCAGGTACTGTTTTATAACAAGACAAAATCATGTATTGTAAAGAAAAAAGAAACAAAAATAAACTATCTTAATTGCATAATAGAAGAAGTAAACAGTTTAGCGAGACTTGAATGAGGTTATTTACTTGGTAGTTACTGCATAGCAGCGTGTACACGTTGGTCCCCTGCCAAGGATTCATTGTGCAGTCTACAGGGGATTGTCAGTCTAGCGAAACTTCAAGGTACATACACCAGATTCTCAGGTTTATTTGTGCGTGAGAGGGGTTGAATTGAGCGTACAAGGGAGAAAGAAGGGAGTTGGTGCACTTCGTATCAGCTGGTTTGAATTACGGTATCAGGAGTCTCTTGTATCTTCGTTGCGGTGCGCCCAAGTGGCAGTAATCACTGGCGTTGCCTGTGTATACGATGTGTAGTGGTGCATGCTGGTTGCTTCAGTCTACCTTGTGCACACTGCACACTATTGGGCGAGATAATGCATGCACAGACGTGCAGTTCGAGGGAGGAGACGGAAGACGTCTGTCGTGTCTTTGGAGGGTCCCAATATGATGAGAGATCAAAGCATTGAGTAGAGATGTAATGGGCGATGGACAACATATTCTAAACGTAAGAGGGGGTTGCGACAATTAAGATGCGGTGTGAAAACATTGAGAAAAGGCAGTTAAAGTAAAAAGTGAAAGTAATCGATTATTGAATAATTTAGAATCACGAATGAATAGGCAACAATTGAAGAAAAATTGGGAGGGAGAAGATAAGATGAAAAATAATGCTAAGAAAATAAGAATGAGTGGGACAGGTAATCCCGTATGTGATTTATTGTAGTTTGAGAAATACAAATATTGGTGGAAAGAAGTCAAGAATTGAGAGCGGGTGTGGTATCCAAAATTATGAGCTGTTTAAAGTAACATATACTTCGTTCAATAAAGAAGTAGTAACAAATTTGCAGCACCGGTCGTACTTCTGGTGGAGTAGGATATGTGTTTAAATCAGGTTTCTTTTGTGAATTACTTAGTTTACTCTTAGCAGCCGGAGATAGCCTAAAACTTAACACAAGATAACCTTAACTATTGAACATTACTTGATATTTGAAGCCAGAAAGGTGGTCATATACTTGAATCACCCTACAACTATATCTACGTGTACACTTATATGTGACAGTACACTGCATCAATACGTGTATATTAGAAAACAATAAGTACTCTGATGTATGGAGCGACTCATACAAGTAACAATCAAATAATAATAAATAAATAAAAACTCATTAACCCGGAAACGTATATTATAAAAACAACTCAACTGAACTTTAACCTGGGCTACTCGCTTAAAATTTGCGATATTTCGTAGACTCGACATGGACGATGCTTGAGGAAGGAGACGGAGTCTCCGAAATATCGCAAATTTTAAGTAAATAACCCAGGTTAAAGTTCAGTTGAGTGGTTTTTATACGATCAAATAATTAATACGAGAAGACAACCGGAAAGATAAACAGAACAGCTCATATTTCGTGTAATAAATTATCTGCGTAAAACTAGTTTTGCTTCTCAAAGAAGAAAGTTCCTCCTTCCAAGGTGTTTTATGTATTTGTATTCTCCACACAGCCCAGCACGTTATGTAGTTGTCACAAAACCAAACAACAGCTACCAGTTCCCACACACTTGGGTCAAAGTTCCAAAAAGAAAAATAGCAGCTGCAGAAAGTTTTGATTTCTTAGTTTCTCAGAAGAAGCTATTTCCAGGAAAGTTGTGTTCGGGTCGTGCAGTATTAACAACTCTTAAAAAGAATTCGAGAAAATGTTTGAAATCTCGTAAGTGGCCTGCCACTAGAAAACTTCCCGGCTTTTACGAACCTGAAATCTGAAACTTGTTCGTGAATTTATCTTTATTAAACCTAAGCCAGCAAAAATTCTTCAGGGGAAAAACCACGTCCTCGCGGGCTCTCACAATTTCTGTCACGTATTACGGTTTTTGGACCGTTTTTGCCTCTTTTGATGTGATCGTGATGTGGAAGTCTCGTCAGAGACGGTTACGATTAGCGGTACGTGGTCTCTGCGGTCTTCAGCTACCTCCACCTCCGCGTCGAGTCAGCACGCCGTCCGGCCGGCCGGCAGAGACTAATTGACCCCCGCGATTCATTCACTCACTCACGGTCGTGCCAGTATTATGATAACCCAACAGTTTTCAGATCGATGAAACCTTTGACATGGGTAGACATTGTCATCTGCGATTCGTTGAAGCTGTCGTCCAATATGCTAAAACCTGCCTAATCATCAATATGCGAATGTCACAATCACAAAGTCAACGTTACCGCGAAATTGCCAATTACACTCTGAAAAGTTTTTTTTGTGTTCAAACTGGTCTTCCACAGGAATAACCTCGATCTATACAATTACCATAATTTGCAGTTAATTAAAACCTATGGTGCTCGCACGTTTAGAGCAGTCCTAGAATAACTGTAGCAAAGCAAGCAGAAACTGTCACCAAAGGTGTACACGGAAAAGTGACGACTTGAATTAAAAACAAACCGAATGAATAGGAAACATAATTTGATTAGAAATATCAATTCTCTTTACGCAAGTTCTCGTCTGTGAGAAAACAATTACGCGTTGAGTGGCTACTGTTGGTGATCTATGCTAACTTAAGTCAACACAGGGCACTGCGCATTGCTATGAGATCACTACAAATGCATCAAACTCGATTGAGGTTTCGGACATAGTGATCATTTCCATACATATATGCAGAAGTTGTATTACCTACAACATGGTACACGCACACGCACACTCACAGTCCTAGCCCCCCCCCCCCCGATATCCAAACCACCGTCAATGTATATGCATATGCTTCATGTAAAAAATGTGTATCTAAGAGTTATAATAATTGGAATTTAATTAACAAAATAGAAAATTATTACTATTATACAATTGAATGTAGTGTCGTTTGCGATTGATGATCAAAAAATGGGAGACGTGTAAAAATAAAATAAAATAATAAGTTAGTATGACTTCCAAATGCTCTTATCGATTTTAGAGTCTTGTTGAGCCCAAGTCGTGTATGTGAATATATGCAGTTAAAACTACTGTATACGTTCATATTACTACATTGTTGATTAAACAACTATTGGTTAATCTAGTTATGAATAGTGTTGTCCTTACCACAGTAGTTGCGAGGATCCAAACTGGGCGCTATAGTGGTTACAAACATCATAGTACGTTTTAAATAAGTTTCAACGGAAAACCCGCATACCCGTTTCCATTAATGCAAGAGCTAATTTTCCGTCAGTATAATAATTGCATACATGCACGTGTGGGTACGAATACAAAATATTCCACGAATGCTGAGGCACGGTTGTGTGAAGGCGACACACTTCGACAGGACAGTCGACTCAGTCCCTAGAATTAAGCTGGTGACCGAAAACACGTTAGTTCCACAAAGCTCTACTAAAGAAGATGAAAACTTAGTCCTGATGTGACTGAAAGTAAGGGGGTTAACGGCGCCGCTGGAATAAGATTAATGGTTCAGCGGTTCAGGCGGAACGATAGGATAGGATAGGATAGCGACGAAACTTTCGAACGCGGGCCGCCCGCTGCGGCAAGCGGGAATCCCACACTTGTACTACGTCATGACCTTACTATAGTTTCAGTATTATTAATTAATCCGCTTCAGAAAACCCCACATAAACAATTGGCTGAAACCGACTCGAAGGGGTAACTTTATTTAGTGCCCGACGGCAATATCAGAATTATCGAGTTAACATTTCGTTTGAGAGTAAACTCTCGGGTGCAAAGTTTCTCGCACGTTAAGTAATGTAACATACCGAGGGTAGTAGCTATTGCTAGTATACACGAGTATCTATTACTCTCTGAATGACAGGCGCAGATATCTGGGAAACGTATCGGAAATTGGAAAAAGGTAAAACGTCCCCCGTGGAGATATAAGCCCCGTGTGTTTGAACGTTGCCAATTGAATAATGTAATGTTCACATGATTGTAGGAACGCGCGTCACGACTTGACACGTGGTTGCCGGGACTTTGCCGCGCTCTAAATACAGATACTCACTCACTCAATCTCGAACGGCTTTGTTAACCAAACGTACGGAGCACGACTCTATCGATTACATTGCTTAACCGGTGTAATTTAAAGTTTAAACACGTATCAACAGTAAGTTACAATTTAATTTAGAAGTTTGAAATAGGTTGAACTTTTTAGTTGTTAATTGCGATAAATTACATACGATTGGACTAAGAAAACACGCACTTGAAAATAATACGTATACATAGAATTTTCATACGAAATAAAAATAAAAAATGTGAAACAATTGGCTACGTCACTTAACTTACAAGAATACTTTTTAGTAGTGGTTAGTTCTCAAAAAATAAAACATGTCACTTTCAAAGATGTTCATTACAGACTATTTACTACAAAAGACTGAACAATTTCCGTTCGCAATACGTAATAATTGTAATTTGACATATTTTATAGATAAGTACAATATGTAGATGCTGCCTACACTGTTAAACCAATGTTTACATCTGGTTGCAACCGATTTCACATTGATTGTAAGGAATCATATTGCGGGGAAACAGGTCAAGGGAATATGAAGCCAGTGGTGTTTATTGAATGAACGACAAATTTAATAACGACATTGCAATGTTGCAAACATTTGCCTGTACCAGTGAAGAAAAACATATATTTTTTCAAGATGTTGACATAGTTGGCATATTTACATACATAGGAATCACGTTAAATTGTCGATATTATATCTAGAAAAATCAAGTCATAATAAATAATGTCACAAACTTCGAAAAAAGTTTCCAAGTGGCCATACAAGAGTATGCACATCGAGTAGAAACCTGTCAACAAAATGCAGCGATTTGCTTTTGCTAACTTCATTTCTTTGCGCCGCGAAATATAAATTCCACACCCCATATTGACGCTACTTGTATACTTCTTTTGAAAACCCTACTTATTTAAATCTTTTAAAGTAAGTGATGCATCAACAATTAATACCCAGGAGAACAGACAGATTTAGATCAAGCTAAGCTTCGTCTAAATATTTTATTTAAGGTAAGTATTTTAATGCGGGAAAATCCCCTCTTTATAATGGCTAAGAGTAAAACCACAGGGTAGATGTGAATGCTAAGAAAAAGGTTAAATCCAATTAACTTTTTTTATAACTGGCGAACATTCAGAGTAAAACCACGAACAAAACGGATTTTTTCTTCATTCAATTTCTTTACTGATTTTCCAATTCCACTTTCAAAAATAAAATTTCCCTCGCAGACAAAAAGCTACCTTCATCTTACTATTCATCCTCTTTCTCAAAGTACTTAGCCTACCGTTTACGAGTGAAACGTTTTCTTTTGGTAACGCGATTCTTCGAACTGTTGCCTAATAATGTCATGGGGCGACCAACCGTCAGATAATGAGAGCCTCTTCTCTGGCCAAATACGTGATAAGGGTTGGTTCGAGTGGTCTGACATTTAAGTAATTGGCATCAAGTGGTACAATAATCATGAGGGGCCCATAAATCACACACAATTAAGAGTAATTACTATACCCAACAAAACGTCTCTAAAGATTGTCAATGGCAATTATCTCGGTCTTTTATCTCAGTCAACTGTTATTGTATAAAACACGGAAGTTATGAGAGTAAAATTAAAGCCTCGAAATGTCACACTGTATGGTTTTATACAGAGTACAGAAACTGAGTAGTATAGACAGACATCTTCATTACCTAGGGCGTTTTAAACTAGGTTCCAGTTAAGTACTTAACGTCCAAGGAAACTAATTAAACGTGCAGAAACTCGACTCTCTTTGGAATGTTTCTTTTTTATGCGTCAATTTTACAACTTTAATTACATCACTAAAGTGGTAATTTGCTCTTTTAATTTTCCCTTCCAAGAGTAGCTCAAGTTCTTCACTGTAGATGATACATTTTCATCTCTCTCACGAGAAGCACTATGTTCAAAGGAAATAGTGTCCATATAATAATTATTATAACATAATGAATTTATAAAAAAAAAAGTAACAAGGAACTGCAAAAGACAGCTGTTCTTGGCACTGTTTCAACTTTAAGCAGTGTTATAATGCGAAATAGTGTATCATGTACTGACATGTATATCGTTTCATTTTCTCATATTTTACATATACCGGTACTTTTAATTAGCATGTATATTGTATATTAAATTATTTATGATTATTAATCACACAGCAGCTTCATGTGTGTGAATTATTTTGGGACGTAAGAGTATATCTGCCATCTAATGCAAGATGAGTCAAATAAAATTTTTAAAAAATATCAACTAAATCAACTAATATAAGCTTTGGTGTGGGGTCACTGGCCAAAATTGAATTGAGAAAAGAAATGGCTTATCTGATACTAGTAAAGGTGTGGGGGTGAAAGTGTTCTAGCCCGAGCGCGTGGATCAGGGGCCTCATAAATATGGTGAATAATGTGACGACGAGAAGAGAATGTCATGTAGAGTAAGTGTCACTGATAGATTAGGCTGTGACTCGCTTAGGTGGTTTGGACTAGTGGAAAGAATGCTCTGGAGCAGGTAACAAAACGAGTATGTCCAGAGAGATTGATACTCAGTTAGACCGAGTCGAGCTTGGACAGTAGATTGGAATTATTCGGAAATAATGTACCTCACACTCTAAAGAATAAGAGTTTCATCAGACTCATCCGTGTGGTAAAAATATATTTTAAGGGCCACAACAATAACAATCCTAAGTGAACACTATATTATTATGATTGATTATGATTCCCATCCCAAAATAAATAACGATTCCAAGAACTGAATCGTATTGACAATGAGTTACTACAATTAATAGTTATTTTAATTTTAAATATACTGTTTGCATGGGTCTTCTTTTGGGACACACGAATCACTCTGGAAATGTATTGATGATAGTTCATGTAAGCAAAGTAAATTCTATTGCTCTTTCGTGCATGCACATAATTTCATAGGGTCAAATAATTGTGGTTTAAGTATTAATACATAATATTGTTATGCCCTATATATGTGCAAACTACATCGAATACAGTTGTACAACCGCTTTTTTACATTCACACAACGTGTAAGGATATTGTTTTTCTCATTGGAGGTAAACTACCAGAGAAAAAAATTAACGAGCGAAGACTCCATATCAGCATCACTGTTCTGCCCGTCCGTCTGTGCGTGAGTCACGTCTCACGATAAAAACCGAACATGACGTCCGATAGAAATACGTTTTTTGTTGACATTGGCCTTTAACAAGGATGATTCAGAATGTGCTTGGTGACCCTGGGGCAAAGGGGGAGTAGCTCTAGAGCTCCCCAGAAAGATTGAAAATTTATGACCCGGCGCCTCCACCATTTTGAATGTTACATAATTTTAGAGTTTTAAGCTTTCACGACACCTCCACCATAAAGATCAACGAGCGGCGATTTTGTTTATTTTTTAATTTTTCCCCGACGATTTGTAGATTACAGGGGCTATTACCCCCACCCAAAAAATTTACCACATAATCTATAGCATAATACTACACAAAATTAAAATGACAGTTACAAAATTTATATCTTGTAACTTAGATTTTACCCGAATTTTTAAAAGTTTTTGATCCTGAAATTGGCGAAAATTGGTGTTTTAAAGAATTTCTTAAATCGTCTTTAACCTGTTTGTTTTTTGTTCCACATAAATATTAGAGCATGGTGCCAATCTAAAATAGCCCTTTGTAACTTCCTGTCTTAAAACTGTGCACAAATATACTCTCAAACATGCAAAAATATGCCTCCCAAAATCACACCCTTCTTGGTAATCAGCATATTTTGACCGAACCACTCGCCCAAATTACAAAACAAAATCTAGCGGATTTACAGAAAAGGCTGCCTAGTACGTCAATAATGGCCAATATTTTTTTGGATCAAAATTCTCCAAGGTCACAGGGCATAAATATCGGCCCGAAGTTATTTCTTATGGGAGATTTTTGCCAATGGGACCTAGCTCGAAAATTACCGAGTTTGAAAATTTTCTTTCGGGTCATTGTAGACCCAATAATTTTTCTGTTACTTTCTAAAATCATAAATAGTTATCAGGAATAAAATATATTTTTTGGGTTTAGCGGGTGAATATACCCCTTTAAATAGCTACGCTTCCCGTATTGGATACACGTGCTTGTCTTTTGTAGTTTTCGTGTAGTAAGACCTCTAGTGACGAGACAAAGCTGGCGACGCTAGGTTGAGTTTCCGCTGGAAGCGTCCCCCCTCCCCTCCCCCCCCCCCCCGCCCCCTAGAAGCAGGGTGTATACTCCCTGACCTCCTTTACACAGCGGTGCAGACGATATGTCGGATCTCGAAGCATACCGAGCGCTCTTGTGAAAGAAATTAAATTAAATTAAATGAAAACGTCATGCGTAAGATATTTCAATGGTATGAGAGCTCGTAAATAGAGAACATCTCGCGAGAATACTGAGGGTTTTTCTTCTGAATACGGCGCGGAGAGTCAAGGGAACTCTTTCAACTAAGAGCAGAGAGAGACAATTAAACATTCATTCATTGCTTTAAATAAATTATTTTAAAAATATTCATTTAGGCAAATTCAATTATGTTAAGACGGAGAGGTACCAACTATTAGACTTATCGTACACCACCAGTGGCAAAGAATAATACATATGCAACGTTGTGCAAATTTTGATAAAAAAAATACATGCAACGCAAAGCAAATTTCCGAAAGTTAATATAGATCAATCTAAAAATAGTGTCGAATTTTAATAACTTTTAAACTTTTTTTTACAAAATCCCAGAACTTGAAAATTAAAATGTTTTAATAGTTTATCAGCAATTTATAATGGTGATATAATCATTTTCCTTGGCTAATAAGAAAGTGGGGTGTAGGACGAAGTAGGAATATACATCTCTACGAGAAGAACTTAACTTATAAGCAAAGTTCCTTGGATGTTCGCTCTATATACACCATACTCTAAACACATGATTCAAATTCGAATTCAATTTGAAGTAAAACAATAAACGAATTATTTATCACACAGTTAAAGTAAATTGGTGAACACACTGAAGGTAGTTTAAAGTTGTACACTGTGCATCAATAATATAAACTCGAAAGATAAATTACTGTGAAAGCAAGGACAAAAGAAATCCAAAAGAAGAATTTTACCAATTTACATTTTACTACAGTCTCGCGTGAACACCAGAAATAACCGTGTCCGAATTATGGACGACGGAAGTAAGACGACGCAAGTCCCTTGTAAGTACGTACAGTATATCCGTAAGAATGAGTTGGTTCCCGTCGTCACAGTAGTAAATTAGTCGGCGAGCATGTAAAGACAGGCACGGGTCACAACAGGGCGAGGGAGGAAGATGGATGTGAGGGCAAATAGTCAAGATTGATGCGAGAGCCGTGCGTGAAGAGGTTGCATTTCTATCGCACCGAGTCAATCAAACTGAGTGACTTGTGGTCATGCGGTGAGGGGATTCACCGAACGACAAGTGCCCGGACTTCCTTCGTCACACGGCAAGGGTTATCGAAGACGAATTGGGGTAAAATTAGAATGCTATTTCAAGACGTTTAAACGATACGGACGATGGTTGATAGAATATCGACATAGCGGTAAACATACATCTTTATATATTTACTTCCTCTGTATGCCTCTTATACGACGTGCATATAACTGAGAAGACATACTACTTTGTCTCTCTTACATTTGATTAAGCAAATTATTGGTAAGTGATAATTAAAAAAAAATATATACATTTTTTTAAGCGAAGCTCCCATGTATGGACCACTTTTCTACCCGTCCGTCCATCAGTGCGTGTGTCACGTCTCACACAAAAAAATATGACCTCCGTTTGCCACGCGTTTTTGACATTGTCCTTCAACAAGTATGGTACATAATGTTTTGGTGAACCTCGCGGTTACAGTGGCAAGGCTAGCCTTGATCAAAAAGAGATTTGGGTGTACCCGGCACCTCCACCAAAAGTTTATATTTTGTAATTTTTACCCGGAACCTCAATCACAAGAATTTTAATACAGCAAAACATTTTATTTGAGTGTTCTTCGTCAACAATCTGGCGATTAGGTAGCTTCGCTCCCTTTTTTATATCCCCGTGTCTGTACTTGTTCCAATCTTCTGCAACTAAAATATTGCTTGAATCATACTTTGGAACATAAAATCTCAATTCAAACTAGTCTTTCAAAAAATATCTCAATATACAAGTCAGTAAACCAAGTACGGTACTCGGTACAAAATAAAAACTTATTTATATTTAAACGACATTACTACTGCGTGAGAACTATTAGAGGCAAATTCAAAAGTTGCTGTTTCTGGGCAAAGTTAAAAATAGTTTATGAGCTAGAGGAGTTAGGTCAGAAATAAGTAAGGAGTTAAAATTGAGAGATACAGGTAAATTAGCACATATGTCGACAAAATAAGTGAAATTTGTCATGTTGGAAATCAAGATATGCCAAATTACTTGTCACAATTATTTTATATGAAACAACAAATATACATAAAAGAACAAAGATTTAACGTGGCAAAAAAACAAAGAAGATCCTAATTTAAGCATTTTTTCATCAACTTGGACGACTAGAAAAAAATGGTTTAGTCAACTTCTTATTACTAAAATAACAAACTGCATAGAATTCCACTAATATGGTAAACATATCTTTGAAGTAACTGTCGGAGTTATGCTTCAGAACATCCCTGCGCAACTCGCGTGGTTTAATTACGCTCTCACAATTTCCTAGTAGTTAAGTTAAAAGAAGAAAAAAACAATTTAAAAAGATTTACGGTATACCTACAAGTGTTCTAGATTTTTGCTAGAGAATTTTCTTATAGGCTTAAAAACGGATTTAACCGGAGTGAAACGTATAAAAACAGATGAAAAAAACGATATAGACATAGATTTGCAGCAGGCCCTGCGATGTCGCACACATTTGGTGGGAGGGGGGGGGGGGGGGATTGTCAAGACCGAGAGTCAGTCATTCTCCGGCAATATAACAGTAGATTAATTTTTGTTTTTTTATTACTTCACCCTTAACATTCAATTAACATTTTCAGTCAAGTGTCAACTGCATCATGTTGCCAGGGCCCGTTCTATCTCACACTACAGTGGGTTACGCCCTCCCCCCCCCCCCCCCCCAACTAGTGTTGCGGGTGCTCTTGTGTATCTAATTCCATTAGAAAGCAATTACCAACAAACGAAAATACAGACTGATAAACAAATTCCACTTTACTGTTGGTTTAAAATATAAGGTGTGGACAGAAACTGATTAGACTGACGAGACAGAGACGCCAAGAAGTAAGTTAATCAGCGGTCATTTTGTCAAGACGGACAGTGGGACATAAAAACATTTCCACCTGAACTTAAACTTTATACCTAACGACTTCTTGTACAGAAACAGCATAAGTTGGATACCGTACCTACTCAATGTGAACGAAAATAAAGCATTTGCTCGATTTGGTTGATCGGGAAACACTCCCGTAGGTGTAATAGTTATTATTTACTACAATTCAGAAATTAAAAAAGTCCGCCGGTCAGTTCAAAGGCAGCAGATATTCGTTACAGTACTATTCTATCCATTCAGATGTATAATGCAACTACAATTCAGAGCTTAAAATGTACCCGTCCTGATGGTCTAGTGGTTAAGACGCCTGTCTGGAATGCGGGAGATCCGTAGTTCGATTCCCGGTTGGGGCGGACTTTTTTAATTTCTGAATTGTAGTAAATAATGAAAATAAAGCAGTCATCTTCCTTTACAGTATTAACTAACCACATCTGAACTATATAAAACATTTGACCCCGGTACAACTAAGCTAGGGGTATTCACCCGCTAAACTAAAAAAATATATTTCATTCAGGCTAACTAGTTATGAATGTAGAAATCAACAGAAAAATTATTTGGTCCACCTTGACCCGGAATTTTTTTTCGAACTTGGTATTTTTTGAGCTAGGTCCCATCGGCAAAAATATCCCATAAGAAATAACATGGGGACGATCTTTATGCCTCGTGACCGTGGAGAATTTTGATCTGAAAAAATACTGGCCATTAATGACGTACTCGACAGCCTTTTCTGTAAATCATCAATATTTTGTTTTTTAATTTGGGCAAATGGTTCAATCAAAGTATGCCGATTACCAATTGAAGGGGTGTGATTTTGGAATACATTGCTTATATGAGTGTATATTTGTGCATAGTTTCAAGGCATGATGTAATAAAAGGCCATTTTCTATTGGAATGATGCTCTAGTATCTATGTGGAGCAAAAAATAAGCAAGTAAAAGCCGATTTAATAAATTTTTCAAAACGCCAATTTTTGTAAATTTCTGGATTAAAAAAATTGGAAAATTCGTGTAAGGTCACAGTTACAATATATAATTTTTTTAAACGGTCATTTAAGTGTATTATTGTACTGTAGATTATGTGGTAAAAAATAATTTTTCAGGGTAATAGCTCCTATAAGGCAGTGTTATTTCCGGGGTACCGATATAGTAAAGTTGTACAGTTACTAACTTAGAAAAGTATCTATGCCTTATCAAGTGTGACCTATTTTCTAATTATTAACAACAATTTGACCACCATTAAAATTATTGTGCCAATAGAAAAACGTTTACCAAAATTATATTGAAGAAATATATAATTGACCTTATTGACTCTGTTGGCGACAAATTAATTTTAAACATTTGAAATATTGTTTTTATTTTAAAGATCCTAAAATAATATTTGATTAGATACGTACCATGATTACTAGGTTTAAAAATATAATTCTTTTATATTCGATTTTATAACATTTTCATTTAGGGGATGATTAGACCCACCCACCCTATGGGGATTTTAGGGGATTCTTTATGGGTAATTTAGTTTTTTCCCTGAATCCAATCCAAATCCAAATTCGCTTCTGTTGCAATAATAACTTGTCTTAGGTCAACTTGAATAGACCCCGGGCTATTGGTACTTTTCGAAAGGAGTAGACTACGTGCCGGTACCGGGTTTCCCCTCCTCCCTTCATCGTCATCATGCATGCTACACTGGTCACTCTAAACTGGCAGAAAATGCTCTATGTGGCCAATAAATATATATATATTTTTTTAAATAAATAAACAAACAAATAAATTAATTAAAAAATTAAATTTAAATACATTAAAAAATTAATAAAAATAAAAATAAATAAATAAATTAGTTAATTAGAAATAGGTTAATAAATAAATTAAAATAAGTTTTTGGCCCCCTTCAGGGGGCGGCGGCGGCGTGTGGAGGGCGGGAATTGGTGGAGTGGTTATTTATGTATGTCGAGCTAACCAGACAGATGAGCTACTTATGTCACCAAGAGAAACTTTCAAAATGTTATAAAATTGATTTGGTTTTGTTTTTTTTACGTGTCGTAAACTTAAAAGTTACTGGTAGTCGTTCAACAGACCTACATTAACAAAGTGGAAGCTAACTCAGTTAATTCATCATGGAGATTGATACGTTACACTTACGAATATGAAAGTATATTTAAAATACGTTCTGCTATATATGATGCACCTTATAAAAATAAAAAAAAACTACTTTAATTTAATTAGGGTACACAAGGAACGAGGGTGACACAAAATTGACGTTGCGTTGTTAGCGCTTTCTAGCAGCGACTCCGCGACACTATAATTGAAGATTCTCAACTTTCGATATTGTTGTATTTGTCACACAACAGGTTATAAATTTCAGAATATGTTTTCAACACTATGACACATCTCCAGTATAAAGTGGGCCAAAAGTTGTTCACCGGAAGTTGGTCAAAACAAGACTAACTCAAACTTGTAAAAAAACACTAAACACCCTAAAATCTCTGTATCTTCAACAGTTTATGGGTTCAAGAAATACAATTGGTCTTAAAAGTTGTCTGTTCACAACTTCTATTAGAACTTGTAAACCAAATACTACAATAAAGTATTTTAAAAGTCGCAAATTAATAAAAAGTGACAAAAATTGCAGTAATTGTTTTTTCACCGCACATTAATTAGATTTTAAAGGTATAAGTTGTTGAAATACAAACAAAATATTTGCACGGCTATTAAGCCTGATTCATTGGCTTAAATATTGTCGCGGGTCGAACTCTGGAGCGTGAACTTGGTTGCATCGTTTTTCTTCTTCCCCAAAATTTGGTGCAGCGCCCGCGCGGGGCTACTTCCGCGCTTAACTCAAAAATGTATTTAATTAAGGCCAACTATTTATGAATTTAGAAATTAGAAATTAACAGTAAAATGATTGGGTCAACCATGACCTAGTTTTTTTGTCATACAAGATATAATTTTTTAAACTCTCACTTAAGTGTAGTATTATGCTAAACATTTTGTGGTAAAAAATATTTTTTGGGGGTAATAGCACCTTTAAGTAAACGGGGAAAATTCATTCTGGTAGATTTTCCAGGTAGTATAAAGAAGGCAAACTATTTATTATCTTGTCTAAATAAATGTTATTATTTATTACTAGGCCGCTTCGCGATAGCATTTTACAGTCGCGTTGGTGGATAAGAGTATTTCGCATATTTTACTGCTTCCATACATTTGTAATTGTGTGTTAAAAAATATTAACATAGAATAACATGAAAAAAGTAGTAGGAATATTCATTGACATTGCGATACTCGTTTGTCCGATAGAGTGCGAACTAACATAAAAACATTACGAAAATCGAAAAACATATTGTAAACGTATGACCGTTATGATTTTTTTTTCGAATTTCCCTGACAACGAGGCACTACTTTATTAAGGGCTTTTGAAGGTTCCTTAAAATTTTTTTATCGATATAAATAGAGAGCAAACCAACAGAAAGTTCATGGTTGAATGAAAAATAGAAAAAAGTAAAAGTGCAATTTTGGTGAGAAACATTTGTACAAAGACCGTGGCAAGTCAAGATCAGAGGTTTCGAATGAATTCAGAAAATATTATTAACATTCGAGTAGCCGTTTTTCCTGTAGCGAAAAAACATACAGACTGACAAAAAAACGACTTCTAACTTTTAAGATATGTATATATTATATGAAAATAATATAATGATAATTGTTAGTAACGTTACACCTGACATTATGAAAGGATACATCTCAACTTGCCAACAGGATCGGACAGTTGTTAGGATCATTGCTGGTATCTCCAGGCGACAGTTGTAGAACTCATTTCTCTAATTTACGGATTCTTAGTCGCCTCGGAGCTAATTCTATCTGTCGCAACTTTCGTTTATTCAAACCCACAACTATTTTCTGTGCACTCCGAAGACCATACCTAACAAACTAGATCAAGAGCAAACATTGTCATTCCTTCATTTACTTTAAAAGTTCGCTGTTTAAGCATAGCTCTACTTATCTGTGCAGTAAAATCTTTAACAAACTTTCTCCCGATATTAAAGCTTCTTCATGTGGTGTTGCTTTCAAGGGCAAGCTTAAAAACGCATTTACTGGAGAGGGAGTACTATTGCCTTGAAGATTTCCTAACCATCTCCAGTAATTGATGATAAAATGTTAGTAAGATGTTGACTTGCATAAGTGTTTGTTATCTAGTTGCATCCTTGGTAAATTTTATTAATTGGATGAGCGTAGCGAGCGAAGCGAAGATTCCATTTCACTACACTGGAGAAAAAAATCCGGAATGTTTTTTTTTTTTTTTTTTTTTTTTTTTTTCTTTTTTTTTTTGTATTTTTGTCTGTTTGTCCACACGATTCCGGCTAAACCGATAATCCGATTGCGATGAAATTTTATGGAGGCCTTCGAAATCTCTGAACTTAGAACTGCCACGTTTTTGAGCGCAATCGGAAAATGTTTTCTCATGAAAATCGCAATTTTACGATTTTTTTCAATTTTTAAAAAAATTCTTCGACTTATAACACCTACATGCTTTGTCCGATTTTAATGATTTTTGCACAGAACCTTTATTTTATGAATTTAGATATTTTTGTGAAATTTGAGCGCAATTGAAAAAATATTTATCATAAAAATCGAAATTTTACAGTTTTTTTCTTTTTTTAAACAACTCTTTGACTTATAACACCTACATGCTTTATCCGATCGTAATCATTTTTTCGCAGAACCTTTATTTTATGAATTAATATATTAGTGTAAAATTTGAGCGCAATCGAGAAATTATTTCTTATGAAAATCGAAATTTTACGATTTTTTTAACAATTACGATTAATTAAAAATAATTAAAAAAATTAAGTTAATTTTTAATTTAATTTAATTTAATTTAAAAAAATTTCAACTAAGTAATGATTTTGCTACAGAACAACAGAAAATTCGCATAACACATGGCAGCTCAATGCACAATGACGCTCATCCAACAACGCGGCGGGACTTAAGCGTTTTCCTAGTGTAGGACTGAACAATCCTGTGAATGGTAGGTCTAATTTGTCTGCTTAATTGTCTGGTGCTATTTTATTTATTATTATTATTATTATTATTATTATTATTATTATTATTATTATTATTATTATTATTATTATTATTTTTTATTATTATTATTATTATTGATATTATTATTTTATTATTATTATTATTATTATTATTATTATTATTATTATTATTATTATTATTATTATTATTATTATCTGTACCTATAAGTACTATTACTATATGCTTTCGCCCGTTTTGTTTAGGTTTTTTTTACTGTATTTTAAATGTTTGACGATATCCATGTACTTTGTACCTGTCAACGAAAGTAAATAAATACAAATCCAAATCCAAATCCAAAACTTACAATGCAAGAGGGGAAAGAACATTGGAATATTTTAGTAAATTGATAGTCAATTAAATAATATAGCGTAAATAAGACATATATTTACTAAACAAGCATCTGTAAGTTCATTCAATTAACAATTGTGATTGGAATGAGATAATTTACGATAGTTCTTAAATAATTTAATGTTGAAAATTAATATTTTAAGAGTTGGAAATTAGTGACTAGATAATGTTAATAATACAAAAGTTGTTAAGTAGAGTTAGATAGTGAACGTATGAAGTCTTTCAATGTACACACTCCTTAGAACTTTCACTCTTTACCAAGTCTCAACATCAAATTTAAAAGTGGTCCCATATAGAAAGAAGTATATGCAACTCAATTACTTTGAACCGCACAATATCCATGTCTTGTATTCAACACCACCCCAACAAAATATGCTCTAGTGTTATTTTCATTTTAAAAGTCTCCTGGGAATAAAGCATATAATTCCGAGCGCTGGGTTAACATATAAATTAAAACAAACTGTTATTCAAGTACATTATACAAAATATTATAACCACTAAGGCTATCACAACGGCACAAGCCGCGCGCTTTGCGTAAAAGAAAATGGCTTCGTCGACGGCATGAAAACCCATTTTAGCTAAATGGCACCAGCAAGAAAGGTTTCTTCGTGACAAAATGACCTCTTTCAAACTTTTTATTGGCTAGCCTGATTGCAAGCGGTTTAATTTCAAACTCTTTCAATTTACTTTTTACTCAAAAGATAAGGTAAACTTATAGTTTTTGAGCCCAGGTGTATGCGATATTGATTTTGTCTATGGTTCGCCCAAGGAGGCCTTGAACAGCAGTTTTAATATAGTCCCTCGCCCGGGGTAAACGTCCTCATTGTGAAACGGAAGAGGCTCAAATAAATATCAATCATGTGGGCAAACATTAGAAAAGTGGGAAAAGTCGTGAGGCGAGTAAATAGCTAGATTGTCTGAGAACCTCTTTAAATTAATGAGCACAGCAAAAGAAGTGTGAAGATATGAGAATAGGTGCATGATGAAATGCAGCAGATGATATATTCTCTTTCAACAGTCTCCCTTTTACTTATTTATTATTTCAAAGGGTCAGGAGACCGACTAGTGCAATAATGTGTTAATGTGGCGATCATGAAACTGCTTGTATACGGAAAAAGTTCACCGGGTTATTTTGAAACTCTTTTTTAATTCAAAATTTGTAACATATTGCATGATTGTGCAATGAACGTCTACATGACGTATCCGAATGCCGAGTAAAAATTCCCGGCACCTAAATGAGCGTTGACAATTTTACTAATAATTAGCGCCCCTCAGTTTAAATTTCATTCAACATAAATATGTATACAAGGTGATTTACAATGTGTATACGTTTAACCAAACTCTGGACATATGCCAAGAGTTTATTTGTATTATATGTATGACTAATGGACATGCATCGATTGTATTTATGTAAATGATATCAACTTTCAATAAAACACATTTATAGTAGTGGACACTGGAGCCTGGACCACGCCCTAACGTAAACCACTAAGTGAACATTGTCAGTGGTTCATAAGCTAGAGGCGATACTCTTATGCGGGATGCGCTAGTTCGATACCAGCCATCGGCAATCCTGATTGAAGGTTTTGTCTAAGTTTTTTCTAAGTCAAAAGAAGAGTTCTGGAATTAAGTTCTACAAGATAGCTCTAGAAGCCATAAACGTTTCCTAGCGACAATATCCTCGCCCCTTATATACGTAGTTGGTCACCTGAAGGCAAGCAACTTCGTCCTGGAAAGGTTCTTAATAAGAGGTTCATATAATATGCTTCATCCGATCGTTCATCCACGGTAAGCAACATTCCCGATGACAGCCGATCTCAGCCGGAGATTCCCGACCTCTGACGGTGCGACGAAATAGAACCCTGCGCCGTGCAAAGCGTATCATTTGCCTTTCAGAATCACAACCATTAATTTACCAGAATGAATAATACATTTTAGATGGGTATATTCAGTAGGCAATGTTTTAAATGCCAATACACGATGGAGCCTTGCCAAAAGAAAATGGTCTTAAAAGGTTGGCTTTTTCAACTTATAAACGGGACATTTTAGCATACGACTACGTTCTTTCCCGGTCTCCCCTTGTTACTTTCAAGATCTTCCAACATTTTATTTCCCATTGGGGTCAATTTTCTATTGAAGGGCATATATATTGTGGAGTGAAATACCTAAGAGGTGGGCCTAGAGACCAGGCCGCCTTTGAGTTCGGATTCCAGTTGGTTTGTAGCCAAGGCAAGGATTCCATACTCAATTCAAAGCGACAGTGGATGGCCACAATACTGATGCGCCTCTCCTGATTCTAACACAGAACCCAACTCCACCACAGATTGCCTCCCCGCAGATCAAAGGGAACGACAATCAAAAAGCTGTCCGAGGGGGGGAACTTATGTGGGATTGTGTGGGAAGCCTTATAATAGACGCGCGGTGTGGGATTAGAGATTTCCTGAGTGTGTGTGTGTGTGTGAGTGTGCGAGCTTGTTTATACACTTGCGCATCGCATTTCACACAGTTTCAACTAAAGCGTATTGTTTAAGGGAGATTGAAAACGGTGTAACAAAGAATATAATCACGCCTAAACAAGAAAATACAGACATTTTATTTGGTTTTATTTATTTGAAGTCTATCCTATTTAGTTAAAAAAAATTACAAACAAAGGTCACGTGATTTTCTATGACAATTGTGCTAAATTAAGAAATACATGATTATTTCATACCCAGGTCCGAGACTTATTTTTCATCATTCTTGGTATTGTAAGCAATCGATTATAACCTCATTAGATTGTAATATGTAGTAGACTGAAAGTTTGAAATAAACAAAACAAACAGCTATTTACACAATCTTTCTCAATTAGTGCGAGCGTTTGATGTATTTTAACTAATAGGGCAACGTCTAAGTTTTCACGTTTTTACAGACTTCCACTCTGTCAAAATCTTTGCCATGACTGAAGTGAGTTAAGTTCTCATTTGCCTCCGATATGGCATCAATGCACACCACTCCCTTGGCAGTGATGCCAGATCGACCTCGTTGAGTAATGCTGGGGAACTCCCAACTTCAAACTGTAACAAATATGTAAGGTGGGCCCTAAGGGACAATATTGACCGGATATAGAAAGATCCAACTTGACTTCACGTCAGCGTACTCGCGACTTTGTTCCGTGATGGAGTAACAAGCGGTGAGTACGGAGAGAGTATTTCTATGCTAATGGCGTATTCTTAGCTGGCACGAGAGACCAGCGAACTTTCCTGGGTGCCTCGCTTAAGATAGCCAACAGTTCCCAGACGCCTTTCGTCGGATGATAACATTAAAGTCATGAGCAAAGACATTCAAACTAAGGGCCTATAAAAAACATCCAAGTGGCTATATTTTTATGAACTTGCTCGTACCTTACACGTAGTGAAACTATCACAAGTTAATAGTATTTTCAACACGAGAAAATTAGATCGTATGCAGTAAATATTTAAGTACACAGTATCAACAGACCAAACTAGCGGTTTTGTTATTCTTGTGCCTTGTATGACTCAATGACATTTTTTAATTAGAATTTGTGGGTGGGTTTATCTATAAAGACGATAAAGACGTTACTATAATCGAAAGCCTTGTTTCCTTTGCAGGGTTATCGCCAATGCTTTAGAAACAAACATGTATGCATATTCAAAAACATAAAGTTACTTCATACTACAGACAAATTATCGAAATATTGTTTGATATAGGCCTTACCTTACACAGCACTGTTCATATTTAAGAAGATAGGAAAATAAAGTTGGAAAACGTTTAGAATATTAATATGTACACCACTGTCAGTTTTCATTTTAAGCACATGTGAAGTGGATTTAATACCATCGTCAAGTACCAATACGTAGTCTCTCGCTGTGGAATAATATTAAGTAATTGAAGAGCCATGATCATTACGATTTACGAACAGTTGTGAACGACAATGCAAAAATGAAAAATATTATGGTTAACCCGGCACCTCCACCAAAGGTATAAAAAAATACACGTTATTATTTGAACGTCGTTAAAAAAACGACTTTACGCGTTGTATGTTTAATTGTAAGTTAAGATTTATTACTACACACTAATATGAATCTTGTGTGAAAAACTGAGACAGCTTCGTTGGTAGACAGTAGACCCGAACTTGGGCTACTTGAATAACGTCGACATCTTCTTTTCTCTGACGATTCTTTATATTCTTCTTCTTTTTAAGCTGCCGGGAAAGCGGGTGTATTGTAGTCGAGATGGTAATGTAATGACACTCTAAACAGCCAGTTACATTCCCGAGTTCTCTTCGGAGTCTATCAGGGCGTCCAACATAGATAGCTTGTGTATTCTACTGTGAAACCGGCGTACGATGCAACACCATCTTAACATGGTGGCCCGCAGCGGTTACAAGCCGCGTTACATAAAGATAACCAACTTATAATCTCCGTAAAGATTTCTCGCTTCTGGTGGTAGACTTTCATGGATAGTATAGAAAAGCATCGAGGTTTGAAGGCAATTTATCCGGCAGCATTTAACTACGGGTCGTGAAACGTTCGAACAGCTCACTCAAGTAAGATGTGTCTTCTTGAACTATATACCGCCACGTTGTTTGTAGACACACACGTCTAGGAGAGGAACCCAGTGACAGTTTAAGAGAGATTGAACGGGAAGATTGATCAATACACTTTCCTATAGCAAGATGATTCAAAATGGAAAAATTGTGTTTGTTACAATTTTTTGTGTTAAAGAAAGATGGACTGTAAGATAGGCCCGAAAAGATAATTGTGTTATGTGACGATGAAGCGGTAGCAATTTAGAAATCCTTATTTTAAAAATGATTTACCCAATTAAATTTGTCTCTGGTTTGGCAGATTTTTTTGATTTGTCGTCTCGTGCGATTCTTTCTCCATTGCGAAGAAGTTTGCTTCGAACAAACCACATATCGGGGAACAATGTAGTTCACCGTGCGAGGTGAATCCCAAGACATAAATTATGCTGGCCGTACTTTAAGTTCAAACGTCTTGTCTACTTGCGTGACCACAAACACAGCGGCCGCACACGCGCGTGACGACGAGGCGCCTGCAAACAATAATTCCCATTGCATGTTACCACGTTCTTTCCTAGCTAAGAGTATTACGATCCGTTATCCACTCAAGTGATACTAAACTGGATAAATTGAAATAATAGATGTGAAAAGGGGTTAAATACAAACTGTGGAATTTCAATAGAACAAAGTAGAAATGGACCGTCTGGTTAATACAGTAAACGGTATGCGCCCAACAATCCACTCGTTTTATCGCCATCCTCCGGGCGATTTGAGACTTCCAACTGCTATCGGTTCGCTACGTCCACAGTTTGGAACAGAGCCAGCTCGTCCGCAACTTCTTCATTCGCAAATATAGAAGGCTTCAAATAATGTGAGCTTTGCTTTGAATTCATTTCCAGCCGATCACTAGTTCGGAATTCCCTCCACAGAAGGAAACAGAAAAACAAACACGTCCGACCGTCTGGTGATTACGACTGTCAAAAGAATATTTCTTTAAAAGCAATGAGAAATCACACCCTACTAGAGGTTTATTTTGATATTGAAATTGGGAACGTTTATGCCATTCATTTCAAAGGCTGCGATTCTATTCAAGGTGGGTTTTTTTTCGTATAAAAAGCCCAGAGTGTGAGACGTGAGAAACGCGACCATATTATGCCCAGACGAGTAAAGACAATAGGAATCCGTACTACATCGAACCGTTGCATATTTTCCTCATTCTCCCATTTTATATTTCGTCGGGTGTTTTGATGGAGGTGAGAACAAGTAGGGTGGAAAAAGGTCAATTGCTTTTTAAAGGACTGAGGAAACAAAGGGAATCAAAAGGAGCCACCACAAAAAATAATACGTATATTCAAGGAGACTTACATAACAGTTCATCATAAGGATGATATAGGGTGGTAGCGTCTTTTGCCATGTAAAGACTATGTTAATGCACTACAAACTCGAGTTAAATAGTGCAACTTTCTATGTCAGTATACTACCTGACGTTAGTTTGTTCATACAAACTTTGAAGGTTGGTAAACATGACATATTTCTATTTTGTGGTGAACTCGGAAATCAAATAATTAAATTTTTAAACAAGAATAAAAATAATTTTAACAGATAACTAAAGAGACAACACCACTGCGGGTAAAAAAATAACAATGCAAATCAACATTTTTTTTTGGAGGGGGGGGGGGGGGGGGGTAGAATTCTCATACTCAAATTTACTTTATGAGTCACATGGATATCCAGAAAAAGTTCGCGATTAAATACAAAACATTAACAAGATAGCATGTTTGGGGTGATGTGTAATATTTTATTAAAAATGTGGTCTAACCACCACCACCGTACATTATTTTAGAAATTTGTCATTCGATTTATAATATTGCATGGAATGTATACTTTTTCTTGAAAGCCAGTTTAATTAGATTTGCTGAAAGAAAACGTGGACCCGGCACCTCCACCAAAAACTTAAATTTAATATAGTTTCAAAATTAATTATCGTTGTGCATTGACACGGTTCCCACCTGCGTCTGAAGTCGACGTATTTATTTGTAGATGCGATTGTTTTTACACGCAATAAATTTTATCGAAACTAAAAAATCTCAGAATTCGTTAATATAGTGTGGCTGTGTCTGTACTTAGCAATATTGTTATTTGTTCCTAGTAGTCTATGTTCCACAGGATTAAGTTCAAATAAATAAATAAATACATACATACATAATCTGGCACGCGAAATTGTAAGACAGCAACTATGTTGCGACCTAAGAAGTCAATAAAATACATAATTTAATAAATGTGATAAGAATATCATGTCATAACAATGAAATCATAGATTTTGAAATAGTATATCTTTCCATTTCATCTTCATGTTCTATTAATACGATATTAAACTAAAAGGTTGTTGTGTTGTATCGTAAGCTTAATTGGCGTAAATATAAAACACGCAGAGATGGAAGATGTGTTCGTTCCCAGTTTTGGGGGCCGTTATTTATTTATGCACGAAAGTGTTAATTAATTAAGTCATGCTGTAGCCAAGCCCGCTTTTCTTAATTCTTTACAGGTCGGGTTGGCGCCCTAGCATTCGAGCCACTGCGCACGACACTGAAAATGTTGCTACTAAAATAAAATAATATTATGGTTGACCCGGCACCTCCACCAAAGTTTAAAAAATAAGGTTTTAATTCAAACATCTCTTTAAAATACAACTTTGGACGTCAAAACGTTGTATTTTTAACTTTAGTTTAAACCAGTTCGGACCCTACTTAGCAGTATGTCTACAACTATTAAGAAAACGCTGTAAGCGAACAAAGTTATGAGAGGAAACATTTGCTAAAGAATTTAATTTGCAGCAGACAGTTTGTAACGATGGCATTTAGTTTTAAAATGTTAAAACGTCGAGTCCTAAGTAAACATACAATAATTCACAAATATTATCTTGAAAAGTCAAATAATGACAGAAATACTTCAAATTGACATTTAAACGTAAATATTTGTTCGCAGAAGACCAGAATAATGTTAATTCATTGATATAAATAGGCGCAGTTTATTTTAATTTTAACGTTTGATGAGGTAAAACACCAGTTGTGCATTTACTTTAGGTTAGCTTTGAAATTTAGACAGACAATAGTTCACTGTTGGTTTTGACAATACATCTCGTTGAAAAATGAAGCCTTGCGCCATTTACTATGGACATATAAAGCCAATTATAACAATTCCATTTGATTCCAATACAAAGCCTTTTTTATTGAGACAGCGATAAAAGGCGACAATAGTTCGTTTCCATAACTAATTTCCATTAGAGTGTTTTGAAATATTGTCCAATTAACAATAATGAACAACAAATATGCATGCTTTTCTATACGTCATTATTTGTTGTAATTGCAGTCATTGAAAAGTAAAGCAAACTAGATCGTAGGCCAATCTAACTAGCTAAAGCCATAACATGTACTCACATTTCACGTGCAACTACGCTTAACTATGTGGGCAGAGAGTATAAACAATTAGTGCACTTTGATTCATACAACAATTACACTCTCGTTGGAAATTTTTAACATCAAAATTAAAATCTAGCCACTTGTATAAATTATTTAGTAATAGGCCTACTAAAATATTTTACCCGAAAATATAACGCACGCGGTTTCGTCAATTTGCAAAAACCATTCACGCGGACTGTGAAATTATTGGGTATATTAATTTGGTGGCAGTTACCTTGAAGCACGGCACTTGTCCGCCAGTATGCGCGTGAGTGGGGGGGGGGGGGGGGGGTACGTGACATATTGCTAACAGCCTTGTTACGAGGCTTCACCAAGAATTAGTGTTGACACATTCACAGGAATTGTAATTGCTTTTATTACACTTTTATTTGCCTTTGTTTTGCGCAATAAACAGCACATTATATGCATCCATTGTAACAATTAGTGAATGATGTTAATTAACCTCATAATTAAAGCGTCACGAACAGGCTGTCTACCAACCCAACCACAATTAACCGACGAACGAGATGCGATAAAATTGCATTAGGAGAATAAATAATCTTAGAAGTTAGTTAAGTATTCGTGATCCCTAGTGGGTGCTCGTGCTTTCCATGCTAAACCCTAGCAGAATAACCTGGTGCTAGTTAGCTAAGGTCCTCGCGTTTATTTAACGTTCAGCCGAAGAGGAATCAAGTTCTTAAGCTCTTTACTTTTGATGGTGAAGGAAAAAATGGTCTAATCACTGCAAAAATATTAACAAAATAAAATCTGTATGCAGCGATCGTTTTAATCATACGTGATTATCATTTAAACAAAAGCTATTGTGATAATAATTGTATTATCGTTTAGCGAACTTGAGAATAATTTATATTATTTACCATTGTGAACAGCGGATGTTAAATACTTACATACGGTTTTAGGAGATAGCGAATCGATTATAAGTTACCAGTTTGTTTCGAACATATATACTGTATTTTGTAATGGAACTGACTATATTCGAGATGGTAACTGGTAAAAGTCCAGGAAGAAATATAATTATGTCATACTCGGGTTTGGAACCACAGGCTTGAAACCAGACGATTCAGCAGAGAAGTATACTACTCCGTCAAACAGTTCATCACACACTGGCCCTTGAAATACCCTGAACAATAATTAAGTAAACTATTTCCTCGCTCTCCCGTTGTTTCATGGTAGTTGAAACGATGTCATCAGTGTCCAGAGTCTAGACGTTATACGACGAGGTTAATGCTGGATAATGTATCTTACCCTGAAGTCAGCATTGTCCAGTTTACCGGAAAAAATGTCGTGGCGTGGCTGGCATAGCCAGACATAACAATGCATTCTATTCTCTACGAGGATATATTTTCATTCCCTTGTTCCATGTTACGCACTTACTTGAACTGATGTTGATAAAAAAGCGCCGTGGAAAAAAACTCACCGCAAGCCAACCTGCAACAAGGAAAGTAAAACGTCAAAAAACACACAACCAACATAACAACGACAAAAAAGAAACAAAATTCGTCTAGCACTATGAGATGACGAACCCGAGGTCGCGGAAGTGTCGTCGACATCGCATGGAAAGTTCATTATAAAAACGGTTGCTTTCAGTTAAGATTCCAAGTATGTGATGTGACTAGTATGTGTCTAGTAGTGACTAGTATGTGTCTAGTAGTGACTAGTATGTGACTAGTGTATGTCTAGCACTATGATATGACAAACCCGAGTTCGCGGAAGTGTCGTCGACATCGCATGGAAATTCATTATAAAAAGGTTTTTGTTAAGACAAGTATTGACTGGCTAGCTAGGCTAAGTGTTACTAGTTTTTTCTAGTGGCGTATGTGTTGTAGGGTTGACGTATGTGTCCTAGTAATGTATAACAAATTCTAGCCACTATGAGATGACTGACCGATGTTCGGAAAGTGTGCGTCGACATCGCATGAGTCATAAAAAATGTTGCTTTCAGTTGTCCAGACGTGATGTGGCTAGAGGTCATAGTGAAAGTGCTAATGACGGGGTTGAGGACGATGTGAGTCATGTCTAATACTAGTATTTTCTAGTAGTGACTAGTATGTGTCTAGTAGTGACTAGTATGTGTCTAGTATGTGTCTAGTAGTGACTTCTGTGTCTAGTAGTGACTAGTATGTGACTAGTGTACGTCTAGCACTATGAGATGACGAACCCGAGGTCGCGGAAGTGTCGTCGACATCGCATGGAAAGTTTATTATAAAAAGTTTTTGTGAACAGACAAGTATCTGACTGGGCTAGGCTAGGCTGGAACGTGTTCAGCTAAGTTTTTTTCGGGCGGCGGGATAGGTTGACGTTTGGTTCCTTATTTAATTTAAACAAATCATGCACACTACTGCGATTGCTGCGCGCTATGTTCTGTAAATGTGCGTCAGTCTGTTGTTGACAAACAACTGTTGCGCATGCTCGCTGACTTCCCTTGAAGACAAGTAAAGTGCACACATGACGGGGTTGGGACGATGACTCATTGTACAAACAATACAATGTCTCCTTGTTTTATATTTTCCTTCCCTTGAGGCTGGCTATAAGCCGAAAGCTAGCTCGCCAGCAGCTCAAAAAACATAGCTGAGCACATTCTAGCCTAGCCAGGCCCAACCTAGCCGGAGCCCAGTCAGATCTCTGGCTATGACCTTTCATCAGAATTAGCAGCTAACTTTCGGCTAGGCTAGGCTAGGCACCCAGCTAGCTTCCGACTAGGCTAGGCTATGGTCTCATTACGCCAGCTTGTTTAAAGCTTGGCTACGCTAGGCTACTTTTCGCGTTGGCTGCCTTCAGGCTAGGCTAGACTAGCTTCATTCTGCACCAGCTAGCATCGGCTAGGCTAAGTTATTTCCTTTCTGAACCAGCTAGGTTTCAGCTAGCCTAGGCTAATTTCTTTCTAAGCCAGCTAGCCACTAGCTCGGCTGCGTATTTCCATAACAGCTGAACGCGGCTAGGCTTGAAGCTAACTACATCAGCCAGTTACTGGCTAGGCTGGGCTCTCGGCTACGTTTTAAACAAACCTAGTCAGATCCCTGGTTGGAGCAGACACTGGTTGGTAGTGTGCAAAACAAGATGCCACGCATGACAACACGCATGAGATCACTCACGCACACAAATATACATATACGTTGCGTATTAGGGAGCGAAGCTTCCCAGTATGTATCCCTTTTGTCCGTCCGTCTGTGCGTGGGGCCGTCTCACGTTAAAAACCGAACATGACATCCGATTGATTTGCGTTTTTTGGTTGACATTGTACTTCAAAAAGGATACAGAATTTTTTTAGGGGGGGGGGGCTATCCTCACTTTAAAGGGAAAATTTCTTAATCCAGCCCCACCATGAAAAAGGATCGACGCTGAAACAGGTTTTATTTTTGTATCCAGTACTCTGGTACCCGTGTTCGTATTTATAATGGTAGGTAGATGCCAAAAGGCATATTATATATATTGCGTATATTCACATGAATACATGGCCCAAGTGGATCGTTGTAGTCTACGTGGAATGAATGAATACCCGGGAGGGTGTTGGGAGCCTATTACCGCAGAGAAAATCTAATTTCAAGCCGTGCATTCGACCCTCATTTCTATGCTGATGTGAAAAAGAGTGAATCTCGACACTGTATGCGGTTTCGTAAGTATCAAATGTTTATTTCTGTATGTTTGATGGTTTCTTGGGGACCTTGCCGAGTGGGTGGGTGGGGGGTGGGGGGTCTCATGTATATAGCCAACCTACATCCAGCTTGCGTAGAATTCCTGTCAAATGCGTGATTCGACTGAACAAAACACCCCCCCACCCGCCCCTTTAACTTCTAGTTCCACCACCAACACTCCAAGGTTTTCGCTACTCACAATTCATTTCCTATTCTTCTCGCATTCTGTTCAAGAACATACAAAATCCTCGTGGAATCCCCTTGAAAATTGCGAAATTTCCAAACGGAAATACGACAGTCATGTCTTGATCCGAGAATTAAAACAAAATGAACCCCAGGTGCGACAAAACGTGTCCCGGCGTCGTTCTTTTAACCATCAGATCGTAAGTCGATTTTAAATATAGGGTGGTGGAAGAAAATCTTCGATACGACGTTGGGTAACTTATGTTTCGAGCCTCGAGTCTTTCTGGGGGGGGAGAGGGGGGAAGTCAACCGAAGTTCCGTATTGCGTGATATTAGTGTATTTCTTGTTTGTTATTCAACAATATGCATTTACATAAATCTCAATAAATTAGTTTACGCATTGCACATTTGATGAGTGTTTCATACACCGCCGACATCAGGATTTATCAAGAAAACATCATTACAGGAAATCACATTACACAATTACAGCACAATGATGAAATACAGTCGTCTTGCACTTCTCTATTTACACTGCTTAACGTTACTGGCCCAATTCCCCACTCACTCATTAACACAGTAACACATTCGTAGTTAAAACAAACACGAGTTATTAATTAGCTTTAAAATGGAATAACACGAACGCGTGTATAAAAACTACACTTTGCAGAGTGTGGGAAATTATCGTGCAGTTAGTCAAGAAAAATAAACAAATTAAAAACTATACGGAATTGATAAATTGCTTGGTAGCATGACTGGAAGTAATCTATAGCACGTGTCATCGGAACGGTACCGGGGGAGGTAACAGTCTCCTAATTAATGTATTTACCATCCTGAGTAAGTCGCAAATGTAGGAGCTCCATTATGATTATATAGGATGAGATTATCTTACTTAATACATTATCAGAATTAGCAAGCACGGCGTAATATTGAAACATCCAAGTAAAGCTTAAAACTCACTAGTTCTAGAATGTACTAGAATTCAATGGGTGTGAAAGACTGTGTGATGTAACGGAAACATAACGTACACAGTTTGTCGATGTATTCTTGTACAGTTTGAAACAACTGAGACAATCGTTTAGAAATTCAAACTGAACTGTATTTGCGCCTGTGCGGGTGAATTTGAATAAATAATTGTTGAATATAACCCACATTCAAACGAAACGAAAAGTTATAATGTTATCGTATTTAAAATGAACGTAAATAATTTTTGTTACAAAAATGGCTTAGTAAAATGTTCATATTTGAATTACCAACATTTGAGATTGCAGTATTTTTGAACGAATTCCGTTTTTATAACTTATATAAAATAATTCCACTTACTGCATTCTTCTAGCTGTACAAAATACAGAATCACAAATGCAATGTAATAATTAAATATTTCTATAGCAATCCCCAATCGTAAAAAATTGTCAGTAAAAAGTAATAAACACTCTTGATAGCAAAGCGATCTTTTCCGGCGCATCTAAAAACCTACGCATTCACTATATTGCATTTGCAAGGTGAACAAATATAAGTTCAAACATAATGAAAATGAGCAATTTTTGAATGCAATCACTGCTTTTTTAAAATTCTAACAGATAACTCCTTCTTTAGTTTCTTAAACTCTAGATCTACAACCATAATTGTACTCTTCATATTTTTATTCATACTGTCCACATGTATTTCGTTAGGAATCAATCAAATCTACTTACACAGAGATTAAACTATGTTTATCATCAACAAGAAATGCGTCAATAATTGTGATACAAAGTGGCGCAGGAACACCTTCATTGATTTGTAAAATAGATTTTTTATGAATTTAGAAGTTCTCCATCTAGGATGATATCACCATTGTATAGCATGAGATTGTTCATTGCCACAAATCCTGTGCCATGATGTCTGATCGTTGACATTGGCCCAGTGATTCTTAGCGGCGGCTTGTAAATCAATGCGCTCAGCTATCAGTATCAATCACTGAGGCCCGGTCCTAATGGAATCAAGGAATCGATACGGAATGCTGATGGAATGTGAAAAGTGCAAGGAATCTCAGTAGGAGTGACTATGTTGCACGTTCTTGCAAGGTACGAGTGCGTGAGAGATGACACGAGTATGCCTCACGCAGTGAGCTAATACTTAAATTCCATTCGCACGGCAGCATATGCACTTCAAGACAATTGTAGTCAAGCTGTTGATGAATTTAAATTGTCCTATGATGTTCGACCCAATGCCCAGGTAATCAAATGAAAATTGAACTAACTTCGATTACTGTCTAGTTTTTTTAGTAAATATTTAATACAATTCAGAAATTACAAAATCCATCCCGGGGTTCGAACCCGAGTCTCCCACATTCCAGGTAGGCGCCTTAGCCAACTAGACCACCGAGACGGTTACTATTTAACTTCTGAATTGTAGTTGCTTAATAGAAACATAGTATTTAGTAAGATTTGTGACAAACAGCGAGAACAAAATCATGAAAAAAAATCGTTTTGCGAACAAATGCATATGCACCTATGTGGGTTTTCAGCTCTTTAGATTTCTTACGTATTTGGGTAATATTACTATAACTGATATTAACGCACATTGTAATTGAATAATACCTATTTAAATGTACCAAACAAATGAATAACAAACTTATCTTATCTAATACTAAAGTTATACTCAACAAATATAAAATGCATATAAAAATATGGTTGTAAATAATAAAAATTAGTTTATTTATTTATTATTTTTCTCTGTTATTTGTATACATGATACAAAAATTACAGAATGAAACGGGAAAGAAAGGCCTGCCCACCGCAGTGATCCTGTTTCATTCTTAACATTAATAAAATAACATAAATTCTCTTTTAAAGGATGATAATGACAATATTGAAATAGATGATACAGTTTAATAATATGATAGTTAAAATGAAATAAAGAACAAGTGAATGTATCTTTGTATAGTTTGTTGATTATTAACTTTACTGCGTGTTTAATAGAAATCGTGACCCTCCCTCCCTCTCTCCCTCTCGCCCCCCACTCCCGCCGAATATGACGAGAAGGTGTGATTCAGCTCTTCGTGTATTCTAGCTCGGGTTCCTTTGTTATATTTTGTGTATACCATGATATCGTGTAATGTTACATCGAGTCGTCCCTGGAGCGTACTGGGAGATTGCCTGTGGCTGCGGTGGACGAGCGGCCCTATAGTCCTTGGTAATGATGAGTGTGGTGTCCTTAACTAACGGAACTAAGTAGGAACGGTCTTATCTCACATTTTCCATAATAGAAACACATATACAAAGACAAAACATGGTTAGGGGGTTTTGGGTGAAATTAAAATTCAAATGAATGAATTCTAAACATCGTCTATATTAACCAAAAGGAAAATCTGTTCTTCTGAGGCACACGTCCACTAGAATTTGTAGCTTCGTGATCTCACAAATGAACACCAATGAAGTCCACTCCACAGTCTCCGTTATATCTGGGCGTGTGTTAAACGACTACCTGAAGGCTTGTGTGTAAACATTGAACAACGCCAGCCCCAATACAAATACGCACATTATAACAAACAAAGGCGGCAGGAGGTGTAAACGAGTCTACTCCACTCGCCAACACTAAGTCTGATGGTTGATATTCATTTGCAGGCTACAAGCGCAACAACGCCGCGAAACAACACAAGAATACTCCACTCCAAAGATGGATGAACGAATATTTCATTCCCAAACATTACAACGAGAATTCTACTAGAAACCTTACGTAGTAAATTGCTTTAGATCAGTTTTATTCTGGTCTTTTCAATGGGAAATTGTAGGGAGGTCTTATCTAAAACATAAATGTTCATTTTCTTCACCAACAAATGATGCATTGAAGTACAACGAGCTATCCACACAATAGCTCTATTTTTACGGCGGGGGGCATTGTACGTGGGTGGCGCTTGTGTGCTGTCTTCATAGAAGCCATTATTATTGTTTGTATTTTATTATAAACCTCAATGTAGAGTTCGGTACATTCAAACCAATTTCAAAAGCATTAGAGTACAATAAAGTCACGTCGACATCCATGGAAGCGGTGGTGATAACAATCATTCCAGTAATGCACCATATCAAAGGGGAAGAAAAATCGTGCAAAACTGCGAATACATCTCTCCATAATAATTATGCTGGCGTATAAATTGCGCAACAATATGTGTGGATGTGCATCACCATGTTGATTATTTGATTAAGAGCAGCTTTCTATGTGCGCTCAAAAATACATACACATTAACTCGCGTATATAAGGGTTGAATTCCCAGTAAAAACTACATAATATATTATTTATTTTATAATATTTTTATTTTTGGTTAGACCCAAGAACATTTCGAACGTAAAATGAATTTACCGTATGAGGTTTTCAACCATAAAAACCTGCTGGCCCGAAATCTTGTTTCTGGACATAATTTTCAGTTTACCAATGCGAGGTTACTACTAGTTAACTATGTTATTATGTTTTTCATAGTATCCGCATATTTGAAAATGGCGGCAAAAACATTAGCCTTTCTTGTGATAATTATTATATTTTATCTAAGCAAAATTATCTAGATAATTATTTTTATCTATTATATTTTATCTAGATAATGTTTTGAAGGATTATCTTTATCTTTATCTAAAAAAAATAAATCATCTAGTCACAACACTGGTGCTAAGCTACGGCAGCTACAAAACTGGGCACATGTGCACTGAGATACACCAACAAAGAAGATATTATACAGATATAAAACATATACAAATTAAAATTGTTAACTCCGCTACAGTTTCTTCTCTGGGCATTCTCCTTCAGGTTTAATTCCATAAAATAATAATCCGTGATACAATTATGCCAGTTAATTGGCCTCCCTGTTGAATACGATATGAAAATAAAGGGTTGCAGCTGAAAGATAAAGGGGTAATTTTAGTTGTTTACCACACGACATCACCTCTTAGATGCAATCTCAAGATTTACTGAATATTCAAAGCTCTTTATTATTTAACAGTGCTGCAAGCTTTTTATAGACACTGTTCTTGCATTTCACCTGAATATATAAGTTATTTATAAGGTCAGGTTTTCTAGAAGTAATAATATATTTTTGTTCGTGATTTAAGTATACCAAACACTATACAGACTGTATCGAACATAATATCTAAATTATATGGTATAGCAAACAACATGTAAACGGCAAGTTCATCAGAAAGTGCATCTGCAGTTTTTATAAAGCATATACATCATATTAGAGTATATATACCTAAATGGCGTCATTCTCTCAAGAGAAATTGCATCTGCAGTTTGTATAAAGCATATACATCATATTAGATTCTCTGAAGAGAAATGGTTTTTTAGGTACTCGAACGGTGGGTTGCAGGGAAGAGGTGCACTTGAACTCTAATCTAGGCTAATCGATGGCGATCTCCTCGGACGCAGGGGTGCCCAGAGCGTAGGCGTGACATTTGAGCTGAAGACGACTAGATGTCGATCAAAACATATTTAAGTGTTGGTTAACAATGTGGCCTGGCCAGATTAGGCAGGCATAACAATGTGAACGAACAGACTTTAAACCAATATTTTACATCGATTTCAAGATTATTCATTTATATTTATTTATTTCAGGAATTAACCTATTTACATGGTACAAGTTGATAATCGAATCGCGCTTCAAAAGCGTATTTATACATAAGTATACTTAATTTTAACATGAATCGAATTCCCAACAATTATTTATTATATATTTAATAACCAAAATTTCATTTGTGCTTTAGCCTTCAAATTGAATGATGCATAGACATCGTCAAGAAATTAACATAAATGTAAGAAAATGTGCCTGAATTATAAGTGGTCGACTACAAGTAAAACTTAGGCCCGTTATAATGAAATTATTGGAAAGATAATAATTTTCGGGAAATTTTTTCGCACAAGAACTAATTCGACTGTCAAAAAATTACACAAACTTATGTACAAGAGAGATTAATTTATTTGTAATTACATTCAGGTAGAGTCCAACTTGACCTTACTTCAAAGATCTAAGATTCGCCAAAGCGACGTCTTGTACTTGCTAGACTAGTTCGAGTAAAGAAATCGCTTCGTAGAATCCCCTTGCATCCGAAGACGAGGATCATTTTTGCTCGTTCAATAGTGATCACTGAAATCCGCTAGTACGGGTGTACAGGCTGAGGAGAAATTGAATGTCCGTAGTGTACAAGTAGGGAGGAAATCAAATTTGCGTGCAACGATACTTCTACGAAAAAATAGAAGGTTATAAGAAAAGTGACGGAAAGGAAGATATTCTCAATTGGGACTACAGGGTTACTGTTAAACATTGCTTTTATGTAGAAAAGGTACTGCCCGTTACACGTTCACCCTATTAATTCAATGTTATTTACATAAAACATAGGACTTCTCTAATAAAAACAATTACTATAAGTATAACTGTTGTTTATTAAACGTAGATCAATGATTGTATACACTTAAAGAGGATGATTAAAAAACGATGTATTTATTTGAAACAGAGGCAGCGATAGGTAATCAACAAATCAACGAAGAAGAATACAAAAATAAAATAATTCACCGTGCGTTGAGCATTTTGGTGGAGGTGCCGGGTTGAAAGAATAAGCTTACCATAAAAAACGTTCCTCGCTTGTCCTTGCGATTTTTGTTAACATTGCTCGTAAACAAGGATAGTACAGAATGCGTTGATGACCCTAGGGTTAACCTAGGGTTAACCTCCAGAATGTTCGAAAATTCATGTACCCGGCACCTCCACCATTTTCGAATAAAAATATGACATTTTTAAACGTTCTGGAGGATTTGAAAAATTTGCAATAAAAACCATTATAGGTTCTGAATGTTGATGGCATATTATAAGAACTGTTTTAGATTACATCTACGATTCAGAGGTTAAGAAAGCTACTGGGCTCCAGGCGTTTATCAATCATACATTTTTTCTATGAATACTGTTTCTGAGTTCAATGCTGTCTGGAAAGTTTTCCGCTGACATTACAATGAACAATTGAAAACTCGTAAAAATGCACGTTTATTTAACTTTTCTTATATTCAATGCTCAGAAAAACAATGTTACGAACATAAAAGAAAAATAACAATACGTCATGCGGATGGTTTTGACGTGTATTCATCTAGAATTCTAAAGATGAAAAATAAAACAAAAATTTGACAATATCATTTATGAATAATAAATGTCATGAAGATATTGCGAATGACAGATCTTCAAGCAATGGATTACGTATTAAGTATTAATCTCTCCGTGCAAATGAAATAAGTTAGTCTCCTATTGTGTTAGATAAAATACAAATGGAGGTTGAATCAATCAGAATGAGAGACAAGAAGAAAACATAAAAAATAGAACGTGATTTTTAATAGTTATAAGAAATATTATCTACAATTCAGAAAATAAAATATCCATCCCGACCAGGATTCGAACCTGTGTCTCCCACATTCCAGGTAGGCGCTTTAGCCAACTAGACCACCGAGACGTTAACCGTTTGACAATTCAGAAGTCAAAAGTTCGGTTAAAATTATGTACAGTTTTATACTACGGAAACTCTATAAGGTGACTTTTAACAAATGTAAAAAAATTAGACGGACTTTGTTACCGATGCTGGATGGTATGTAGACGGTTTTAAAAAGCGCTCAGTGCAAGAAGCAAAGATTTTATATCTTATCTTATCTTATTGGTTGTACATAGGCATATTAACACTATTTTCCGTAAATGATTTTGAAGGCGTCGTGGGTCAAGATCAACATGCTATTAGTGTATTGGTATAGCGCCAAGTGCAAAGAATAGCTACCGAGGAAAATATCTGTTAATTTTGAAAGAATCAATTCCGGAGAATCAATTTCGGAATTGTGAAAAAAATAAGCAAGTCTTATATGAAGATTTAGTTGTCTCTACATACAAATGATCGTTCATAAAATATATCATAAATTGAATTACTACCAAACTTGTGCATACCGGATAACTGAAGTCCGTATGTGCTACATATTATGCGTGAGCAACGCGTGGCTAGAGCTACTAGTCACAGCTGCCTTTCCAAGAGAAGCAGATCTGGCAGATGTCTTCAGCTAAATCCGAGCGTGTTATTTTCCAATGTTAGAAGTTCGCAAGCTCAAGCTTGAGCACAAGCGTGCAGCTTTATAGCCTGCCGAAGCGTGAGCACGCACACACACGCACACGCACACATGGCGAGATGTCACCATGTGCTATTGATCCTCATTCCTTAGCTATGGCTCAGTGGAACACAGGGGCAATCTCAGCGGTAAACGGGAAACCAACCCAAAGAAGAAGAAAACGAAAAACGAAGAAAGCAGAAAAAAATATTTAAAAAATTTGAAAACGATTACATGAAATTATATCGTCAAGTATGTCTTATCGTATACTTAAATAGGTCAATAAGAGCGTTGTTAGGTAAATATCGTTCCTTTATAATGAGACATTAATATGATTATGCTAATTATAAAACATTAGAGAAAAATTGAACGCGGAGTAATATCTTCATGTGAAATGACGTGGTTGCGCACAAACCAATTAGTTTAGTATACATAACACCAATTTGACGTCGGCAACATCAAGATTAGGCCTACAACGTGGTTTCGTGATGCAATTAGGCATCGCCGTATTGACTAGGGCATTACAGTGCCTGAGATTTTGATAAGCCAGCCGTTATGTTTTATTGAAAACACACACTGTAATTTAGTTGAGTTAACGAAACATATCCAAGTAATCACATATGCTTTAATAAGAAATAGATCTTGAAACAGCTCCAGTGAATAAAGTACAATGATAACATGGGCTATGTAATCGGAAGGACTGTGAGAAATTGACGTGTAAATTTACCGATCTGGTTCACGTGTCTTTGCAAGTAAGCTATGTGGTTAGGAAAATGAATTATAGTAGGGGGGTAGATTGTGTATTATGCCTTAATAGGAAGTTTGGGAAGGGAAGAATGAGATTTCAAGCAGCACGAGCGGCTATTTCGTCGGCGAAAAGACCCCGGCAAAGATAATGACACGCATACTTTGGAACAGATTATAATAGCATAGCGGTGTAAAGTTGAAACCACTAGTTTAGGGAGGTGACTGGTAATCAGTGGCGTAGCCACAGCGCGAGTTACGCCAACTTTCTAGCACCGCCTTGCAATGACATAGTCGCACACATACGGTTGCATTCTACTCGAGCGGAACATTACGCCGGACGTTCGAGCTCAGCTTTGCATCGGTTTACTTTGGTTTCTGGTTGATTTGCTTTATGTTTCTATTAATGCAATGATGCCATTTGATTTGAGAAGCGAATGAGAGGGAATAGTTTGTTTTCAACAAACTTTGTTTAAATTTAGAATAACTCTAAAGTAAACAAATTGACAAATTAAACAAATCACTTTCCTATTAAAATATGGTACGTATTCAAAAACTAAATGTGTAAATCGTGTAAAATAAAAATATATTTTGGGGTCAGGAGAGGTACGAGAGCATAATGAACTTTTACATTATTTACTTTTGAATTAGTTTTGTCAAATCAACTAGTAGCTTCATCGCCCTGAAGGAAAGAATGTTTAAGCAAGGCGATCGCAGTTGGGACATGGGTTCGTAAAAAGATAAACCCATATTTACCCATACACGCTATAACATTGTATTCAAACCAATACACAATCATCATTTGGGTGAGCCACTGTCCCGAACAAAATTATTTATATCTAGATACTAATTGTCACTTTTTTTATTCTTTCCAGAGCCATTTACTGGGTAACCTTCGCTTCAAATGCAATTTACCTCAATGAGAATGACAAGCTTTAAGCAAAACACTGTTTGGATATTTGTTTGCCCGGCAGCTTTAATCAAGAGGGGGGGGGGGATTGGGGGGGATACTCGTATTTAATTCCTCTGCGCGATAAGGCGGCACTTCCTCGGCATACGAGATCTATTCAATCAAGATCCATAATGAGACAAAGGCTAGGAAGAGGAAGAATGCCTTGTTCTCATGTTCGTTTTAACATACGAGGTCCGAGAGTTCACGAACAGCGCCGGAACTGCTCGACTTTTCCGGTTTTACCGCCCACGGTGGAAATGTGTTGTTTTACTATAGACATACTTTATGGGGAATTTACCAACGTAACTAGCCCTAGAGCAAGAAACCTGGTGTGCATGATCGGGAAATTGTAGGGGAATAATTTTACTTTTAATTGTAGTTTAAACGAGGGGGTTCAAGTTTTTAAGTGTGTTTTAAGACGTTGTACAAGTCTAGAGCGATGTTTTAACTTTACCATAATCCCGCACGCTAAAATAAAACTATGCGGCTGATTTTAAATTCCTCGGTACAAGAAGCTGTTTTATACTAAATTCTGATTATTTTCATGGTTCACTTTTGCAACGGTGTACAGGTCTACCTAGTGTATAATATAAAACATAAAATCCCTTCACAGGAAATTATGTTCGGACCACGTAACAATTGAGAGAACATGTAGGTGTTGATGTTCGTAATGTTTGCAATGCTAAGATTCACAAGTCGAAATTTGTAATATTCACGAATTGAAACTGAGTTCGAGTGTAGCCTACCCCACTTTAAGTTTCGGAACAATTTCCGAAGAGATATGCTACACATAGTTTGTTAAGTCTGGGGGTTCACTTCTCTTGAGCCTCGTCCACGCATTGCGCGTATAAACGACCCGGTGTTTTCACGTACACCACGCACAATTGCTTCCCGTCCCCGGCAACGAGATCGCATGCCGTTGAATCACCCCCAGGTTAAATCACAGGCGACTAGTCTGTTTTTACGTAGCCTTCGAAATGGTGATTTCCACACGTTAAAAACCCATCCGTTGCTTAGTCCACTTTATATGAGTACGAGTCCTCTATCTGCGGTTTGCCTTTCAACATGACGAAATCTCTGTAACACAATGAGCATAAAAAGCCGACAGTGATGTTGCAATTATAACACGTTTTCTTTTTAAAACCGACCGGTGCATAAACTGCATCATTCGTTTATCTTTATAGACCACGTGATAATATAATTGATGAACCTTTTCAATGAGACTTTTAATTTCGCATTTCGTTACCCATTGAGAGAGAAGGCAGTGAGTAGTCGCGCGAGACACCCGTTAGTTGTTAATTAAATTACCGCACTTACAGTAATTGTTAACGCCAAAACAGTTGCGGAATAACGAGGAATCCCACGTAAACTTGTATAACATTAATTTTGATTAACAGGAAAATAAGACGACACATGTATGACAAATCCAGTCTTACTCCCTAGTATATTTAGCTTGGATGACATAATTTAAATAATGAGAGCGCATGGTTCTCATAAGATTTGATAACTTGCACAAAGTTTTGGTGAATTAACGAATTTCGGTAACGACTTCAATGTTCACAAAATAGTTCGGCGATGTCTTATTTCATAAGCTTATCCTAATCTACAACAGCCAAAATGGAATCTACCATTGCACGCGGGTACTAACCAGGAAATATAATAATTATCACAAGTCCAAAAGTGAGTGCAATTAAATTTGTGTATTGAAGTTTAAATCAATATTTACAACCTAGCAAATCAAATACGAATATTGAATCATTTTGTTTGAGTGTGAAGCACCTCTCTAAAACGACGTTGTAGCTATTCATTGCACTTGTGGATATAAGGTGAGGCACAGAACAGAAGCAAGAGTTTTTCAAGAGAAAATATTGAGCTAACGTTCATTTTTTATGAGCTGCAAACGGCGTTCCTCTAGAGAAGAAACAAAGAACTTAAAACGACTACAAAAATATTCATTACCATTTCGTAAATGAGATAACGCTCGGAAGTTTTGCACAACGCTTTTTTTTGGCAGCAATGTTCAGAAGCTAACATCAGAAGCAAACTTACTTCAGTAAATACGTGAGAGAAAAGAGAAAAAAAACAATTTTCTGCTTCTTGAATATTGTACGAAAAATTGCCAACGTTGTTATCGCGATTACTGTATGATCTAACTTGTTTGTGCCCTTTAGGGATGCCCGCTGTACATGTCAGTTGTATGTGGTATGGCACCCTCTTTAGGTGAATAACTAGGTTATTAGGATGTAAGGATTGTGAAGGGGGGTGTTTAGGAGCACTCAATCCAAGCAGTCGCCATAACGACTGAGAAAACACCGTAATATACTTTCAGTCAGGATTGTCCGTGAGGGGATTCAAATCTGCGACCTCCCAAATCAGTCTCACACGGCGCAAGTGCTACCTCTGACGGTTTATGATCGACCTATGCTAGAGAGTAGAGGTAAAACTGAATCTTACCCAAGGGGTAACTAGAATCAACGACGTTATTTTCCATGAAGATTCTGCTAGCAAAGTAAATGCTCCCTAGCATGTCGTGCCATAAGCGTTACTTCGATAATAGAAACCATCAGGACGCCTACCTTAACTGAACACTAAGGGGGGTTTAAATTGCCAAATCCTAACGGAAGGTACGTACAGACAGAGTGGAAGCTACATACGACACTACGCTTCAGATTCGGGAAAGGAAATAATTTAAATACACTCGTCACTTCTCACGTAAAGACGTAGGAGTTAGTAATTACCTTGTGTAGTTATCTGGCGAAATATGGAAGAAGATTAAAAGTTACACGTTTACTAAGAATTATAACGTAACTTGCTAACTAAGTCTCCTCGTGCGTGGACTATGAACATAATACTGTAGAATTGAAATTATATACTTTGTTTTTCGTTTCTTAAGCTAAAATGAAAACACGTAACTTTTCACTCGTACGCTTGAGCAACAAACACAAAAGTTGCAGGCGGAAAACATCAGAGATAATCGTTGTGAAATTGTTTGACGAATTTAATTCGAATTCCTTGGTTTAATTATCAGCAAAGTCAAATTTGCAAAAAGAGGAATTGTATATTTTGTACCAAACATTATTATTGATGGTAGATTCCAAGAAGAACTTACAATTTCTACTGGTTAAGAAGTTTATATTTCTTACACCTGTCTTCTTTTGAAGGTATTTCAAACATTCTACAGACGTCACGGAAATCACCCCTGAATTCCGATTCCAGCGCTGTATTCGCCGTCCCAGTAGTGTAAGTTGTCGGCGGGCGGTTATCAGAACGTCGCTATGGATACGCGACTTTGCGCCCAGCCACCGTGGCTTGCCTTCCTACGGTCGAGGGGACAGCTGAGCCCACCCAGTAGGGGCACGACCACGTCAAATGGGACGATACGCACTAAGGAAGATATAATAGCATTTCGACCACTGTGCGTTAGGGTGCATATTGTACGAAACTCACGCGCCACTACATGCTACACATTATTTACTATGGCTGCCATTGATAAAAACAAATATTTTCAAACATGTTATTTTCTAAATGTTATTCGTTGCATAACATGAATACGTGAAATACAACAAACAACTACATCAAACAAGGTAACTTGGGTGTCGTTTTATTTATAATTAGGTTTTATTTTAAAATGATGATACAATTCCTGTCGCTAACGCCAGTGTAACTTGATGGGAGGAGACGTAATGCTACTCGCAAGTAGTTTCTCGGCCAGTATGACGTCACGAATTCAAGTTATAACAGAAAGAAAATGCTTTTACACATAAGGAACACTTTGACCTCTAACATTTTGGCATAAATGAAACCGTTTATGTATTTGACATATCATATATAAATGTTCCATGATCGTGTAAGCCCTCCTTTAAGGTCCCGTTCTGAGGGTGTAACTTAAAAGAGAACTAAGTGGTTAATGGCAAGGCGACCGAAGCCTTCGAAACCTTTCTTCGATCTGCGCGCCGATAAAAGCAAAAAGAGGTAACCTACCAAACTTTCACACTAGTTCTAGGTAGCTTGGCTTTGGTTGGTGTTCATACGGCTTTTAATATCGCTATTGATCCAAACAATTCATTTGGAAGTCTGTCAACACCTTTCCACTGGCAAACACCCCATTCCAAGTTGAATGGAGCCAACTCTAATAACACAGGTTTGACCGGATTTTCATCTTAACGTGATCGGTCCAAGAAAGCGCTTCTCCATCACTCCTAAGTGCCACACGGAGCAAGTATTTGTTATCATACCCTCAGAATGCGTCACGGATTGCGCCTCGCATCACCGCTCCGAGAAACGTTAAGAATTTTAAACGGTCCCGAAACGAGCGTGATGCCCTGCATAGCTCAATAGCTCTATCCACATTCATAATAGGCTTGAGCCAGCACGGCGCGGCGATAACCAATGCCACCTTGGGCACACAATGCTCGTTGCCTGCTCACACAATTGAGGTGTTTCCGTTGTCAAGACTCTGGACAAACTGCCTTCGAGAAACAATTTGTCAGCTTGCTGACGAGCACGAAACACTCCTGAATATAAAACGTTGATATTTTGTTTGTTCAGAGAGTTAAGTTAAAATTCATTTTTATTTATGTAGGATATGTATATAATTTCCACCAGCCAAACTAGGATACACAAATAGCTATCTCTATATTGTCCCAAAAGTGCATTATAAACAAATACTGTAAATTTTCGCAATCGCTCTGATAATGCCGTAATACGTCTCGAGATAGAATCTATCAAGAAAGAAAGCCACGTGCTTAAGTTTTATACCGTATCATTTTGAAACAAAACAAAGAAACATCCATATTTACTAGGTTTTGTCGTTAGAGGTAACCACACAACGAGTAAGTTGTGTTATAGTAGTATTGTTATAAATAGTATTGTTATACGATTGAGATGACGGTGCCGTATGGAATCGTCAACTAACAGACGTTGGATTGAGTCCCACACACATCATTGTCAACCCACCTTTCTCATCCAAACCCCGCTCTTACAACGTACGTATGGTCACTCTAACAAAGTGAATAATACTTTTCCTGCGTGTCTGTTTATTTGTTTACTCGTCACATTTGTGCTTTTCACTCACATTTTTCCCTCATCTTGGGCAGTCTTATCATCCCTCTTCGCTTATATCCCTTCCATCCAACATAATAATATTCGTCCAGTTCTGTTTATGTCATTTTTGTTAAATTTGTTTCTATTCCGATTATACCTCCAGTTGGAAGGGCTAGATGTGACAAAATATATATCATATAAATGTGTTGTAATCATAACGAAGTAGCTAAAGCCTCCCTCCCGCCGGATATGTTTTGCAAATGACTTGTGCCACCCTAGTTTATTTTGTGTAGTACCTCCCCTGTTGGCTGGCACTATAAATCACTGAATCACAGGACCAGTCGGCGGCATTCAGAAGGGGGGGGGGGGCGGCTTCGGCTAATAATAAAGCTTAACTGAGTATGGATGTTAAGCAGGAAAGTTACGTTGCAGGCAATTAACCGGTAATTAAAACATTCAGTGTTTTGGTGGCGGTGCCAGGTTCCATGTTATTACCGGTATTGATCAATTAATTCAGTGTTTTGGTGCAGGTGCCGGGTCCCACGTTATAATAAGTATGTCTAATTAATTCAGTGTTTTGGTGGAGGTGCCGGGTCCCACGTTATTACGAGTATAGATCTAATTAATTCAGTGTTTTGGTGGAGGTGCCGGGTCCAGTTATTAGGTATATGTAATTTAGTCCCAATGTATTTCACATTTTAAATTGTTAATCGCTATTATTAACATCTCAACAATGTATAAATCAATTTAAAATCGTAAAATATAGTTCAACATAGTATTTAATAATATATTTTATAAATATAAAAATATTACTCATATCAACTCATCTGTTTAATGTAATTGCTATTGTATTGATAAATGTTTTGTTTTTCCTTCATGATTATTTTTTAGCCCGGGTAGCTTAATAACGTAGATCAAATACAGGTTGTGTTACCGAATGTAGGATTTTGTCAATGACGTACCATCCAAAATATTCACATCAAAAACTAAAATGAGGATTCATTTTGTATCTATTCTAACGTCATCGTGTATGAGGCGATGCAGCAACGTCCGATCAAGATCTACGTAGATTGAAGAAAACTTGTTTGGAACGTAAATTTATTGAGAGTGTTAAGAAAATTCGTCCCTTGGCTGGCTGGGGCGGATGGGAAGGTCACAAAGAAAATTATTGTCAAGATCCAAGAATAATATATCATGTCACCCCTTTAAAGAAAGAGGGGAAAAGTCAAACAATTATGTCCGTTTTAATAAATTATCAGACAGAAAGTATAAACAGCTGTTTTTATTGGCACTATATCATAGGGATAATAAAATTGCTATGATGTTTTTAAGGGGAAGTATAATTATATATATGTCGAGTCGGGGGCAGTAAACACATGGTTGTAAAAGTGTACAAAGAACCATATGTTAACGTTTGTTCAGTGTCAGTGTAAATACGTGACCATATTCAAATACAGGTCACCGACACTGTGGCTCCACACGTGCTCGAGGTATATCCCGTCGAGACTGATAATCCTGAGTGTAGGTTTTCTCGGGGATTTCTTCAGTCGTTTAAAGCGAATGCAAGTGATTGAGTCCTCTTAAACAGCCCTCGGACATCCTTTCACAATTGTCCTATCCGCAAAATACCTAAGGAGCATATTGTGCAATATAACATGGTTTAATTCCCACGGGAAAAAATACAGGTCCATAAATAAGAATGAGGAAGGTTAGTGGTAACGTAATTCACGAGGTTCATTGCAATGATACTAACAGATCTTTCGGCAACACATTGAAACCAACACCTAAGTCAAGGCTTAAGAGTTAGTTTTAGTGTATACTTGACCATTGATTGACTATTGATAAAGTTATAATAACACAAGTTAACACTTATAATTTAGCATTACATTAATGATATTTATGAAGAAAATTAATTACACTACTGTTTGATTGTATTTATATGAAGTAATTATGATGAATAAACACACATCAAATTTTACACAGTCCGGTCGCAAATTGCTAAAAATATGCGGAGCATTATTCCTAAAAATAAGTCACACAAGTATAAAACCTTTTGTTTGTGGAAGTGCATAGAAAAATTGTAGTTTAAACTATTGCGGGTGGCGTACTCACTCTACTAATATTGGTGAATAGTGTTAGGTTGTAAATACAGATCACACGAATCACTCACTAGTTCTGAACTCAACCAAACATAAAATCTAGCTTTGCAAACATATTGACGGTTTGTCATCCGTAAACCGATTACTGTGTGAAGCTATAGCAGTAATTTAAAGCGAACTGATTATATACATTTTCCATTGGATTGCATTGGTTTGAGTGAGCTAAAGTAAATAGTAACGCCTGAACAGTTGGTGGATATAAAATAACAGTTTTGTTTTGAATGATGTCATGAATCTATTTTTCAACAAGCAAAAAGATGAAAGTTATTTCCAGGAATGACCCAATCGATACGTTATGTATGTCGAATACAGTCCGCTCGACTAATATATACATAAACATATATCATGAGAAAACGACGCGATACCCCATAAAGTATAGAAAACGGATATAGTGAGTGTATTATCGACCAAAAATAGGAGAAATTTTATCTCTTTTCCACTGAAGAATTTAAATATTTCACTAGTTCTATCGCCAAATAACATATGTTGAATTTTTACGAGGGCTTCCTCGATGTATTGTGTTTTGACACGACAAAGACCAAACCCAATCTGAGCCAGAGTGCGAGGTGAAGTTGGCTGCAGGCGGATCATCAAACATGATTGGATTTGAATTGGATGCTATATTTACGTTTTATAGTTCATTTCGGATGAAAACACCGACTGATATTGCATTACTCGGTGAACACGCCAAATCTGTTGAAGGGTTCCCAGACTTACGCCGGTATATTTCTTATAATGAGATGAACTACAGCATGCCAAACAGCCAAGTGTGCACTTGTGAAGTCACGGTTGCATATTATAAGAGTAGATAAACCAGCATTAAAAAAGATATAGCGATCCGAGATCGTACAAAGTAGTTGAAATTTCAGAGCAACATAAAAAGAGATATGCAATGAAACCGTGTTTTGTACGCGGTATAAAGTGAAGGCGTGGCTTAGTACTGTATTATTCATATCCGACTTTTGTTTCATTTATGCGAATTTAAGTCCATTGTGTGTGAAGATAAGAAGAAAAATACCACCAGTTCTCATTAATCCCCTTGTCTGCCGTTTCAAAAGAAAACTTTTGGGCTATTTGAGCAATTCTGAAGATTAATTTTAAACAGTTTGTTTGGTGTCGATTTTTCATAATTCTATTTATATGAAATTTAAAGAAACACCAATGTTTTCCTACAAATAGGAGGATCAACATAATATACTAACAACGTACTAAATAGCGTGTTTAAATAAATTGTTAGGGTAGGCCATCAATAAAAATAAGCCCCCTTAAGATTTTTAAACAAAACACATTTTCTATCGAACTCAAGAACATTAACTGAAGTGAAAAAGCAAAGGGTTTAAAATGCAGATGTTTTTAACTTATATATATAGATTCAAGTTTCTTGCACTTATACTCAATTTACATATTAGAGAATCAAGTTGATTAAGTAATTAAGATAACCTGTTATTACTTGAAGACGTCCTTTGGATTTTATGTTTTCAAAGTTCCTATAACCGTGATCAAATCAACATTTACATGCATTTATGCAATTAGCGAATTAATTAACTAATGCACCTAGCGTTGAAGGAAGCGTAAACACTCTGCGAACTAGTTCTAGTAGGAAAGTGGGAACAGAAGCCGCAGCTAACTTGGGGCGCGATTAAAGTTTCGGCATGCACGTCGTAACTACCAACCGATGCACGCAAGAGAGATACAGCATTTCCGGTTTCTCACCCAACTAACTAACACCATTCTAAGTTTCTACTAGAAAACTTCTACACTGTTTAGAATTTAACTGTTAACTTATTTTTGCTGCAAGATTGTTATTGCTTGGTCCATACATTTTTCATGCACCTTCGATTTTGCAATTGTTGTTTTACCATAAGTGTGAACATTTTAATTTGTATTTAATTAACTACCCAAAACAAATATCACCGTTTTTATTAAGAAAAAAGTTAGAGAAATTCGTTAGATTTTTTTATTCGTTCTTCCATATTATTGCGGTTGTTGTACACTAAGAACTGAAAAAACCGTTCATCACCCTAAGCGTAGCACTCACTACAGATTCTTGTAAAAGAAACCTGAAAACGTCCACCTCCACCACCCACATCAGAAGCAGCGTACCTGGTAAACCGGTTCGCCTGTGACGGTGTTATCCACCGTAGGCCTGGTTCGTTGTCAGTAAAGATTTTCCTCTCCTTCCCTTATAAGAGATCGTATTTTATAATTTATATCCCCCCCTTATCACCAATCGTCTCGATTAGTCTTTGTCGAGCAATGAAGTAGTTTGCACTTTTATCTCTTAAACTCAACCCCGTAAACAATAGGATTACGTGCGTGCAATCTATATGCACAAGTACACAGATATTTCTAAGGTAACTAACTATTGTTAATTCCAAAGTCACCATGGTAAATGAATATGTATGTACTCTGTGCGTGAATTGAAATTTAGAAGAGGGGTAGGGTGGGTATTATACAGATCTTTATGTACGACATCCTTCTATCCTACACAATGTTACTTGAGGTTTACGACACGCTATACTTTGCCTTTGTTGCTACCGTGCAGCGTCTATCTTTTTGCGTTCCCATTCTATGACAAGGGTTTTAGCTCTCAACATGGCGACCAATTTAGGAAGTGTACAACGAGATCTTCCTTATACTCACGCAATATTACCTAAGAAAAAAGTCCATGTCCTTAGATACCGAACGCAAAAAAAATGTAAGCCTCGACACAGCATCCAACAAAAAACACGCCCGGTTCCATTCTCATGGGTCTTGCAATTTATGGTAACCGTGGTAAATTTCTTGTTTCACAAAGGGAGGATTTAAGACAACATAAGATCGCGACATTGCTAATTCACTCGGTAGTCACGGTGAGATACAAACGTCTTGGCTAACTGGTAGTCATTTGTTGCAGTCGTCCTCGCCTAGCCGTGTAATAAGACAAGGCGAGTTACACGCCCGAATACTCCCCCTCAGTGCGCCCCAGGGGACTTAATAACGTCGACACTATTCAATCTAAATGATGGAGACAGGTTTCAATAAAATGTCAGCTGATAGTAAGTAGTTTCTAGGTACGTTTGACCAGCTCTCATAGGTAAGCTAAACGGTGAAATCCAATTGCATGGATTGTTCCTATTAAGCTAAATGCTGGGTTGAATCCTCCCTGAGCTAGTTCGTTACTTAGTTGAGATACTCTGAGTGTGATCTGGTTAACGAACCATGACGCCCCCCCTCCCCTCCAGGCGCCCCTGACCCATGACCCGCGGCTTGAGGCTACGCCGTGCCGGCTACAATATTTCAAAGAAAAGCCAAAAAAAACTGGCAGCTTCTTCAATGGAATTAAGAACAAAGGAAAAATACATGAAATTACATTAAAGATCTTCGTAAGGATTCGTGTTCCTCACACCTTTCGAAAAAAGAAAATCGATAAAATAGAAGAGATATTTCATAAAAAATTAAAAAAGTTTCAGACCTGATTTCTTTCTGAATGCTGGGAATTCAAACAATGTCGGAGATATTTCGAATGCCCTTTCCAGGGATAACCTAGCTCTCGGAAAAGTCAATCCGAGTTTATTTCCGAACTGCAGAAACAAAAGCGCGTGAGGGGAAGCTGTGTCACGTTCGTGTGCCATATGTCACTTGTCGCTTATGTCACTGTCAGGCTGTAACACATGCCGCTCAAGGTTTCACATCCTTTGGTTAGTCTCACTTTCCTTAAATCTACGTCAGGGCAAAGAGATTTTAATAAATTGAATTTCCTGACAAATCGTGGTTTCCATTAGAATTCTACTTTTATTTACAGTACCCGTGAACGATGCCGTCGGAAAACCGGTTCTAGCTGAGCGCGTACATTTTTTACAACTGGTTAACGAACCGGTTATTTGTAAGTACGACGTACTGCCACGTGAATTCAACAGCGCTCAATTCCGCATTTGCTATTTTAAATTCATGTCACAATCAGTAGGAAGATAAACTTCTTCTGTAGTTACGAACGTATGTGGATGAAACATACAGTTTTACTTTCTAAGGATGTTGTTTACATCAACTTTATGGGGGTGACTTGTTCGGACTCATGCCTCCCATTTGCAAATAAATTCTACATCCAACAATTACACACAACATGTCCCCCAACACTCACATTACGTTTAACAGCAATCCGAATTGCCTTGTGATATCTGTCAGGACCAAGGTTGTTGCCGTTATTTCAGGCTTATTTATGGTATTAAAAAATGCAAGCATTCGATGTAAACCTAGTTTTAAATCAGGTACCAGTGTTAAAAATTGCGCACACCAAAACCGTATAAGCCACATGAAACCCTTCAGTAACTGTTCTCATTTTGTATCTCCACACCCAAGCAAGTAGAAGTAATCAATGAAGCCTTGACACCAAGGCACTTCAAATGAACGCACACTCGGAATGCGTGTGGAACCTTCAAACTTCAAACACACTCACTTTACACCGTTTGTATCAGTAAAATTCCCAGTCACTGGTGAAGCGATAATAAACTTTATAGTCGAGCCATCGTGGGATTGGACCTCCATAAACTATTAACTGGAATTCTATTAATTAAACATTTATTCCGATGGGCAGTGGTAACTACGTTAGTAGTGTGTACACCGCGTCCCCTTAATGTAGTTGATTTGATCATCGCCACAGACTACATCACTCATGTGGTCGTCAACGGGAAGCTACACGGAGATGAAACCGACTACCAGGTCCTTATCGTGCTGGTGTTGGTAGCAATGATATTGGTCCAAAACATGTAGGTTACAAACAAAGTCGTAAATATTAAAATTTCCCTGTGGTGCAAACTTCATTGTATGGGGATAAAACATAGAAGAATAAAAGGCGCAGTAAAAGATGAGGAAATAATATAAAGAAAGGGAGTGAAAGACGGGTGTAAGTATAACTTTTCCCCAACCTCTCCCCATGTAATCATGAATGAGTTTTACATACATATGGCAGGAACAGTTTAAACCTATACGGGTCTGTAGAAGTTCTTGGAAGTGTATTTTCTTCCCTGATATTCACATTTGTCGGAAGTGTAGTGTGTTAATACTTTCACTCATGATCCTTAAATTGAGCCGTTAAATAAAGTTGAAAAGGTGTATTTTGTTCGAAATTTCAAAACCCTCAAGAAGGTAGTGGTTTGAAGATAATTCGTTAGAAACGTATAAACAGAAACTGGGTTATGAAATAAAATAGGTAAATAGAAAAAAATACTCGTATTCTCCCAGTCAACAATCATGACCTGGAAATGCTGCGATAATGTGCCAACTACCAGGAAAAGATGGACACACGCACACATGCACAGTGACATGTCAACATCGCACACATAATAAACACCGGTTAACAATCAATAACACCCATCCTCAATGCAGAAGCCAGTAGCATAAAACACGAGTAGTAATACTGACTCGCAATACACATCCAAACCAAACCCATTTCATTTCACACAACCTAATGGGGCAACACATACACATACAATGCTCCTGTCGCTTGAATTCTTTAAGTAAGACATGACATGCCTTTATTTATCCAAAGACGGAGCGTTTAAACACAAGCTAAAACTAAAAGCCATGTGAATGCAGCGTGGTACCTTCCGTCGGTCCAACCATCCATGTCGTCAGTCAATAGAGCACTGCAAACACACGGAAGCGTACGTCTGCTTATTTATGTTGAAGCCTCATCTATACCGGGTCTATCTGAAAGCCATGTGGGGAGGGCGCGAGGATGTATTTCCGTCTAGTAACACATCAAGTGTTCAACTTGAGATTGAGCCGCGCAATTGAACTGGACAGGTATCGTGACGCATTGCGTTGTATGGAGCGATACCGCAACCTACATAGCATTGGCTGTCGTAAGGTATTTAGCTTGTCGCAATACAGCAAGGGCAATTTGCTTAGCCCTTGCAAGACGAAAGTGATAGTAATGTACATTGACAGGAATATCGTTTGGAGGTAGGTGTTAGTTTGTATACTCGGTTATACTAAACATCTTGACAACTCGACATTCGGATTCACCTATGAAGCAGTCAAATTGAAGAATATGTGTTTCTCACTGACGTTTTAGTAGTCCCATAATATAGACAAACAGGGCTAGAAATTAACGGCAGCCCGGCAGCCCAAAACACTCTCTAGCTGTCTGTTCCCAATGGGCTGCTTGAGATTCCCCATACAGATAGCATTAAGTAGTTGATTTTCCTAAAATCGAATATTATTCTCACAACTGTTGACAAAATATATATTTGGTACGGGTGTACGAGTACCCGAAATTTATACTAGAAATATAGCATTGAAAAAAATAATGATTTTGGTGGAGGTGCCGGGTCGCGCGCGAGTGTAAAACGCAATGCATTTTTGGCGTTACCTTACCAACCAACCCTAAGTAGCCTTAATAGTAGGCCCAGTCTTTTAAAAAAAAAATCTTTATGGAAGATTTGAACTATTTTGGAACAAATAAAATGTCACTAGGACTATTTATAGTGACATTTTCATGTAATATCAATTACTGAATTATTTTCATAGCCTAGCCCTAATATCAATTTGTGCTTGATCACTTAAATTATATAGAGATTACATTTTTAAGTCAATTATATGTTACTCTGTCTTCACTTTCGGAGCCTACATACATGACTGAAGTCAATAAATAACATTAATATTGTACATATTGTAAGTAAAGTTAACGAGTAATAGTGAAAATAATGAAGTACTCGGACTCGAATTGGACTCGATACTCGAGTTACTTTTAGTAATCGGACTCGGACTCGATTCGAACTCAAAAATCAGGACTCGCACACACATTTTTTTTTTTTACAAATTAACAAATATAAGTTGAGTCATACTAGCCCATGAGACACTTGAAGTCAACTTTTTCGAGCGGTCAAAAAACATCTACATGGCCTGTTAACATTTTGTTGTCCTAAAGCCTCGGTGGCTCGGTGATGTCGGTGATAGCATTGGCAAGTCAAGAGGCAAGACTGTATACGCGTTTGTTTGAAGGCGATAGACATCAATATTTATTTTGTATTTACAGTTAACAGGCATTTTTATGTTCAAATATTGACTAATAAAACGTAAAAAATAAAATAAAATCGGGCTACTCAATTCTTAACAGGACTGACAAAAATTTTTAGACAGCAGCCCCTTCCAAATTTCGAGTACTGTAGACAACTACATATTAAAGAAGAAGTCGCTAAAGAAACTAACGGAGAAAAGACATTTGTTAGTAGTCTGAAGAAGGTTAGATCATAAACCTAAATCATAACCTTGTTTATGTTTGATTGTGTGTTGCAATGTTGTCATAATCACAAAAAAATATTATGTTTTGACTCATTTAACAGTATAGGTTTTGTACAGGCCAACTGAGAATTAAAGAACGGGGTTTTCTAGAACAACTTTCAAACCGTGATCGTAATTGATTCGTCTACCCATGTGATTAAATGGGCTACAATATTAAAGCACCGTTAAGTGTTAAACTACATTTACGTGTCTGGCACAGTCTTTAAAATCAATGCGTGACCGTTCTCATATGAGAAACGTTACAGTTTTACGATTTTGACACGTGCATGTGAGACCCTGCATGCTTTAATGTTTGTTACTATTAATAACTACATCTTACGAGTACGCCTAGACCCGTCTGTATAAACACGTTAAATAAACTATACAAAAGGGTGATTGGGGATTTCAGAAACAGTTATTGTCGGTACTTAAGAAGCATTACTTGTTTAGTAACAAATAGGGTTATCGTTTTTCTATCGAAGGAAATCAAAGAATTCACCACTTGTATAAGTTCTTTAATTCCATTCTTAAGAACTTAAGCTTGCGGTATTGATTGAAAATCTCTTACTTAATTAAACAGTTAATAGAATGGTTAAAATTAAAATCTGTCAGAAAACCCTTCGTTCAATTCGTAACGTGTTTTAATAAGTTTTTCTTCTTTTTGTGCATTATAAACGGAAACAGTCCGGCAAGGATTTTTATTAATAACTCATGTTAATTGGAACAGCCAGTGAGGGAAGAGGAGTTTTTTTTCTTAGAGGAGGGGAACTAAAGAAGAAGGGGGGGGGGTCTTAATTATCAAGAAGTCGCCCAGGATAAAACCAGGGTTTCCGGAAGCCACTTTTCAAGTTGAATATTTTAACAGCATCCTTCTATACGACTGGCAAAGTTCAGGTAATAGGCCTACACATGCAATGTTCTAAGGTTAAATAATAGAAAAATACATTAATCTCCTAGAATAGAAAGGGCTTGCTTACGTTAACATCACACGCAAACATCACTGTAGGTTACAAGTAACAGTTCAACCTAGCCACAAGTGTCACAACTCACAACCTCGCACAGTATTGATGTACACACACTTCCAATAAATCAGTCGCCGTTCTGCGAACATGGCATACCGTTCTCACCCTATACTTACAGTAAATGTAATAACACGCATTTAAATGGTTGACAACGACTAAGTATATACATCGTGAAATGTGGCTGACACCTTTGAACTCAGATGGAAACGGATAAAGGAATTCATTATACAACAAAATAGGGAACCGTTTGAAACGCGTAACTCCGACTCTGACAACTTTCAATGCGTACATCCTTCATTCACAGCCGTATCGTAGTCACACGAACTCACTATCCTTGAGTGGAGACATCTACACACAAAACGTTATCATTTCTGTTTATTTATTCAAGTAAGTTCAGTCATCTCATTTCGCCTGATAAGAAAAGGGTTAAGTCAATTCCATGGCCAGTGAATCAACTTGGAAAGTTTGAAAGTTTTTGCAAGACAAATAAATGCGCCACCAAATACTCTCTGACACGTTTATCAGAAGAATCAGTTTCCCCCTCGTTTCCGTACACACGGCAGGGAAATAAATACGTTGCGTTTGAAATAGCGTGGTTATTAAAGGGGTGATATTGTTGGAGTCTGGAAGGAAACGAGCGCACAGCCAGCGTGTCAATAGTGGTTCTGTCTAATAGCGTTGGTAGTGATAATAGTGGACACTGTGCAAACAGTGACAATTGTGCCAAGAGCGAAAAAATGTGTGAAAACAGACGAATGTTCTTTTTAGTGGAGGACATGGTAAATATAAGATCCCTTCACCGATTGAAGCTTGCAGCTTTAAATCAGGACACTTCCGCCATTCCTGTTCAGAAAACAGACCAACTTAAAAAAGTCTATCCACTTTCCCTCTTCTGAAATTGTTTCACTTTAACATAAATCCATGGATAATGTTACATTTGCATGGAAGGCAGCGGCAACATAAAGCAAAAATCCGACAGATTGCAAGTTTTTCTTTTATTTATAAAGGTGTTATATCTTGTGAGAACATACGAGTGATCTAAATCAAAAGTTACATTGATATTCAAGGTATGTCATCTAGATCATGTAATGTGTATAGGACGCAATCGATTTTAAATCCGTCGTTTTTAGATTTATTTTTATTAGGACATTGGTAAAGCTAGTCTTTCCACATTGACGCTCAGGCAGCAGTAAATAGTTCGCTTTTTATGGCAGCAATTCGGGTGCGTCTCAAGCCCTTCAATCAATAGCAATTACACTCTAGACACCTTTTCTGGCTTCGAGAGAGTAAGGAGCTAGAATCAAAAGCAGGGGCGGAAGCGTTGTTGCCAATCACCGCTCTTCATCGCCTCCCAGGAGGGGGGGGGGGGGGGAGGGGGGTTCTAGACATCGACGTGATTCCGTCTGCACACATAAGCAATTGGGTCAGGTGATAGAGTTCTAGATAACGTATGTCATAATCGGTTTAACCAATACTAGAGAGCGAGCGAGCACACGATATTTGAAATACATTGCATTCGTGGAGGGTGATTGCAATTAACATGAGGGTTAATTACTCCGGCTGGTACTCGAGCGCGTTCCACTAACCAATATCTTTGCTGCTTGGATTTATTGGAGCTACGATAAACTTTTAAACTAGTAAAATAATAATTGTGATTGTTGTGACTATGTTGTGGCAGTTACTTGTCCCATAGTTACATCACTAACTTTATTCACAGAGCCCGGGCTAATCCAGAAATAACAAGAATGAAAGAACAGTTTGTCTATAAACTAAAACATCCATAGCTTAGAATCATGATAACAATGCGTTGGCTACTATTGTTTATTTTGATTCAAATGTCGATTTCAAATTGAAATAAACCTTATATAAAGAGGCGAGTCATAACATCCGATCCGACACACGTTTATTACAACGAATTAGAACGCAATTGCATAACCGATTTTACTGCAAAAATACATTTACAAAACTCTTGCTCGTAAAAGAATCGTTCATAGCTATTTTAGAGATATGCCAGAAGACGCAATATAATGTTCACAGTAAGCAGCTTGATACAGGTTTGTTTGATAAGATTTTACTGGTGGAATCTTATTCCTTTGATATTTTTAGTTGTGGTGAAAGGAGAGAAAAATGAAACTGTATTTTAAAGTTTTTCCAGCACAAAACTTTCCTGTCTGGACTTATGAATGTCTGTCAAGCGTTAAAAAACCCAATGCCAGAGATGAAAAAAAATGAGGAGAAAATGTAAGGCAGACAAACAGCGAAGATTAAAATGATCCAATGGGGTATTCGTACGTGTTCTTCTAAACTGAGATGTAGCACACACTTCGCAAACTCAAAAGTGCCCTTTCATAACAATAAATCACTAACCAAAGAAACTCCACGAGGTATCGCTGTCAACGATCATTTAAGATGTAGAAGTATTAACGTGGCTCTCACAGCCGTGTCTGATATACTTCACACATTTTCGGACGAAATCGGACTCAATTAGAACCAAAATCAGGTTTGCATTAAGTTTGTTTCAACCTATTTATGATTTAGTGACGATTAGTGATACTTGAAAATAGCTTTAAGTGTATAGTATTTTTTTACTTAAACTTAGTTCTCCAGTCTTACTTAAATTAATTTAACATAGTATTTATAATTTGTTTGTAAAAAATGAAAAAAAATAAAAAATAAATTCAATATCGGTGACATAATTTTAAATAAAAATATGAGAATACCTCAAAAACAAGTTTTTGAAGGTGAACAAAAATATATGCTACAAATTGCTATAAAATTACACCTGAAAATACTATGTAAACGTATCTATAGAGATGATTAGTTGATGATTAGTCATTGAATATAACAATATGTAAAGAAACATTATTCTATCTGCAACAGTACCAAACAAAGTTTGTATTTAAAATATATTACCTCTTTAGAAGCAATGAACTTCAGTTTAATTTATGTAGAAATAGACATGTGTTCAACCTTTGGAACAAGAACATAAAAATATAAAATCCCAAAAAATTAATAATCTTTCCAGTAAATTTAATATAATCATACTTTTATTGGTGTGAGTTTAAAACATATATCGCATGTTTCGAAGGAGAAAATATAATTTAAACAAAAATCGTTTAACGCCATCTTCCGAAGTCCTGATCGCAACAACCCCGCAGCCTATTTCCCCGAAGTCTGTGTTTCGGCATTGAATTCGTGGCTTCTATTCGGAGCAAATATTCGAGCTCCTCCTTTATTAAACCTTATCGGCCAGTTACGTTAATGACATTTGGCAGAGAGAGAGAGAGAGAGAGAGAGAGAGAGTTGGTACTAGGTTGATATTTTGTTTCGTGACTTCCACAGACAAAACAAGTCAGGCTAAAACAAATAGAATAGCACGGATTAATTACAAAGTTAAATAATTATAATGAAAATTCATTGTTGACATGCAATGTTTTCTTCGTTTCAGTACATGGAAGGGTGAAACTTGGGTAATTCAAATACACGCCTACGGCATTGTTTGCACTAAAACGTAGGTACCCCTTTTGCACAGTGAATCGCGTTTGAAACCAAGCAGCAGCAAGCACCTACAAGGTACCAACGTTTGCAGATGAAACAAAACATAATTTAAAATCTTTATAATACTATGTATTTTCATGTTAACCATCTGAATGCCTTGTTCCTGGGTTCGATTATTTGTCGTTAAAATACCCAACCAACTACGGGATATGACATGGTTCCATTCAGTAGTGTCGAACGAAAGACAGAGCCAGACTGGTTTATATATGTCACTGTGTTTCAGTTGGGATTTTACAGTGAGATTCCGTACACCACTATATTATACCTACAATATATTCGCATCACTATACATGAGAATCCGAGATGCGTCATCACTGTTTACAAGTGGTGAGAACCGAACCAGCGACCCTTACGATCAAGTCGTGAAAACTCTTAACCAATACAAACAAGAGTAGGATCGTGACTGGACGAAATGTAAAAAGAACAGAAGAATGTGTGATCCAAAGAAGTAAAAAAAATTTCATCAGTGCCCTATCATAATCAAAACTATTATCATGGAATACAAATATCAAAAACGTATTCTGAAAATATAATTGACATTACAAATTTAAGCATTTGATTATAAAAAAGTTTTTGAAAATATACAATTATGGTGTACATATTTTAAAGTACATAACAAAATATAATCACAACATAAAAGTTTCAGAAATATGTGCGCAACACAAGCGAGTAATTTACCCTTGCAAACGGAAATCCCTGACTCTGTTCACATTGGTTTAAGCTCCGAGTTCGATTCCACACACTTGTCCAAGCCCCTTCAATTGACCCGAGATCGATTAGCTAACTCGTCCCTCTAAATCCAGCCCGTACTTAACTTGCCTAACGAAAAAGCACCTTACTTACTCTTCCCCTCTGACAACCCTCCAACGCTATCGGAGTGTGACCATTACACATTAACAATATTTTATTACGGCTCTCTCAGAGGAAAGAAAGCTTGCCAACCAGGGAAGTGTACATAAATTGATGAGTGACCAACTCTTATGGGAAGCAATGATAGCTGGAGGAAAGCAAGGTTCTTAGAGAGTGAGGAAGGTTTTACCACCCACACGGAAACAAAATATCTAGGTCGAAGGATCTCTCTTTGGCTACCGGTAACCTGACCTAGCAGCCATCCATAATGTACACTTGCTTATCCTCTTGAATTCCCGTTGCCTTTGTCTTCATTTGTATTTTTTCCTCTTGATATACCAAGGAGATTATTTTTAGTTAGAAATTCAACAAATTTCTAAATAATGAATATTTAAATTTTCATGTTATAAGTTAAGCAGTAGTACAGACATGTTGTTTTAAAATATTAACGCGGAAAAAATTCACCCCGGGCAAAATTTAAATTAAAACAAAATGCGCTGCATGAATGTTAATAAAAGCAAACAACATATCCGAACAAAAAATTTAATTTAAAAATGGTAAAACCACATGATTTCCGTAGTCTGTCGTGCAAGTATTAGAACAGCGCATGTTAAGTAGAAAACTGTGGCCAGCACGTGCCGGCCAGGTTTCCTATGCAAGCGACACGTATAGAATAACGGCGTAACTCTCCGTATAAAATCTTGGTAAAAATGCATGAGGAATGATGATCGCGGCGGAGGTGTGCATGGTAGCTGTCACGCGCGCTGACAGGTCGCGCCGTGATAAATGACACCGACCCGGCACCTCCACCAATACGCGCCGCGTCGCGCCACGCGAGCGACTAGACGCGACGTCTTGAATAAGTCCTCGCGAACAATTATCACGGTTTAAGTGGAAAGTTGGCTTTTTCGTTTGTCTCTTCTTCGAACGAATACAGTTAATAATGAGCTTTTTAGTGTGCGCGACTTCTTTCGTAACTCGAGGCCTAATGGTGGGTGGGTTCACAAAAGTTTTCTACTCAGAAGCTGCCGTATGGTGGGTGCGTTAACATTAACGCCGGGACGTACCGGCTAGAGTCTCGTCAATAAGTTTGGCGGCCTCCTATTGGTCGACGCTCGGCGTAACTCCAGGGCGTCCATATTACGTCCAATGTCAACGTTCTTTTCTTGTTAACTTCGACCTGTCACTAATGTCAAATCATTGCGTTTTGAATATTATTAAGATACTTAAACGAAGGTTTATTAAAAAGTAAACGGTGAACATTGACATCTGAACATGTAATCGAATCACCATTATAGAACAGTAAGCCATGTATGCGTAGAGTAGGCCTACAATGTGGAAACAAGAAATTCAAGAAAGTAAAATGTAGCCCAATCTTAGCTTTTGATTGGTAACAGTGCAATGTGGAAACAAGAAATTCAAAAAAGTTAAATAGCCCTATCTTAGTCTTTAATTGGTAACAGTTGTAATATGTCGGGCTGTACATATTTTGTATGCCGAACAGACCAGCGTACATACATATGTCTATAAGCCATCATATATGAAAACTTTGAGGGTTCCCGTATGTTAGATCGACGTTCCTAGTCGTATACTAGGCCGCTTCGCGAACGCTTTTTTTAATCACGTTGATGGATGAGCTTTTTTGTAAGTTTTTTGTTTGCGTAGGACCACTTTTCCTTTGCAAGTGCTTTGTGAATGCATTGTAGGTGATTGTTGTCAAGTTTCTATTGTTACTTGTTAATTGTTATTATAAACCTTATTAAACTCATATTAAAACCTTTATTCTATGGATTCTGGCTAACTTTTTAACTTTTTCTTTCAAAAAGCAATACATCACCATTATTACCTTAATGTCCATGTAAAATATGAACGTTGTAGCCCCACCCGTTTGGTCAGAATCGGCCCAAATGTCACGAAAATATCGCACAAAAAATCGGGGAAAATCGTAAAAGTACGATTTTCATGAGAAATATTTATTCGATTGTACCCAAAAACGTGGCAGGTCTAAGTTCAGAGATTTCGAAGGTCCCCTCCAATTTGCATCAAGATCGCATATGCCGTTTTCCGGTAGAGTGCGAACAAACAAACAGAAAAACAAACAAAAAAACAAACAAACAAAAAACATTGGAGCTAAATTTTTTGAGGGGTCAGTGAAATTGAAGTCTTCGCTTCGCTCATCCAAAAATGCAATGAAGTGCATCTGAATACAGTAAAATGCAACACACACTACACTACAATGCAATACGATAAAATGAAATAGAAGTTCCTTGAAAACTGTAAACAGTCCTAAGGGTGAAATTTCCGCCGTTTAGATTTGAGACGCGTAAACTTTCTTCAAGCCCCATCTCAGATTTCTCAGATTTCTCCGATTTCCGTGGGTTGACCTCGAAGTGAAGGGAGTTGGCCAAGACATGAGGGAGTTGAGGCCTAATTGCAGTTTTGCCGACTAACCGTCGTTCCCTAAATCCGCCCCACGGCGTGTATAGCACGCTGATCCCAAGCAGTGACTCGTAACGCATCTTTAATGTGGGTCAAAAGTTTTAGAACCCCTCCATGTTCGAAGGATGGCATGAAAATTTGCCACTTGTAATGTATACGTGGGATAATGTCATAATGTTTAGTTCTACCTCCAGATGCAAACCCTAATGTTTCCACTCAGTAAATATGTGTCGAGGGATAATATCTACATAACTATATAGAAACCATGCTTTGCAGATAAATAGGATATGTGCTAAGTAATGCATGTGTACCAAGGCATAATTTACATTATAGGAAACTGCTTTAATATAAATGGATATGTCTTTTTCGGTTTTTAACTAGAACCGTTCAATAAATTATTGTTAGTAATATGTTGCGAAAATATCGATACATAAGAAACCATTTTCATAATGGATTCTATGAAAATATGGTGTTCAAATATATCTAACTAACTATTAAAATGCTTGCAGATAAATAGCATTGTGCTAGAATTTCAGGGAAATTCTACTAAATAAGAAACCATTTTGCAGTTAGATTCTAGTATGATGCGACCAAGGCTTTGTTTATGGAAAGTATCTCTTTAATATGATAGAATTATAGTCTTTTTTCGTTTTTTATTAGCGTACCGTCAAACTTATTTTATTTACGTTGCTAAAAACTCGATACGTAAGGAAACTCATTTTCTAATGGAGCCTTCATATTTTAAAATTGGGTTTAAATTATTATTATTATAGCTAACTCATTTAAATATAACAATAACACAGCATTGTGCGAGAGAGGTTCAAGATGTAAGCCGCACATTTCTCTACGCGAAACGTATTTTCAGTTAGCCATCTGAGTGGGCGCAGGACGTCGTGAACGCCTGCCTCCTGCCTCCACTTCCGTCGCTACCCTTCCTTGATGATATATTCATAGAATAATAAATAAGCCTACTTTTATTTGACCATTCAACAAGGAAATCAGATTTTTACTTCCAAACACTGAAACTTCAAACGTGAATTTTTATTAGTTTAACTTGCGTTTTATCATCATCAGATAGAAACTCGGTAACAAGAATTTTAGACTTTATAGCGAGAAAAAAAATCAACAACATAATGAATGTGATTCTTTAGCCTTTGAAAAGCTTTAAGTATACGCATAAAAGGAACTCAAAAACCATCAATACTTTATGTAAGCACCAGCCTTATATATAAACATAGACATAATACCTTCACTCTCTCCACATTGAATAGGCGTGAAGCCCTTCCACTATCGTATTAGTATTTACCTACTTGCGATGAGACAATAATTATGATTTATATGTCTTTATTACTACTTACTCCTTTTTCGAAAAGAATAGTGAATAATATTATTTATGCGTGACGCAAGTGCGTAAATGCTGGTTCTTCGGTAAAATCGTGCCAGAAATATATGTAAGAAGTTATTAACAAAATATCATTTTGTTTATTATATATCTAAGTGTGAAAAAATGAGCACTCAATTAAGATTTAAAATATCCATCCCCTAAGAGTATAGGCCTATAGCAATTACAGTGACAAGTTAGGGGAACACAATTAAAAGATGCCATACAGAAAAATGTGTAACTCAAAATAAAACGATTTAAAATGTACAATATTTAAATGTTAGTTGAAATTTAAAACACAAATGACAATAGAGAATTACCTATTACAGCATCGAGGAGAAACAGAAACGAGGAGAGATCTTGAAAATAAACAAAACATATGCGTGGATACCATGAAGCCACTTCTCAGCCACAGAAAGGGCATAATATCTATTAAGAAAATAATAAAATAAGTTTGGACAGGAAGTCTTAACGCGTGGTTGCAAGTAATACATCGAACCGCAGAAAACAAGATTCCTTGAGCAAGGTAGCCGACACACATATGTTCGGGAATAAGGCATTGAATAATTCAATTTCCTCTGGAGACATTTTGAGAAAAAGTACAACGTCCCCTAATAAAAAACAAAACACGAACACGCAAGACGAAAACAGAGGGAACAGAACGATACTTCCTGCGCAACTAGATTGAGCTAGTGAATGAAAACCACGGGGAAGTAAGTGACAAGTTCACGCCAACACAACGGAAATTAACATCGAGAACGATCATGTGGTAGGTTTTCATTATGTTGGCAATACATATAAACATTCTATTTCAGAATACAAATGCTCGTTTTAAAAACTACTCGATTACAAAATATGTTTGTAACATATTTCGATTAGACATGCGTTACCTATACAGGCGTTTACAAAGTTAAAACTCAGAATAATGTTAAAATATGTCGACTTTACGTAAATCAGGCGGGTATACTTTGTGTTTTCAATATAAAAATGTTCTTTTATCGAAAGGTTTATTAATTTTGCAATTTTAATTCTCCTAAATGAATCAGGTTAGAGCTGAATGAAAAAGATATTTAGTATACCAAATACAGTTAGCATTTAGTAAACAAAAACAGTATACATTAGCTTGTGTCTACATGGCTCATTTCACAGCAATAGTTGTGCTCCATTTAAATCAATGCAAACATAGTAAATCTAACACAAGTGTAAATATACATATGAATATGTTTTTGTAAACGGAATTCATGTGAGAGTAGGCAAATATTTTTAAAAGCGCAATTGAACATAAAAGTGGCGAACGCTGGAAGTTAATTATCTTACGTCAGTACCATTTAAAAAAAAATGCAGTCGTACCTTTTCTCAGATAAATTTTCACTGCTTTATTTCGTTTTCAATATATTATACTTTGGATACATATTATTCGCGCTCATCTTTGCTACTTTCTTGTGACAGTATACAAACAAAATCCAAAGCTTGTCAATAATGTACCGAAACTCCTTCTAAATTCTACACGTCGTAGGTCGGCTTGTTGGTCCTCTGGCATGCAACGGGCATATGCGCGTATTAAAAGCCACACTGTTCCTATTAAACGGTGTGCCTGAGGTACTGCATAGATTGTGTTGGTAGAGATGCGTTCTCAGGCTCAAACACATGAAGCTACAGCCGCTGGCTAAATGTAACTCAAAATAAAAGTCAATTATAATTGTGTGGTATAATTAGCGCTAGGAGATAATGTTGCACTGGGAAAATTATATTCGGTTTCGGCCCACGCACATTTGAGGTTCGAATACGTTGTCATAATTGGAGCATGTATACAACACAATGAATTGATAATTACAATCGTATATATAGGTATATCAGTATCAAACTAGGGAATGGAAATTATTGTGTAATGGGTGTACAACATGGTTTGGTAAAATCATGGATGACAGATAAAACAAGCCTAAACACAGGATGTACCCACTATTTTCTGAGCTCCCATAGAAATATCACAAGGCTTTTTAATTCATATTCCATAAAACACGGGCCGAGCCTATACGTGTGTGAATACCTCAACAATGAAGAGTGTTCATAATGAACCACGTTCTGATTGGCTAAATGCCAGTTGCGAATGGTCGGATGACTTCACTATCAATCATCCGGTCGGAGTCCTGATAAACATCACCGAAGGCCTGTAGAAGCAGACCCGACGATAACAGCGAGCCGTGATAGCATTTGATTGATTTAACTAGTTTGTCAGCTGTTGGAATGGGCCCACTTCAGTGCCGAAAAAAGATGATTGGCCTCGTAATTTTAGTCAAGTTGAGACCTGGTAAGGGGAAAAAGTGTGGTTACTCAAGTGGAAAGGAAAGAACAAGAGTAATAGTTCCACTTACGAGGGACACATCCTCATCCTGAGAAGATAAAGAAACCCGTGAACAAACTGCGGATGTCGTCAAGGAAAGTGAGGTGTATAATGATTCGACTCAACTATAACCATAAAGCGCCTGTATCACGCACGTACATTAGGGAGCGAAGCTACCCTATAAGCATCAACTTTCTGTTAGACCATCAGGCTGCCTGTCCGTCACGTCAATAACTGAACAGTACAGTTGTCATTCCCGTTCAACAAGGAATATGTAGATAATGTTTGGTGACCCTGGGGGTCTGGGGGAGGGGCTAGCGTCACTTAAACTTAACATATTAATACCCGGCACCTCCACCAACAACGATATTTCAATGCAAGGGCGAGACGTATATTTAGTTTTATCCCCCGCAGACCCGGCACCTCCACCAAAAACGAAATTTGATCATTAGACGGAACGTATTCATATTTGTATCGTTGTGTAAGTAGCGTTGCTCCTTCGTTTGGGTACTCTCGTATCCGTTCTAGTTACTATAATCACTAATTGAAATATGAGGTAGCAACGCCTTGCAAGAATGCAATAGTTCGAGTGTTTTCAACCCCACTTCCCAATACGTGTGATTATGGGCGAGTGTTCCCTTAGAAAGACAAATCATTTGATATTTTACTTTTTTATTTTAGAATTTTAAAAAGAAATGTGTTTCGTGCTTTACAGCAGTCTTTATCAAACTATAACAAACAAACAAATACAACAGACGATACAAAAAGTCAACAAAATATCGTTGGTTGTTAATATGGCTGTGTCAATAATATAGAAGTAGCGAATTGTCCTATAATTTATGTGCATTTGAATATAAAAACCTGTTACATAGTTTGATTCCTTCCTACACTTGCCGCTGTAGCAACGGGTGAATGAATCTGTATCTAACATTTTAAAAACAAAATCAGAACATTTCATAATTTTATTGGCTATCAACGTTAGGAAAATCACACATTTATATAATAACACGTATTTAATATTTGTATGCGTTTCAAAAAAAAAAAATTAAAAGTAAAAAACGTCCTTGTATCATTCCAAGTAGACCTTTTAAAACGATGCCATTATCTACACAGCCATAACAAGTGCTTGTGCAAAATGTGTATTTGTATGTTCCTAAGCGAGAGAAACTAAACACAACTGCAAAATAGTTAAAACTGTACTATTGTGTGGCGTTTATTAACTAGTTTTACTCGACGGGTTTAAGCGAATGTTAATGACTGACTGCTCGAACACTGCCGGAAACAATAAGGAGCACATTTTACTATATTTCCCGTAATACAACAACCACAATGGAGATGAAGACTGAAATTCTCTTCATTAAAACAGTAATGAACCAAACACTTTACAACTGGAAATCACCTCTTCTGAACAAATACAGAATTGAAACGTGTACCTCTTCATAACTATCAGTTGTTGGTTAGCAATTGACAACAATAAAAACAAAACAGCATATGTCAGGAACATATTCGAGCAAGTGCTGTTTCAGTTGAGAGGTAGTTTGAACCAAGTTGAGAATAACAAAGTACAATGATCAATTTGAGCTCTCATTTTTCCGCTTGGTCTCTGCTTCCAGCTGGCTGTCATCAATTGTGAAGAGCAAAGCTTTGTTAAGGAACTTTGAATTCTCTAGTTTGTTTTCCCCATATGCTGCACCTTCCATCAAAACTCTTTGTTACCCATTGTTGTATAAATACCTGCATACTATTATGGTAAACTGGTACTAGTTTTTCCGATAACATACTAACCGTAATCTATTGTCTGCATTTACCATTCAGTAATATGTAGGGCCTACGCACTATTTTATTTGCGTCATTATTGAACGTTTTCACTTAAAACGCCAGTATGAATATGAGTTTAACTGTTATTTTAACATTTTAATCACAACATACAGTTCGAAACTAACTTATGTTGTTTAGGATAGAAAGTATAGTTATCGATAATAGAACCTTTTGAAATATTAGAGAATATCTTATTATTTTCCTCTTTATTGATTTTATAAAAGTTTTTTTTTATTGAAACCCTACTGATATCGTAATCTCGTGTTTTACTTTAGTACAACGCGTAGATTCACGTTTTTTTCTTTCTCCAACATAAACCTCCAGTGAACTTGCCTCGAATCGGCGATGTGGCTTTGATGCATGACCGAGCTACCCCAACAACTTCTTCATATTATTGGACTCGGAAAAGGTCGATCAAATTCCTCTATTTTTAAACCACAATCTCATCAGAAAAGGAATTTTCAATCACATTTTCCTTTGAAGATAAAGTATTCTTCGAGTTTAGTAAAGGTGACATTCAATTGCAGAAAATATAGCTTAGAAGATTGTGTGTATGCTTATCGCAACCCTTTAGAACATCCCCTAAAGAATATAGACACGGGGATTCTAGAAGAGAATCGTGTAATTATAGGTATCTGATCAACATGAACATCTTCGCTAACTGTACCTAGTCGCTACCCTTTGTCTCTGTCTTTCTCCCGATTACTTTACCCCGTACGCGGTCTCAATTACCCATTGTTATCAGACGTAAGCTCCACGGTACCCAGGAGTCATATTACTTTCTCGTTTGTCCCAAGAGTGTACAAGATCAAAGTGTAATCCAACAAACCTTCTCTCTACTTTGGATGCCACAGTTCAGCCAACTTATCAGGAAGAAGAATCCAAACTTCTTGGGAAGGTGGGGGGGGAATCATAATATTCTCTTTGTAGTTTTCGAAAGGATATATGGGAGTCACATTCCACTTCGGTGATATTTCGCTTGAAATTGTATTCTTCCTTAAACAAAGTAAAGACATTCCGCGGCCACGCTAAAATGACAAATACATAAAGGAATTGCATATTTTAAATTTCGAGTACTAGCTCACTTTTTATGCTTTTAGAAGAGGAGGGTAGTTAAATAATTCGGTATGTTGGCAAAGTGCCATTAAAACCGTGAGTTGATAAAACGTGAGATAAGATTTTTCAATGTGGAGTGTCAGTTTGTTTTTCATTTTCCGCCAAGTAGCGCTGATTTTCAATCCGAGTACGTCACTGACGAAGATGCACGAAATGATGGATTTCGTTCGTGGTTTATTCTCGAATTTGAGTCACTTTACCAAGGTTTATGGTTAGGGTTTTCGGTTCTCAAAGTAACTCGACAAGAAGCTCTTAATGGCTTTTAAAAGAGGTCAACTTTCGGGCTGACCCCCTCGCTCTTTAAAACGCATCAGAGCTTTCACGGATTGAAATTTAAATGTCCATTACTGCAGGTCGCACTGCGAAGTCTCTTCTCTTTTGTTTCTCAAGAATCCCCACCCCCAAAGAAGGCAGATAATTGAGAACAAACAGCTTTATCTAGCATCTCAGATCTTCATGCTTATTTGGCGATTAGCGTTCTTAAGAGGTAGCGTTGAGACGCGTTCACACAATGTGAACGAACAGCAGTTGGCTTTAGCACGCGCACCACACTTGCTCAAAACTCCGGGCACGTAGTTTGCGAGGAATTGGTAGACGTGGAGAAGGAGAAAACGGGCTCCTTATTTCTTGGCTGAGAAAAGCTTGTGGCTGTTTAGGCTTAACCAGGCCTCAAGGGCCGAGTATTAATATGGCTTTCTCGGCAGCAACAAAGTCTCTTTACCCAAAACTGCCAATTTACTAAAGCTATGCTCGACGACAAGATTACAGGATAAACTGGATATAGCACATGTCATATTTTATATATATATATAGCTTCTTAAAACCGCAAACAAAAACGTCAATATCTGTAGATTGGAAGAGCGCGGGTAGTGACGACGCAACGTACGGAAATAATCTTATGCAAATCACTGTGTGGTCAGTTCCATCAACAACGGCGAACAACCCTTCGTTTTACGGTAGACTGGCTTGAGCACGCCCTGTCAACAGTTAATAGGTTTAAGTTATTCCATTAAAGCAAGCAAATAGAGATAGCTGGTTGTCTTAGTTGATACGCATCTGGCATCGGAGACAGACAACTTATTAGATGGACTAGCCAGGCCTCAAGGGCCACGAACCCAGTAGATCTGGACTTTCAGGTAAGAGTTGAAGGGCAATGATAGAGCTACGAGCTAATGTTGACTGACGTATCTACTCAGGCAATAGAGGTAGGTAGAAATACTCTTACATGCGATACTGTAATGCGGGAGGTAGTCGGCGATGCCAACCTTAGACAATCCTGACTGAAGGTTTACCGAACGTTTTTTTCAGTCATATGAGAGTCCCTAACCGTATCAGCCTTAGTTTTATCATTCCCAATTTTCAAATACCCCAATTACAACTTTAGTGACTTGAAGAGGCTCGCAACGTGAACATGTGCAGGCCCCTACAGAGAAAATCCTCGCAAAGAAAGTTTTATCGCAATGCAATACAGAGATTATAATTATTTTCATCCAAACTTATAATAAATCTTGGCAAATTACATTAAGTGGCCGTGGTCGATTTAGCACTGATACCTTCCTTTAGGTGAGAATCCTGGCTTAAGGATATGCACATCATTCGTCTTGTTTGCATCTTCCCGCCTCGATAAAGATATAAACAATGCGGCCAGACCAACATCATCACAAACTCAGCGACCAAGTTTCACGTTTCGCTTTGATCAACGTTAAAGCAGCGGAAACGTTTCGAAAAATTTTGTTTTGCGTCGCATAACACTGTTTTCTACATGTTTAAACAGAACAACAAAGCAAACCTCAATCGAGGTATACGTGGTTCATGATTTTCTTAAATCTTTGATCTTGCTCTACGTTTTGTGCGGATTGCGGAATAATACCGTTGTTTCCAATGGAGTTATTGGTAGACTAGGTTGATCAACGAGTTAAAAAAGACGTAAAACTAGAAGGCGACCTTTTACGACACATCCAATGGCCTATTAAAGGTCTACTAAGCGCATATCCTTCCTCAGACTCGTTCACTAGAGTTTTCAAAGTAATTTATATGGCAAGCGTTCTAGCACGTTCCACGCCAGCCCGCTAGCAAACTATAGAAAAGCGCAAATGAAGGGAATTAAGGTACAACACTTTTTTTCTTACTAGCGTGACGTCATTTATCCCCAAAACCTTAAATGGCCCACCTGGGATCTCATTCTGTAACACGCGGTAGTTCTCACTCACTCGCAAAAACAACTCGATTGCAAACTTTTGTATGGGAATGATGATGCGAATACCGAGTAAATAAAACTGCCCATATTATGCTCGAGAAGTAATGATGGTAGCCAACAGCAAGTTAATATATTCGTTATAAGTCAAATAACGAATCAGTGTAGACCAAGAAAAAATATACGCAGTAGAAATATCTTCAACATTAATAAAACACAAAATAAGACATTTTTTTTAGAATATCGGCCTTCTAATTAGGACAAGAAGTGCAAAAAGCTCTCTTCGCGTTTTTTGAAGAGGATTTCTTATATTTTAACGTTGTTAATGTTTTCGTTGTGTCATTAAATTTATAGCAAAAAATATCGTTTTACATCCGAAACAATGACCGTTTTCTCAAGTTTAATCCTTGAAGTACGAGGGTTGTTGTATAGCCCACGTGGATCTACCTCCAAACTCATTATATCTCACAGCTAGCGCCGACGTCACGAAGCAAACTCGAAGGTTTACGACAGCACTTCGGGCTTTAGGAGCTAGATAGCGCAGTTAAATCTCCGTTGATCGAACAGAGGTAGCCTTTGATTGTTGACTCTCGCATGCCTTAGGGCAAGTGCAGGGGTATCGAAGTTGTTTACCCAGAAAACAAGATGGCCATTTCACCGAGAGATACGAGGATGCTTCCAACTATTCTAATTCTCTTAACATGCTACATGAGACATGCATGCAGTGTTGAGGTTATGTCGGGACAAGAGTGCTTGTCGACTTATTCATGATGTGGCGACCACTAACGAGTACATCCCTTTGAAGGTGTTGTTGAAGCACTAACACGTACACCACTCTAGCCAGCAGCACATTACTTCACTTGCCGACAATCCCATATAAGAATGGGGTCAATTTGTAGGACACTAGCCTGGTCTCAATGACCGTGTAGTCAGGTGACTAGGGGAGAATACTTCAAGGGGATGAATTGAACTACATCACAGCATTGTTTAGGGGTTGCGAATTACGTAAGAGCAACATCCATCTATTAATTGTGTTCTACTTTCCTGTTATATTCGTACAAAAGTACCCAGCAAATGTGGAAACGAAATAAAATAAAATGTATGTATGTAACATTTTTTAGAGAATTTTTAGTTCAACCGACACTCTAGGAATACGCGGAATTGCGTTCGTAGCCCCACACACAATTAATTGTATGCTTCATTGTATTCTACCATATAACGACTTCTAAACAATCTATTTTTAATTTAATCCAAATGTTACCTCTAATGTTTCTTTGAATATCCCCGAGTCCCCCCCCCACCTTCCTAAAGGGTCAACACATACACAGCAGCACGTGTTCTATTAAAACGCAAACATCGGACTTACTCTGGCCACATTTTGCTACAGGCAAAGGAATTTCACTTCCATGGTAGAACTCATTTCACTAAAATGACTTTCAACACTCTGCTAAAATGTTACCCTCGAAACCTTTGTATAGCTTTCGGTTTCATTTTTAAACTAAGAAGACTTGGGTTCTAATTGCTCGCGCCGTAAGAGAAGGGGAGGGAAGTGAAAAACATGTGTACGAAAACCAGAATACCATGGTTCATTTTGCCCGATTGTGGTGAAACGTTCAACCGTATTTCAAAAGCTTTAATAATGATGATTTACAGCTTGTCTGAATTTCTTTTAAAAGTTTCAATTAATTCGCTAAGAACGCGTGGCTTGCCAGTAGACGCCTGTGCCACAATTTGATAGAATTGAAGATAAAACGCGAAGAAAGTTATTCATACAAAATACTTGGGAAGTTGTGTTAAAACGTAGCGGTATCGCGGAAAGATATGCTTTTTTAAAGACGTTAAGAAAATCTCCTATAACAGAGGCTGATAATTGTTTTTTTTTATTTTTAAATTAAACTTTGCGTAATTGCTTACAAATTAAAAACGAGCGTTCCTACGAACACTTCCATCGTAAACCATGCCCTTTAAACACGAATTAATATTAAATTGTGCATGAGCGGTCTCTTCGAAAGAGAAAAACCTCACAGTTTCTGGACAGTTACGTTGAATTTGTCTGGTCAAAGTGATGTCATACTAAGGATTGTCCTTTAGTCAATCAATACTCTTCTACTACGTCCCACGAATTTCTCCTGTGGAATCGAGAACTGGTATAACGTCCCACGGGAATTCTTCCTGTGGTATAGAGATACTCTTAAGTCACCTTAAGATGAGAGTTTATGAAGTTTCATAAAGTGTTTGAAAACTTACATAATATTGAGCGCTGCAGTGTTTGGATGCGAAACATGGAGAGTATAAAAACGGGTAGAGACGAGAAGTGGACTAGAAGAGTTTCAAAGCAGTGTTTCCGACGGATGTTTAACAAGTCCTGGAAATATAGTCACAACGATACGAGTACTAAACAGGTCATGCGAAAATATAAAATGATCGTGTGAGGAGTTGGGAAGTAATACCACTAACAATAATATTAAAGAGAAACTCAACGGGAAAGTTTTAGATTGACCAATATTATAATTGGAATCTAGGAAAAGAAGGTCAAGAGGGGGAAGGTGGAAAATGGGTAATTTGGTAAATGGGAATCTTAATGAGATAAAGAGCTACGTGAAAGAAGATATGGACCCGTAGGTCTCAAGTAAAAGTGTATTCAAAGTATATATATATATTAAAGAAATCGGTTTTTCGGTTTCAATGCCACGTATATTATCATTGGGCCGACGTTTCGATGAGATTTCACTCATCATCTTCAGGGCCAATACAACTTTAAATATTAAAAACGAAAACTAAATCACTATTGATAAATACAGAACAAAACTGGAGAGAAAAACAACAAAAGTCAACAAAAGAAATCACTGCACACATGACGAATTAATACCATTCAAAGAAAGTCAAGCTTGTCGTTTTTTGTTCTGTATTTATCAATAGTGATTTAGTTTTCGTTTTTAATATTTAAAGTTGTATTGGCCCTGAAGATGATGAGTGAAATCTCATCGAAACGTCGGCCCAATGATAATATACGTGGCATTGAAACCGAAAAACCGATTACTTTAATACATATCGGCCACGAAAACCTTCAAAAACATACACATATATATATATATATATGAAAATCGATTCATTAACAAATATTATATTACTTATCGGTGGTCTTATATGTTGTAAGTTTGTAGTACTTAATTGGTGGAAATTAGTGTTTTTTTTTCTTATGACTCAAAGTTTCCTTAGAGAGTATTCCACGAACAGAAAACACGCCACAATAGATTCCGTTTTAAAGAAGAGATGCAAAGAGTTCAAACTCATAACTTCTAGATTTTTACGAGTCAGATTGTTTTGTGAATACAGTATTTATCGACACTAAAAATAAGTCTTTTTCCAAAAATAGCCCCATTCCTCTTCCAACAAATATGTGTCCAGTCAATACACAGACGATCGGAATGCGGTGGTTTTATTTGTGGCAACAACAGATACAGTAATCTCACAAACAGCTCCGCGTTGGAAATTTATGTCATCAGTTCTGTAATATATTGCGTTCCTTGGGCTGCTCTCCTGTATAACCAGTGAAGAAATACAAGCCCCCAGAGAACTGTGTTGGGATAACACTGGGAGAGGGAACCGTCGAAATTACTATGGCGCACTCTGATACCGTCGGCTAAGCCCTTAAACTCGTGGCGTTTAGCCTCCCACCTACGACACACCAACGAGACCTAGGTTTCCAACCTTAGAACTTCCCAAGAAAGTATTGCAATCGGCTCGACCTCCGGGAAAACAAATAAACGACGTTCCACCGAACTAGGCAAATATTTTCCGAACGGTTGATGATTCGCCAGTGACCGAGTACAAATTTAGTGCACTGCAGAAAGATCGTATTTTCCGAAGGTATAAATAGCTAGGTGATAAATACAAGTTGGTCTATTTATCACATTGATTTAAGACTCCCTCGTGTAGCATGGACATAGAAGTGAACTAATTAACTTCTATAGTGATGTCATGCACGCATAGCACTATGGGTAATCTATCCGCTGAGCGTAGGATGGGCACCCCATTCATCATGTGCTAGACGCTATAAAACCGGTGATGCGCATGCGTATACAGGTGCGCTCTGAAGCTAGCATCAAGATTTACAACTCGTTCACTACAAGTTAAACTGTGTGACGAAACACTGCATCACTCCGTACCAACTTAACTCAGAATAAAACGCGATAGAAAATATGCTGGATCATGTTATTAAATATATCAACCAGCATTAAAGAGTTCAGTGGTGGTTCAGTGGTGGTTAAAGATTAGAAACTATGTAGTTTTTAAGGGTTAAAAACTCATCAATTAAAACTCAAGTAAATGAACTCTTATGACTACTTTTTCAGTAGAATCAGATTGCTAACGAGTGCACAGAAAAACCGGGCGCAGAAACTTGTGAGCTGTAATGAGGATGCTCCCATCACTTCAATTAACACGTTTCTATTGAAACTCAATTTGATGTAATTGTACAACACAGATGAAATGAAAGACAAATTACTCACTTCGCAGCAGTATAAAACCAGAGCCAACTCTCAAGGGCATAAGTAATTCAGACCTAGCGTTAGAGCATTCAGAGAACAATATATTCACTGGGAATACACGCCACATAAACAAAACAAATGGCTTGCAATGTGAGTTCAATTTCAAATCTCAATCATTGCTAACTATTTAAACAAGATTTAAACAGCACAAGTAACTTACGTACTTCTACAAAGTGTAGCTAAAGGCATGTATACAAGTACAAGATCGATAGTACACACAGTTATTCGTTTCCTTTATAAGAACAAAGATTGCAATTTATATGGCAAAAATTGAATTTATATTTTAAATCTGTTTGCGATAAACTGACGCCTTTAGAAATAAAAGAAAGGTTATAATAGCAATAGGAAACTCTTTATAAAAGCATAGAGCGTCACGTATTCGATTATAAGAGCATGCTGTGACCTGCTAAAGAAATCTATTTTAAGACGTAGAAAATATCGCATGTTTGTTTCACATTTGAGCACCCCATTGGAGTAGGGGTGTCGTTATTACGTAATTATTAAACACGAGGTGTTGATGGGACGTGAACTCACTCCTTCGATCGCATAAACTAGGCGAGAAAACTGTAATCAACCTATCCCACTCTAACTAATTATTTCACATTATCAAATGAAAGACTTTTTTCTTCGCCATATTTGAGTCTGAATAAATAGAACGACGCAGTTCAAGCGAACAACCGTCGTTGAATAAGAGTTGTTGATAATTAAAAACAAAGTAGGGATTGAGCTTGATGCAAGAAATATTTATAACGAGCTAACTGAAAGGTTCTTTAATTACTGCTTATATTGTGAGAAAACAATATACTTTCCTGCACAGACGACACTCACAAAATAGCGTGGGTAGTGATAGATGCAACTGCAATTACATTAAACGGTTATTCAATAAACATTTATTATACCCTTTATTATTATCCTTATAGCTATATTTTCGCGAAGACCGCAATGCAAAATATATTTTCAGAATTACAATAACAATTATTTCTGCACACCTCATGTACGCAAAACAGCCATGGGTGTATTTTAAAGATAATTAGTCACTTAACTATTTCGGTGAGAATTTCGTGAGAAAATAAATTCATCCTGGAAGAAACGAGGGCACATACAGGGTAAGATTCACCGCAAGCTGTATTGTGTGACGTAAGACAGAGGCAATTAATAAGAGTCCTGCAGGAACCATCTTGGCAAGGGTTCTGTCATGTCAGGTTATCCGTGAGCTAGAGGCAACGTCTTGACAGCAGATCATTAGGCGGCAAAACCCAATTTAATTTCACCCAAGTTATTTGACTTTAAACGTCTATATAGTCCTTACTCCATTCAAAGTGAGGAACTATAAAGAATGTAGATTAAAGAGAACTCCTTGGAACATTACTTTGACATGTATATTCCAGTGATAAAAGGGTATTAGTATTGCTGGGTATCATTAGGCTTTGTTCGCTTCAAAAGTCACAGCTGAAAAGGAACAGAACGAACGACTCTCCTGCTTGTCTATACGTCATGGATTTCAAACACTCACAATTCTCTTCAGTGCGGTAATAATGATCGTTATAAGGCTCCGTTCGTATTCGAATTTCCGTTTCTGTGTTTTGTTGCATAAAAGTGCAGAAAAGGATAGCTTGTTTGTTGTTGAGACAGCTATCTACAAGTTAAAGGAAACTAAAAATCGAGAACTATACTTTGCTTCGCTAGAAACGTATATCATTTTGTCAAAACACAGAAGTTCTACATAAAAACATCAAAATTTAAATTTTGGGTTGTTGATACAAAAGATACAAACATATCGTTTGTACAAATTTAACTTTCAACGGAACAAAAATAAATGTATTATTTTTTTATAAATGTTTACCTACGCTAGATAAATATTAGCAAATCAAATGTTACTTCGAGATGTATGATGTTGTTAACTGATTGGATTAAAAAGTTGAGAATAAAGTTTGCAAATATAATCGTGGCAATGTTCGGCTATTTCCGATCGTAGTTTCGTAAAACATGAGAACTTCAATGAGTCGAAACAAAGATAACCACAGAATAATTGTAATATTTGGATGAGCGCAGCGAAGACTACTATTTCACTGACTCCCAAAAAAATTTAGCTCGGGTGTTTTTTTTTTGTCTGTTTGTTTGCTCTCTATACCGAGAAAACGGCATATGCGATCTTGATAAAAATTGGGGGGGACCTTCGATATCTCTGAACTTAGACCTGTATTGTTTTTGGGTACAATCGGAGAAATATTTCTCATGAATATCGTACTTTTACGATTTTTTTTCGATTTTTAATGCGATATTTCCGTGATATTTGGCTCGCGACCGGGTAAACGGCTTCTCCTATCTTGATGAAACTTTACAGGAACGTTTGAAATCATTAAAATTAGATATTTTATGATTTTAGGGACATCTGAAGAAATATTTCTAATAGAAATCGTACTTTTACGATTTTTTATCGATTTCCCCCCCGATATTATCGTGATGTTTGGGCCAATTATGACCAAACGGGTGGGGCTACAACGTTCATATTTTATATGGACATTAAGGTTATGGTGATGTAGTACCTTTTGAAAGAAAAAGTCGAAAAAGTAAACCAGAATCCGTAGAAATAAAAGTTTTAATATAAGTTTTTTGAGGTAAATAATAACAATTAACAAGTAACTATAGAAACATGACAACAATCACCTACAATGCGTACAAAAAGCATGTCTTTTGGCCTCCAGATATTTGACATTCTAATTACTATAGCAATTAGTACTACTTTAAATGATTTTGCAATGGAACTTGAAAGTAAAGAGATCCTACGCATACTAAAAACTTTAAAAAACTCATCCATCAACGCGACTAAAAAAAGCGTTTGCGAAGCTTCCTAGTATAATTTAATACATTGTATTTTGAATTTCTTATAACACAATCTTGCAACCGCCGAAGAAAATCCTGTGAAATCCTACAAAATGCTTATTAGTTGAGTGTGATAACGACCCTGAAACCTAACATAGGGCTAGCTGTAACTTCCACAGTAAAATAATACGGCATTGTGTATCTAACACTAAGCGCTAACTCGTAAACAACGACAGTGAAAGTGTCTATACAAAGAGTAACGAATCAAGACCGCAGAGAAGCAATTCGTTCTATTTATAAGAAATCTGGCAACCGCGTGATTTGTCAGTATTTAATGTTTCTAAGGGGCTCAATGAGTATCCTTACAGTCTTGGACCAAAGCCATCTTCGACCGATACACACTCTTAAGAAGTAACCGACCAGAACACAAGAAGCATGCCTGCCTCAACAACTTAACAACCAAGATACAGCTACGCGACGTTAAAATGGTGTAACAAAGAATTTGTAGCGAACATTCTTTCCACTATTATTTGCCCGCTTGAGTGTCATGTGAAACAATACATTTTGGATTGATTGTACGATATGTCGTTTGAGCACTTTTTAACAACTAGATACCATTGAGAGAACTGTAAGCTATTGATTACAGCGAGAAAATCGCGATAAAGCTTTGTTAATAATAATTTTAAAAACAGGTGGAAGTTAGGAAACTATCAAAAGTGCTTTCAGTATAAACTGAACAGTAAAACATTAAAATTGGAAGTGACAAAACAATAGATATATTTATGTAGCACAAGTTGTGTAATGAAGATGTGTCTTAAAAAATGCAAATGTTGACTGGATTTCAAGCATTCTACAATTAACTGTTAATCACATTACGAGTTCTTTTAGAAACCGTCTTACCGTCGTACCTTGACTGAATGCGTCTATTGCTCTGTATTTACACACTTCAGTTGCATTCCTTGCCTTGATTTGTTTAATTGCTTAAACTTACTCAAATTAATTGGTTGCAATGAATTTCAATTGGAAAATCAATTAAACACACACATTAATCAACTTCGAAAGTTAGAGAATGGAGCACGAAGAAAAAAATTCAAAGTTTGGAACACGAGGTTTCCATTAAAAGCAATTGTCGGAGCATTTTATTTATAAGCTCCTTAACCAATGAATTTATTCTCTAATCGATGAATTATCCGAGTTGTTGACTAAGACCTAATTTGTAATATTACAAAATCACCCATGTAATTGAAAATATAAGTCAATAGGGCTATAAAAAGCTAAAGGGGACACACGATCAAAAGCTAGGTTATACTAAAGGAATTGATTACAAAAAGTAGTAGTGGAAAGTAAATATGAATAACAAAACTTGAAGTTCCCAGATATAAACTCCGAACCCGGCACCTCCACCAAATATTTAGATTATTTTGAAAATAAATTCAAGTGCATAAAATCGTTGTGTAGACAATAAAGCTATTGTAAGAGGACAATAATAAATGCGTCATAATAAATGTTGAATAAATAATAATAGTTGTGTTCCACTATATAAGCACGAAAATGTATGTTTTCCCTAACTATTGGCGGACAAAAACTAAGTCAATACGAATTTTGTCAAAGGAGGACGGAAATGAGGTTTATAAAATTCAACGCATAGCTCAAAATACGAATACATAAGTACAAAGTACAATTAAGGATAACCAATGTAGGATTTTAAAAAAAAGCATATTGATGGCTTGATCCAGCACGCTCATGAGGTAACTTGGTATCCAAGCTTCCTAATAACGTTTAAAACTAGTCCACTCAATTTGGAGAGAACAATTAAGTTATGACATTCTAGAACTTTTATATACATTATGTAGGTTTAAAACGTTAAATATGTATAAACTGTTATAAATCGTTATTATAAGGATTTTGTTTGTGTGCATTATTTTAACACGCAACGAAGCTAATTTATAACAAGGCCAAGACAGTACGGCAAGATTCCCATCTTGCTTTCATCATTATCACGATATTGGTACGTAGACTATGATATATTTATTAAGTTTAATTTGTATTGATGTTCAAAAAATGGATGGAAATCCATTATTCATCATTGAGTTGACTCAGTGCGATATGGCAAAGAGGCAACAAAGTCTCGTGTCTACGAACTGTCGGCAAAGAAAAGATTTACTGGTCACCGTCTGGGCTAGGCTAGGCTAGGCTCGTAGAATTGCAGCCCGATGTGTGTTGTATATCGCCATGCTGTTTCTTTCTCTTCAACTGAGCCAACAATGAAAGTGCTTTAATTTATATTTATGCACGAGTAAATGGAAAGATAAATTCTTATCTTGCGAACATAAAAACTTCTTTCTAATGTGCATGGAGATCGAGCGGTAGTTACACGTGTTAGAAGGAAATGTAAAATGAAATGGGAGAGTAAAATGTATGGGACAGAAAAAACACCCGGCCGTACGACCGACACTATAATGAAATAAATACAAGAGGAAAGTAGGTTAAGAATAGTAATATCCGGTTAGAAAAAAACTATAATATAATAACAAATTTACACGTAGTGTACCGAATATTTCTTCCTGGAAAGAAGAAAAACGAAGGAAACAATATTGGTAAACCAAGGAAAATATAATCCTTGAAAAACAACTGTAAAATAAAATCCACAAATAGGGATGGCGTCACCGTTCCCTTAAAGTGGATTATTGTAAGAAACATAGTTTATTGCGAGAGTTTTCCTATTCGTTTTACATCCTCCAAATGTTTGTTCTTCACATAAAATATTTCATTGAACAAATACATAAATAGTGTTAAGTAATATTGACAAAGTGGCTACGTGATGTTTTGGTTGGTAATGACAAAACTGCAGTAGGCTAAAATATGAAGCGTTTCAATAAGAGTGCAATGGAGGGTAATTGAAAATAAAAAATAAAAAATCATGATAAAACTTCACGTGAATAAGCGTATATCTTCATAATATGTAGCTATACAATTTAGGTGTTAATAACTTGTTAGCTTAGATAATTTTGAAGATCAATGGATATAAATTGTCGATCCCAATCGAGGCCCGTTACGCAACAGATAACATGAACTTATTTCCCAGCATCCACCTGCATATTCCTCATCGCTGAGCGTAATACGCTTCGTAATTACTTCCCCGCCCAGACGTGCCATGTACGCTCTACTTCATCGGGTTTAATTTCAAAGTTAAATTATTGGTCTGCGGAGATTTTAATAATAAAAAATTTACATGAGTATTATTCGCACTGACCTGCATATTTGGTACCATAATGCAATTTAATAACTCTTCATATATCCACCAACAGTTAATTGTTTCGCCCTTTGTAATGAATGGTGAAACGCTTCTTTTTCTTTTGTGAATATAAAGCTTGAGGCAGTCGCGTTGTGATCACCATTGTAATGAGCAGGTCCTACAAGGCTTGCACTCCAGTCACAAGCCAGGTAATAAAACACTAAATTAGCCTCTCAACAAGGGATCGATACGACTAAAACGATCATGCTCAAAAGCCTTTGACCGTTTCACCCCGCCTGTACAATTACAAACAGGCACACGCACAAGTCAACAATTTCGTTTATTAATGCATGCGTATGTACAATATTGGCAACTCTCACAATATAATGTTGAGATGATGTTTTTATGAAAAGGGAAAGCTTGACTTGATAAGGTGTATTGAATCGATTGTTGTATGAAATTAAAAATTAACTATGTAATTTTCGCAAATTTCCGTTTGTTTACAGAGAAATCCAAAAATAAAATCCTAATTCGAATTTTATTTAAGTTATTAATATTTTAACGATGGAAATTTGAATTGTTTGAATATTAAAAACAAACTCATTGTAAACGTTGAATTATTTATGGCAAACACTATTAAACATCAAACAACAACAAAATCAACAAACTCGATTTAAATGTTTCTGTGATTGAGATAATCTGCAAGTAATTACCATAATCTGCAAACGGTTCATTCACTAATCATTAGACACTTGACTGAGTTAAAAGGTGTGCACTTACGCCATATGGTTTTATTCCCCCAAACAATTAGTGAACAAGAAGAAAATTTAAATAATAAAAAAATCCGAATCTGAGTAGACAACGAAAGCAAACGAAATAATACAAAGAATGAGGTATTTTTCTTTCTTGAAAATCAACTGTTCTTTTTAGGCACACGATTTGTCTTTAGGTGAAGCACTGGTAAATTTCGTTGACATACTTGGATCTAGTCGGTAATCAATGTCCAAGTGCTCTTAGCAGCAAGCGAATCTCAGCATTTTAGTGAAGGAGACCTCGACAGACCATTCAAGTTGAGACGCGCCAGATACAGTTGAAGTTTGTGTACCCAACACTCTAGCAAAGTCACAGCAGACATAAATTGGACATTGCCCAGCAAATTTCATTTAATTAAAGTTCGATCGCATCCACAAATGGGACATGTTAATCCATTGCAAATAACGATTAAACTTTCTTAATTTACTACAACAATACCGCGTCAAATGATAGCTATGTTATTTTAATACTCGAAATACTAATTAGATTGAATAAACCATAGTTTGAGTATCACCCCCTAAATATTTGATTTTTCAAATAAACTCTTATTTAAATGTAATTGAAGACAGTAATAATAAAAATAGTCGCATGACAAATGTATCTATCAAACTAAAATTCAGATTATAAAAATAATTCAAATAGTTCAGAAAAACTTCTATAGGTCATTTATAAAAATATGTTCAGTTTTTGTATTCGCAATTACGTTCTTGAAGTACAATTACAATAATTTATTATTTATGTTTTTGAATCTCTAGTTCTTGTTTGTTTGGATGGAACGTCGGTAGTAAAATGACAAATTTCAATGATAATATATATTTTTTTAACAACCTCATTTAGAGTTTGAAAGTTTTTGCATATCGATCAACCATGTAATGTTTCTATTGTCCTGGCCATCAGAATACTATCAGATAATGCACACACCTATACACACGTATAAAATATATAACAAATGTTTTTTTTTCTTGAACCATCGCGTATTCGTAAAATCGTACTGGGTCAAGCAAGAGTCATAGAGACTAAATATTTACTATTTTGGTGGAGGTGCCGGGTCGAAGCACCGACGAATTAATTTGCCTAATTTAATTTGTATTTTGTGTATTTGTGCCACTGGATGTAACGGGCTCAAACAGTAAGTGCGCCTGTTCTAAAGAAAAACATGGCGCTTATTGAGACGTGATTTGACAGCATGTGCGCTCACTCAGGCTGAAATAGTTCGAAAATACGGTTCGTTGAGTCGGAAAACTCGCGGCACTAGCGTTTGGAATTTCGACATTTTGGCAAGAAAGTAATTTAGTCTTGAACAAATTGAATTCAAACAAACTCCAAAGGCGTTTTCTCTTTATCACAATCGGAAGTTATTGCATAGTTTGTTTGAGGATGAAATTCATTTACTTGCTCTACCGCAACCCTCGGCAAAGGCTAATCACGATGTAATAAATTGACAGATTAACAAAACCCACGCGGATCAAGTTTGGACTTCAGTAAACTCTTTCATCAGGGGTTGAAGTAATTCACTGAACTAAAACTGCAACGTTATTTTCGCCTAAATGTGTAGCAATGCCCATATATTTAGTTTATATTTAAATCTTGAGCAATTAATCATGAAATAAAGGCAAACATAAATGTAAATACATTTAAATGGGCTATTGTACGATTCAATTTATGGAGGTGTAATAAATGAGCGATCAGCTACTTCGTAAATACTGTCGACGTAGGCATATATGTAATAATCTATAACGGGGTTTGAAATGTAATACAATATATTTCACAAAAAAATATGACGAGCACAAAATAATTAAGTAATATAGTTTTCCATATGGCCCCAAATACTCGATTCGCTAGAACATCACTACGTCGATCCACAGTCAGGAGACATTTTATGACTGACCAATAATCTACATCAGATTAATTTGGAAATATAAAAGAGCATAATATTTAGAAGAAGGTCTATTGGGTTCGATATGGGCCATTTCTTCAAAACCTTGAAGGCGATCCGATAATTAATATTAATAATATCCAAATGTGTTGTTATAGAGTAGACTACCCCACTTATTTGGGAGAACTGATTTTCAGTGGTGGATATGACTATGAAATATTTTATTTTATGCTTTGTTGCTTGACAACGTTGTCGCAAATTCGAATACGCGACAATGAATGGAGGATGAATGCCGTTACGAACGTCTGGAAGCGATAAGAAAATTGTCGACTTTAAAACAGTATATTACTTAGTATAATTATTTTAAGTAAAGTTAACAAAAGTATATACAAAATATTTATTCGTGGTTTAATGAGGATGCTGACGGTAATAATAAGTTGATAACAAGACTAATTGGCTTCCGTGGTCAATGGTCAGACGAGTGTCATTTACTGCGGTTATACGCTTTTATATGTTTCCACTGAACAAGGTACAGATAGCTTAATTTGTTTTAAAATTTAAAGGTGAAATAAAAGATGATTGCTCCACGACAAATATAACAAAACCGTAAGGTAGTTTTATTTCCTTAATTTCATAATTTCGTCGTCTGAATTCTCAAGTGTAACTTCCACGTCGATAAGTAAATAAGCTTCCATAAAATAGGAAAAATGTTCTCTCTAAGTCAGTAAGTCGTTGAATTTATTTTAACGCAAACAAATCTCGTTCGTTTCCAATTCACGTTTTAAACAAGCTTTCATTCCGACTTCAAGCAAAGGTCGCTTCATTACGGGGTTCATTTCAACACTCCATTGAACAATACGCCTCGTAGGGTAAACTTCTGTTCTGTTGCAACAACTTGATAACCATTCATCGCTAAAAGAGTTCTCACCAATGGCATCATCGCGCGGCCAAATAAAGAAGAGAACTGATTACGTTGCGTAATTGCAAATCTATCTCCCATAGAAAAGCTCTGTCACATAAAAACTCCGGCTCCAATTCCCGCTTGGAAAGAAACTTCTTCGAACGAAGAGAAAAAATCCATTAAAAAATGGTTGGTTTGGACTAAGAATTTCATGCGAGTTAAAAAGCTTATCACTTAAATCACCCTGACCCGGGACCGGGAGCGACTTGCTACAGGAAGTTTAATAGGTAAGCTCATTTTCCTACTTTGATAAAGCTTTTTTCCAACTTTTGTAATTCTCGGCGAGCATGTCGAGCTGGTATTGAAGGAGGGCGGTCTGAGTGGCTTACAAGAGGAGTGGACGACAACGGAATGAAGGTGTCAAGAATGAAGGGGGTGGCGGAAGAGAGGGCTGAGGGTAGGGAGGGAAGTTGTGGAGAGGGGCGATGAGAGACGCAATGAAAATCCAATAACCCATGAGCGGAAAATTTCAACACCACGCGTCTAGCCCAAGAGATTGCTTACAGATGAAATTGTCAATTTAAAAACGCAGAAAACGTTTCTTTCCGATGCGGTTTAACATGATGGTGGGATTTACAACATAGATCTACGTGATTTGCGGAAGATTATGGCAGCTTTGTCGCTCGAGAAGGGTGGAGATCGTCTTCTCTCGACATCATTAATGTCTAGCCACCCGAACAAGTCCAAACTTTCGAGTAAATATTTTCTAAGTTGCACACGATATGACAAGATATGCCCGCGGCAGAAACAAAATGATGTCAATTTCCCATCAGACGCCAGCTCAAAAATGCAACCAACAAATCTGTTAAACGACGGCGGTCGCCTCCAGGGCTAGATAAGATAGCTACTTGAAGTCCCAAATATATGTGTGATAATAACGCTCACCTTGCCCCAGGTACGACCAAGTCGTCGCTCCCCCCCCCCCCTCACCGACAACCCCTTCACTACTCCAGGGACGCTTCGGTAACCCTCTTTCTCTGACAAGCATGTCACCAAGAGACACAACACAACGTTGCCAGAGGTCACACCGCGAGTGCTGCCAATTAATAATAGAATAGAACAGAACTTTATTTACCTTATTTTGTCATGAGAAAACACAAAGTACTTTAAAAGTTTTAGGTATATATAAACACAGGGCAAAACTCACACAAAGTTTAAAGCAGAGGTTTATTGGACAATAATGAATTATGTGTTTGGGATTTCCTAAATAGTTGTACGCTTTTAAAAACGTGTAAGAGGCGCCAGAATGGTTCTTGAATTTATATAGTTTATATAAACAAAAACATCATTCACGAATATATGGAGCAATCAATACTACTGAAAAGTTAAGAATGTGTACTGTTGAAAGTATACTAGCGCCGAGGTCGTCTCTACGACTCTCTTGAAAGAGCTCCGACCTCTTCTAGGCCACCGAACATACCCACCCAGACTGTATATGTCCAATTATAAGGTGGACGAGCGATACTTAAATCAGGTCGCTATTAGATATTCAAGTCGTCGCCTAACGGAAGGTTGCTAGCGTGTGCATGAGTGGGGACAATGGCAGCTCAAACTTCCCAACCATCTCAGGGTAATGGCAAACTCATTTCCACTAAATAGCCAAGTTCGGTGTTTGATTTGAAAATACTGCTTCTTCTGCTCACACAAGATTTAGAACGCAACTCTATATACTCGCACGCAGACGAACAACACATACACAAACGTTCCTTATATATTTCCCATTCTACAAAATGTGTTTGTAAGTATTTATTGTGAACATGAATACATACTTCCATTATAACACAAATTGCAGACACAGCTTGCGAATGCCGGATAAAACTACCAACAACAGTCGCCGGCGAAGTGATATAACACCTTATGTCGTTGAGTGCTGTAAAACATGTTGACCCATTTCTGTTTCCATTTCCTTCACTCAAGTTACGACTCAATGGGTTTCATTTAACTCTAGAGCATACTTTTAAAATGTTCACGTAAGTTGACCAGCCAAGCAAGATGGAATATTAGACCTAGTTTAGAAATAGATACGTTTGAAATATACCATTCGGAGAAATGTTCGATTCTCAAGTATAAGTTATTTACTAGAATGCATTCTGGGAATAATTCCGTCTATAGACACTACTCAAAGGAAAATTTCCAACTATCGAAAGAAAACTCAAATACAGAAATGTGCATTTCATTCAGGATGAAGTGGGCTCCGATTGCATTGCCACTGGGAGTAATGAAATGAGATCAAGGACTCAGGGAGTTTCTGTATTTTATTTTATTCTATTATGAGACGTTCAGTGTCAAAACAAACCATTTTGACATTACATTCCAACCGCCTTAAGGGTAAAGGATTAAGAAATACAAAGTAGGCCAGAGCCTTACCTAAGGAATTCCTGAGGGAAAGAGGGGCACACAAAGAACCCGCAGGAACGTCCTTGGATAAATTTATTTTGTTCGCAAGAACGTGATCTACTAACCAAATTATCTCAGTAAATAATTGTTTGCTAACTTTGGTGAGAGCAATTATGCATGACTAAAATAATTGTAAAATGCCGAGCAAAACTGTTTCGAAAATCGTGTAAATATTAGTAATAATCAGCTATCCTCTTTAATGTACAAGTATACTCGGACTCACTTCACCGTTATGTTAATACAAAATCAACATTTCGAAGTAGGAAATTAATAGACACGTTGATATTTTCATCAAGTAAATTATAAATATAATGTGGTACAGTATATATTGTCTGGTGTTCCCTAGTAAGAGTATAGACAATAGGGTATTCTGTCTATTCGCGCGTGTTTGTATAAACAAGGAAGAGCCACGCAGATAGCAGACCTAGGGGGCCTATTATGCGGCGAGTAGAATAAAACTGACGGCAGGAGCCTGCGAGGCAATGCACTGAGGTATGTAGCTAATAAGAGGGAGTTTATGTTAGAGTGGGTTGGGTTTAGGGAGGGGAACGGCTAGATTAAGTGGAATGTAAAAGTTTTGGGAAGTTGGAAACGAGGAAGCGAATATATACGAACACTACAGGCGCGACATAAAAAGGAGACTTCGATCCTATACATGACCTTATCACGACAACAATTCGCCCGAAATCAATAACCCTATGGTAACAAAACGTAACACAGAATTGGGCCTCCTCATGTGTGTGTGGGGAGTGGATTTGAAAAGAAACCGATGACTGAGGTTTGAGGTTCTAGTAGAAAGTCTTTCTGAACATCAGGCGTTATATACTTGTACCGATTTTAGCACACGTGTCAGATTCATTTCTATTCATTGACACTTTAAAGCCTTCTTTTGTGACACGTGCAAGATGATTTAATTTGGGATTGTTTGGCATTATTTATTCAAACCAAAAATGCAATTATTGCATACAATGTTTGTGGGAGAAAAAGCATTACTTATAATTTACTTTTTAAAGATTGATACACAACATATTCTCAAGTCTTCGCGCAATCCGTGTATCCATTCAAATAAGAATCTGATTTTAAGTCAGTTAACAATAATATGATAAATTCACTGTTTTAAGTTTTAACCCATCTAACATAACAAACAGTCAACAGAGATTTCTGAAAGAAATAGCAAGCTAAGAAAGACGAAAGAAAGAAAAAATTGGATTAATACATACTCAACTCAACATGCATATCACAACACAACGAATAATCACGTACTGTTTCAAGAAACCGAGAGAGCCAGCTGGCATGTTATGTATTTTACATGTGCATTTGAATTTATCACAAACATAAAAACAATCTTAAGCCAAGACAGATAGTTTTGCGTTTTATATTGCTTGGAATTGTGGACATATTTTCCTTCTTTCATTAGATTGACAGTTCTCCTTTTCTTATTAAAAATATAAACTTGTCTACTTGATTTCATCAAGCAACCCTTTTATCATGCCATTATTTTTCTACTCATTTTTCTTTTTACTGTGTGAAATTGTTTACAGAGTTTATCATTCAGCAAAAATGAGCATTATAATAATTAACAAGACATGTGTGACACGATCAACCATTAGCGCTAGGTGTTAGAAAAAAGTGATTTGAAATTATAAATAACACGGCATCTTACATTAACACACGTATACAACTGTTGAGGGCCGCTTGTTTTTATTCTTCTACTCACAAGAAAAACAACTCCATTGTTTTCATTTGCACAAGATCAGGAAGAGCTCCTTCTTCACGTGACAAATTATCTAGCATAGAAAAAGTCACTTACAGAATTTGCTGACCAGTTTTTGTCTTATGTCTATTCTTTAAAACGCACTGTGCGTCTGTCTATGAAAAGCAAACAATATCAAATTGCGCTACGTAAATAGTGTTAACTTTCCCAGATTAATTTGAGAAGGTTTGCCAATCAAAAAGTAGAAACACTATTATAAGGCCATTAACAAGTGTTTGATAAATGTGAAAGATGAAACAGACGCAAAACGTGAGAGGGTGGAAACATAGGGTGCATTATTAACGCTTACAATTGATTTTCCGCCAACACTAATGCGTATCTGTTATCTAGTATATTTCAATACTTACCACTTAGTTATTTAGGACGTGAATGTTTTAGTGGATAGGTAAGTACGTATAAATAGGTGGTTGGCCTTCGAAATGCATAAACAATAAAATAAATAAAACACTATTACCAAACTTTTTAACACAAACAATATTAATCACGTTGTATTATTCCAACATTATGTGAACATTAATGTGACAAATAGTCATGTTAGAATGTTTTGCTTGTTTTTATAATTCTGTGTATAGTAAAATGTTTGACATTCTTATTTCTTAGATGACGCTTAAGTTGACAGTTAGTTCTTACCATCATTTTTGTGGCTCAAGTGAACTTATCTTGATGTGAACATTATAAATAGTTTTATGGTGTCATTAGTTACACACAGCCCACACACATACTAGGGGAGCCTAGGCTGCCATCAAGCTGAGAATCACCGTCAGTAGAACGCCAGTAATTTTGTCACCTACCATTCTAGTATCCCCCTACACAACAACCGTAATTTCGACAAGTGTAATTGAAAATCTTTAACTTTAAGCAAGCAGCGAAAATAGCGTGGTTTAAGAATAAATAACATATGGGTCGGTTCCAACATTAATTAATATTTATGTGTTCCTGTCAAGTACGATGTTTAATCCATTAACTCAGTGCCAGCCTAACGATGTCATTTGAGTTTTTCTATTAGTGTAACGCTAATACAAAGTGTTACTATAACGAATGATGCGGGAACTGATACACCCGTCATTTGACGAAAAGAGGCGTGGGGAATTCATTAGGACTTTCATTGACATAATTTGTCACTTAATTGGGCAACCGAGTAAATACTCAATTTGAGATGCGCTTTGATGGGCATTTGTTTGTTTTTGTTTAAGTCTGTGTGGCGGATGGGACAATGACCTTGGCCCTATTAACTAACTCAAACGGCAACTTGTTGGTCGATAGTGAGAACTTTGTTAATTGATCGCGGTAAATAACATTTTTGCTTTCCATCTGAAACAAATGCTCAACCCGGGTGACTCACTACGTTCTCACTGACGATCGACTGGTTGGCGTATTAGTTATTCTATTGACAAAGTTACTGTTGATTGACAAGTTTCGTATTAGTTATTACATAGACCCTCTGGTTTGTATGATTTGCATGAGCGTATCCTCGCTTTCTAACAAATAAACACAGAATATCTCTAACCTTCTCTGATTTGATTAAAATATCCCTTGTAGGTTAATGCCCACCTTGCTTGCACCGTCAGCACAGCCTGACTCCTCTACGCAGGGGCGCCACCTCCCAACACCTAACGAAAAACTTATTTATTTAACAGCAGATCGACGAATGAACGTTCACCTCCGGATCCCGTTTACATTCGCTCCCATCTCAAATGACCTGTTCTTCTGAGGTTGAAGACGATGTGTGTAAAAGATGCGTTCGGACAATTCAGAGGGCTTGGACTCAAGACATCGATGATTTTATTTCCTATAAACTCGTTAACTTAGGTTGAAACGACCGACAAAAATAGGATCCTTAAAACCAAAGCTGAAGCACCTCGTCCTATCCTTTATCCATGGAACGAGAACGTTTTTTTCTTGAGGAGCGATAAATTTCAAAGCGAAAACATTCGGTCAAAGCTCAAAATAATAAAACGCCGTTTGTTCTCGCATCACAAATAACCAAACGTAAGGTGGTGATGACCAAATGTTTTCTCAGGGCGAAATCGGGGGATATAAAATAAATATATCAACATTGTCAAGTATCCTAGCAATCAATCTTGATCGAAGTTTTTAACGGTAAAAGAAGTGTTAACTGACTACTTCATTGGCTGTGTCAACAGAAGCGATATAGCAGTAAATTGGGTGTAAAACTTGTGTGTCCTAGTGACAGCAATAGAGAAAGAGGGGGAGGGGGGAATCTCGTTGCGGTGACGAAGGTGTGGGAGGAAGTGTAAGAAGGTTTGAGGGAAGTTTGTACAAGAGCAATAGAAGCGTACAACCACAGCTGAGGAAAATAATAAGCATGTACTCATTATTGTGTGAAACACGTAGACAGAATAGACCCACATTTCAAAACACAACAGAAATAAACATACACTACTATCCCTGGAAGAAAACATGACAATAATTAAGTGAATCTTTTTAATTCGAGTATATTAGATACTGCTATGTATCCAAGAAATTATTCACCTTAAATGATTTTAGACTAAGAGTTAATACAACACATAAAATAGTTTGTACTAGAAAGACACAACACATTTCAACCAATATGCCTTTAATATGTATAATTGCCTTGCGTTTTCCATTTATATTTCAATTTGAAAAAACAATGTGAAAAAATATATTTCTGATAAGTGAACACAATCAATGCATCGATAAATGGATATATATAATTTGTTTATTGATGTTGTAAAGGAATAGTTAATAGCAAAGCATTGGTCTAGCTTCGTTTTGCTTAAAATATATGTATAAAATGTAATAAAGGTTTCATTGTGCGATTGTATTGATTATTGTAAGTGTATGAATAACGGATAGCATTAATGAGTAAACTATTTTTCCAGTTCGCTGTATACATGTGATCTTCTAGAATTAGAGATTTCGCTCGCCCATATACCTTGTTGCCTTGGGATTTAACCGACTCTTTCTTCGCGTTTAAGAGCATCCAATTCCAATCGAAAAACACCGGCCAATCACATTCATGGTCGTGATTACTTCAACCCCCAGGCTTCATTGAGATTTCAAATAATAAATAATTTGATTATTAAACCGGAGCTCAGTGGTCAACCAAATTAATCCTGAATGGCAATCAATAAATAATTCCCTCTCCCCTTCCTTAATGCCAGTCGTTACCACCCTTTAAAACTCATCCCCATTTGCAATGAGACACGGACCGAGAACAACCCCTCAATTAAATTTAGAAAAATTAGTCATTAATTAATGTGTGCGTTCATCGTATGGCATTTCCTCACTCTGCAACGTTGAATGTAATTTAGACTATACACTCCATAGGACCCTTCAATATTTGGCTTGGTTTCAAATTTCGGTCGACAAAGAGTGGGCAAGAAAAATGAATCGTTGTAGAAGGATTATTATGCAGCCCATTGGTGGAACTCTCTTGATTTCACAACATGCTCAAATAAAATAGCCAACAGTCGTTGTTCCCTTGTGACCCAGTAGAGATTGCCTTCGTGTAGCAGTGCGGTACAGAAATAAATGGAAACATACAGCGATGGCTAGCGCCTCAAATTGAGTATCTCAACGCCCTAGGTGAAAAAGTGGAGAATCAGAATTGTAAACGCCAGTATCTGAGAGCTCTGTGGCTAAACGAGACCATTTAAAAAGATAACTTTTGATTGTGAACCAACGAATTGAGGATTTGAAAGTTTTTGTTGAAACAACTCGATAGTGTTTACTTATTGAAGGAAAAACATCTACCGTCTGAATAGTATACTAAAGGTAAAGTGCAATGCATGTTGTTCAGCAACTCCCCCTGAGATTTCACCACTGTAAACCACGCACGCGCTCTTTTAAAAACACAATCACAGTTACAGTGTGTACTCACAACTGTTGCAATTGTTGTAAAACCACTTTTGTTTTAAGTTGAGTTGTTTAAAATAACGCCGACCTTTCCACTATGTTATAGAGGTGTTCTGGTTTACGAGGGTGTCTTTATTCTCTGACGGGCTAAGTTACTTACACAACACTAACCAGCCCCCTATTCAACACGTTTATAAGTTAACACTTGAGGCAGAAAGAAGGGTGATACCCTGAACTTACTTGTTGATAGAAAACTCTGGAATTTCTTACGACAGTTGTCGATTGCGACTTAAAATATAATTGTTGAACAAAACAGTTGGGGTAGTTAGAATTCGGGCATGGAAAGATGTAAAGTGGTAAGTGTTGGCCTAATCAATTGCATAGTAGCCACACGAGAAATTTGAGTGTATTAAGTTTTAGAATGGTAAAGTAGAACAGATTTAAAGTTCATGTTAAAAAAAGGGAATTATTTTTACGCTCAAGTGGAAAGCAGTGAATGTATGTCAGTTATTATTTGTTACTACAGTATTGCCATGTGCCGAAGTCATACATGCATTACATATTTATTATATGAGATACGTACAAAAAAATACTTTGAGGAAAAGAGGCTGTACCAGTTAAATATGTTGATAGAAACGCTATAATACAAAGTGCCATATCCCCCCCCCCCCAAAAAAAAAAAAAGAATTAAGGTTTGTCTATTCCTATTTTTATCATAGTTGAAAAATATGACAATATAAAAATAAATGTAGAAAGTAAAGCCCATACTCAAATCATTGAAGGTGACTAAAAAAATTGATGCAATAAAATGTTAAAACGTGCGTGGTTTACAAAAGTGATATCATATTTTGAAAATGAAAATGCTATTTTCATGCATATTAGTGAAGTAACTATACGCACTGCGTCTTACAAGATAACGCACCAGTGTTAAAACCGACCATCCAGTCGCCATTGTTCCCAATCTACGACGACTGCACTCCTACATAAAAGTTGGGAGCAAATTTCCAATTCCACTGAGACAGTTTTGAAATTACCTTTGAATAAAACGATACATGGGTCTTCATTGCTGTCAAACTTCCGAAGCTAGTATATGTGTTTTAACCAGGCAGGCTCGCAATTCGCAGCAGACTTCTCCGCCAAGTACAAAACAACTGATGAGGGTACAGATGGGTTAACATAAAGTTACTGTCGCACCATCGACTATCTGCCAACTGTAATTAACAGCTACATCCAACATGACGAGTAAGTGATAATCATTGCGCAATTACTGCAGACGAATTACAGATTAGTTTCTGAAATATTTCTACACATACACGTACGTTTACGTACAGCGCCACAGAAAATCTTTTGTACATACAATTACAATTCCTAGTCCACTGATCTTATTATACATTGTTCTATAACACATTAATGCACCTTAATAATTAAATTTAACACAATACATTGAGTAACGAACTTTATGAGTATTTGTATACATTCTTAGATAAAATATTTCCATCTAGGAAATAATGCATCTCTCTCAATTGACTTCGCCCACGGTTGTTACTGTAAATCCAATTAATAAAGTCATATCCAAGTTCTACAACAATTGTTTAATTCTTCGCCCAACTTTCTTTGCGAAACATACAAGCTAGTTATTTGTCTCTTGTTACAAGAAGTGAATTTATTCTGTTAACGATATTATAGATACAAAGCACATTTTACCTTAATATGCACTTTATTTTATATTGACAATACTCCGTAATATGATTAGATAGTTCGTTCGTAAGATCCAAATTGAAAGTAGAATACAAGACTCCGAAAGGATACTCCCTTAAAACTAATATTGTAACACGATGCAAAAAGTAGCAACGCCCTGTGTAAAACTTGAGTAGGATTATGTTGCACGTCACTATTCATCCCATTAGTGTGCAAGACTTTTATACCTTACGTGCCGTGTCGGAGTCGATATTTCAATAATGCTCAACCAATATTTTTTTTTTACGAACAGAACACATTTAAGAAAAACTTTGAAAACTTCTATCCCAAATAATCACCAATGACAACACGCACGGATACGAGAGTGCCCAAAATAGGGAGCGAAGTTCCACTTTGGGAAGTATTTTGATAGATTACGCAAATAAAACCGTATCATACACGCAAATCTTTTGGTGGAGGTGCCGAGTAGGCACAAAAATATATAATCTTGATTGATTTAAATTTCACTTGGTGAAGGTGCCAAGTACCAAAAAATGCACATTTAAAAAATGCTAACACCACTCCTCTGACCCCAAGGGCCACCTACATTCTTAATCATCCTTGTTGAAGGGAATGTCAACAAAAAAACGGTAAGTTAATCGAAGATTGCGTTTGGTTTTTACAGCGAGATGTGACACACGCCCATACGGACGAACGGAGAAAAAGGTGATGCATATATAGGGAAGCTTCGTTCCCTAAATAAGGACGAAAAAGTGAACGGTACAACGTTCATAACAAATACAAATGCTACAGACAGAACATGGTTTGCCAATCAAACTACTCATCATTATTCTTAAATTTTTTTTTTTTGTAAGTCTACTTCATAAATATTCTACTCCACAAGTTACATCCATCTAACCTGCAAGGACAGTTTTTTATCACGTATTCTGCCGAGCCCAATTTTTTTCCGCTTTGACGGGAGGTTTAATTATTTAGGTGGCTGAATATTTCTTGCCAATTGCTACTGGTTTTCAATGGTCATCTCGTAAGCTAATACGGATGGACCAAACGTGAGAGTTTTTGTTAATTTTCAATGTGAATCAGCCTTAAATAAATGTTATCTTACGTATACTTCAACGACTACGTATGCGTCGTTGAGCATTTGAATAAACTCAGGCTGGTGGACTGTATTATGGACGTGGGACGTTCATGCGGAAAGGGTGTGTTTAATCCTTTATTGTTCTCGGCCGCTGAGCGAGTTTCTCGTTTAACACACAATCCTGGTAATTTTATAAATGGAGTTTGCCTTGATAAAAAGCCACCTAACACGTACATGAAATCCGTTCGCACATCATCGGCGCGTTATAATATGAAAACGTGTTGTATGTAATGCGGGGCTTACGCAGGAAATCTTAATTTTGATTTTTTAGTTCAATAATTAATTTTTATAAATCATAATTCAATATTTGGTTTGGTGTATCACTCAACGTAGTAAGACAAAAACTGTTGGTTTTTGTTTTTATTTTGGTTTACAATTTCCATGAAATCTGAATTTTTACAATATAACAAAAAGTATATCAAAGCAAAGAAAAGCAAGAAAACGCCGAATCGACAACTTACATCCAGCAATGTTTAAACAGTTGCAATCTTCAGTTCTCTGATCAAACCCCATATTGTGGTGCGAATTCACAAAACAATGCATAATACAAAAAATGTAATTCCCATTATATAATTACATTGTAAAGAGCAACTTAAGTCTAAACAAAGGAATACGATTGTTTTAGAATTGCAATGAATATAAAGTGAGTTTTTCTTACCTCTTCAGCCGCACAATCGTATCACATAGTTGCCACCTCAGTTAGCGCCAGTTTCAAAGCTCACCGGAACCGTATGGGATTTCTCGGCCAACTGAAATCAATCAACATATAATCCCTTAGGAGGATCCTTCCCATGAGACTTTGCAACACTGCCAATGGAAAGAAAACACCGGATTTAAAAGGCTTACGTGACTACACAAAAAAACGTTACGTGCTTTTCCAATTGTCTTGAGTAAATTGTCCTGGACAATTGCTGGAGAACAAAGCCACATGCTCGGGCGCGTAGTCAACGGGAGAAGGCAATTAATGTTGCTATTTATTTGTGTTGCTTAGTAGGCTCTCGTTATATCATTGCTCACGTTTACAGACATTGCTCTAGGTGATGGGGAGGAAAGTGGGGCCACTCATTTAATAAATTTGTTTGGTTGAATTGATGGATTCGTATATGTGTGGTTTAAGCTCATAGTGGTTTAGTCTAGTGTGGTTTAGGTTGGTGACCTACAGCGAGCGCCTCAATCACAACAGTTGTGCATAGCATATTATAAATTAAGTAATCATTGAACCATCCTGCAATAACAACAAATTAACCTACATTGATTGCCATCAGTGTATGAAATTGAGGGTCTAATTACCTTGCTATGATAATCTCTCTTGTATGTGCATGAACGTTTGACCGAAAACATCGTATCACATGATGATGATGCCACATAAGATGTTAAATAATTCCTAAATAATACAATAATTTCGAAAGAAGGCACATTTCAAGTTTCTGAAACCAAAGGTACATTGAACATAGAGTTTCTTATATTGTTACAATTATGCAGGCTCTTTGGGAAATATTTTATGTCTGACACAGTATATAATTTAATTATTTTACTAAACTTTAAAAAAAAATTGCCTTACGGATAATGCCACTTCTCAATGAAAGACTTGCGCGCTTCAACCAAACTGTCAACCACATCAATCTTATATTGTCAAGAAAAACGTGTAAGTATATACTCGACAGAAATCTTAGCACATTTCGTTATGAGACAAATGTATCGACCCCATTTTGTCTTCCTACGAGACTATTTTGACAAAAAATGAAATTACTTGTTACAGAAAAAATATTTTAAACAAATAGACCTATGCACGTGTAAAATTTGACGACAAGCAACGAGATTACATTTTACAGAGTTTTCGCCAACCGCTATCTATAACCTAACAGTTTGAGGAAACGATGACGTGCAAAAAGTGAATGCATACAGTTTTGTTAACCTCATTAAAAAAGTACGGGTACAGGATTACACAAAATAGGGAGCGAAGCTTACTGTTATTATAGAACGCGTGTTTAAGCATTGCAATATCTTGGTGGAGGTGCCGGGTCCAAAGATATCCCGTCTTTGGGTAAATCTAGCCCAGTTACCGTGACCTCCAGGGTTGAAAACATTCTGCGTCATCCTTGTTGAAGGGCGATGTCAACAAAAATCGCTTGTCATTGTGTGTTTTATTGTGAGACGTGACACACACAGACGGGCGGACGGACGGACAGGCAAAAAAGTGATTCACATAGAGATGATTCGTTTCTTAAACGAAATCCCTGTGTGTAGTGTACAAACGATTGTATTAATATATTGATCCTGTCCTTTAATTACTAACAATTTAATTAATTTACCATCTAAATCTACGTATCTTCTAAAAACGAATACTTTCAAAAAGGAAGTGTACCTAGCTAATTTCTATAGTACTACTAGAACAATTTGTAATCGTGGACACACTGAGAGGGTTCGAAGTACGCGAGTGTTTAATCAATTGATGTGTAGGATCTCTTCAATAGTCATTGGATCGAGTGTTGAGTACAACACAGGACTCAATAGCCGAAATAATTGAGCAGATCTTTTTGTGTGAAACGAATGAAAAATCCAATCAAATACGTAACGAGCCACTCCGAATTCCATGGTTTTTAAAAGAGAATTTCGCTGCAAATTGTTAAAAATTATTTTGCATATCGTTAATTGAATATTAAACAGTTTTACTAATCAAAATCAATTACCACGAATGGATATGTGTATGCCTAAGGACCAAGGGGGGAGGGGCTGACAAAACCAGTTGTGTCTAGGGGGAAATATGTCGAAGGGCATGCCTAGGAGGACAAGGAGAATTGACATGTGAAACAAAGGAAGGAGTCGAGCGCAAGGTATGGATTAGAGATTGGAGTTATAGTGAGGGATAGAAATTTTGAAAATAATTAGTATTTGAGCCTTGATGTTAAAAGTTGAAGCAAGATATTCGCCGAGGATAGGAGGTGTGGATGGAAGTCTTTCCTGACACTATCGCTATGTAGTGTCGTCTTCGTCGTCGTTTGTGACTTCCTTGGTGGGTGGTGGCGTTGTACTGTGCATAAAAGAAAATGCCAACGAAACAAATGTGAAGTGCCAACGTTTGCCATAAACCGAAGCACGTAGACATCTGAACGGATAATCGAGGGTCTGTGAAACACGGGTTGGCTCTGAGCTTCGACATGTTGACCAGAAGGCGTCGCACGGTCGTCAAAACCGTCGGCATCTCATAAAACCGCTTCGCGTGGAAATGTCATGCATATTTACTGCAGCTGTTACCTTGTTACTAGACTGACTGCAGCTGTTACTTGTTACTATAGACTGACTGCAGCTGTTTCCTTGTTACAAGCCTGACTGCAGCTCTTCGCTTGCTTCTGCTCTTATAATACTAATACCTTCAGCTGTTAAGACTTCTTCTGGACTTACTGCAGTTGTAAGGTTCCTATACCAGATCTACTGCAGCTTTTAGTTTCTTCCCTTAGCTGTTAGTCTGCTACTGAACTAAGTGCAGATGAAAGTTTGCTATACTAGGCTGACTGAGGCTGTTGTTTTGTGTATGTTGCTGTTGTTGTTTGTTCTGTTAACTACTGTACATTGTAGTGATTCCGCATTTGGTTGGCTGAAGAATGCATAAAAACCTTCAGTCAGGATTTCGAACGACTCGTTTGAGTATGAAACCATAAATAGAGCATTTACGTGTAACGCGCGAGCTACCTCTATAGGTGTTTCTAGTTGTTTAAAGATACTGTTCATCTATATGAATCAAGCTCAACGAAACATACTTCAGGAAAACTAAAGCGGTGTTTTAAATCAGTCGTTACTGAATTCATCCAATAGCTTCACTTCAGAATAATACTAAATAGCAAATATATTCCATCCATGCTGCTATTTCATCGTGATTTATTTTTTTACCAATATAAGGCTGTGAAAATAGTATTTTTCTAACGTCAGTTGTATATACGGCTCTTTTTGACGGTGTATTCATCGGCTATCCGTTCAAAGGCCGCAAATCAAAGGAGAATGTCAAAGAAAGGTTTAATCAACTACACTGGAAAGCTTACAACTTCCTACAAAAGAAGGCGCTTGTTCCTACTCCGTGCTCACACTTCAGTGATCTTCCAATTCAACAAAATCTTGAGATAATCTTCGAAAAATAACGAAAGTTTATATAAGCTTTTCCACAGAGCCATTTTGTTCACCAAGAGAAAGAATCTTGAAATCGTACATTTTTTTATATCACGCCGATGACATTTACCAGAAAATACACTGTTTTTTTTGCTGAAATTAAGGAAAAAAATAGGCAAGCTTGAATTAATTGTACGTTTACGTATGTATTAATGCATTGTTGTTTTGTCCTGATTAGCTTTTAATCTAATGCTTGAACACTTTTAAATTCTAAATCTTAACAGAATAACGTATAGAAAACCAAGTTTGAATATGTGTTTCTCTTCATTCCACACTCTGTATGTAAGGTAAGGTACATCCTCTTGAAGACAGTGGCACTACAAGTAGTTAGATAAGGTACGAGTGGTTAGTTGTCTACGATAGAATCCCACAGGGAACCTTGGAAGTAAAATAACTCTAAACCGAGGGATTGACGATCGAGAGCGCGTATCTGAACTTTCATAACACTCTGACTCGTACTATGCAATAAGCACTAAAAGTACGGTGTTTCGCTAGTGGCGGTGTAGACATGTTAATTCCCTAGCCAAGTCAGGAAGGTAAAGCGAAAACAGACCTCTGCGTTCTCACCAACTCGACGTGCATAATTTAAAACACCCCCATTGAAGTAGAAATAAGTAGGAAAAAACATTACTGTTGCACCTTAGTTTTGTACTTGTTTTGTATGTCTTTAAATTACGTTTTAATAATGTTGATATTTTATAAAAGGTCACACTAACATCAAAACAGCAATTTGTGGAGACGTTATACGAACAAAACATTACACCTTTGTTGACATTATTTCACTGGGAATATTATGTCATGTAATATGCTCCACAAGTGCAAGATTGCAAGTGTATCATAAATCACACTCAATGCTGTTATACGTTGTTCCACAAGTTAAAACACAAATACCAATAGAATATGCGTCATCACATTTGACTACCCCCTACTTGAATGACAAAACGATTTGATGGATGAATTATACACATATATGAATAAATCCTACAGGCGATGCGCTCTTTCATAACGCGATCTTTATGAACAGGAATTCGTAGCAAAATGCACAAAAAAAACTGCAAACGCCCTATTTTTGACTTCCTGGATTTTTATCACACCATATATCATTCATGTCTAACATAATTAAAATTCTCCGCCAATAGACATGAACTTTTGTCGCGGCAAAAATAACGTTGACACGGCATCTGAATCTATTACTGTGCATTGCAACCCGGCCATGCTGGTAAAGAGTAATACACTAATACTCGAATGCCGTGACATCAGCCTCATCACATTCCCCCACCTCGGCCCTCGCGTGCCACGTTGCCACGTTTATTGTTTATTTATGTTAGCATCTTTATTCTCTATGTGTATCCCACAAAAATCAACATAGCATATCCGATAATAATCCAACGGGCTCGCGTTATCATGTAATGATTTGTAAATGCTAATACGGGAACGTAAAAAGCAGTTCAAAGTTAGCTTCTTTCTGGTTGTCATCCACTTTCCCGAGCTTGAAAGATATCGCATGATATATGCATAACATGCATGTCTATATACTGAAATATTATTTATGACGGAACGTTAAGTAGGGTCTAGGGTATAATAAAACTCAACGGAACATATAGAGGCTAGAAGTTGTTGCTGAAATTTAACAAGCTTGTTTGCATTTAAAATTAAACCCCCCAAGATGCAACAGGGAAAGTAATAAAATATTAGAGTAGCAAAGATCTTTTCAAAAAAGGACACTTAAAGATATACGTTTATCAAAATTATTGACAATTCAATCACGCAAATGCAATAATATGCCAAGAACAGAATGTAATTATAATTTGAAAATATCTTCTTTTATTATTTAAGTCGTGTCATAAAAAGAGTAATCACAGTTATAATTCACAAACTCGACGTTTAAAATATACCGAATAAACGTCGACACGGATCTGTCATAGCCACGCGGCGAGTTACAAACAATTTGCTGTTACTCCACGGTTCTAATTGGTCAATTACGCAATGTTAGTCACGTAAAACAATTTCGGAGACTCGGTGACATAGTCTGTTATGTACATAAAATGTAGCGACCAATATCAGCATTTTATACTTGGTATGCCGTAAATTGTTAGTTGTTATCATGAGTGTGTTGTATGAGTTTAGTTAGTGTCGCGTAATAGAATATTTGACGAATTTTCTAGAAACATGTTTATTTCAGATTCGTGTGTCACATCGACAAAAAAAACATTGTTCTTTATCATCCAACTAGTTGAGATATTAGGATTTGAAATTTTGTTTAACCAATCATAAATTCCAATAAATAATCTTATTTAAATGTACACGTACCTACCTACATAATATTATGTGGCATAGTAAGTGTCACTAGTCAAACAGAGACATTGTGAAATGAACTGTGTCTTCTTGCAATATATTAATTAGTATAGGTACAATTTAGTTATGGAAGAATGAGGGACGGTGTGAGTTTAAGATACTGCATTAATACTCATATCATGGCAGCTACCAAATATTAAACCAAATAAAATAAATTCAAATAGAAAGAATTGTAAAAATAATTTAAACAAATACACAGGACGTTTTTATTTACATCTACCACCACCACCACCATATAGTTTGATACCTATTTATTGTTTATATGTACAAGCACGGATACTGGAATATAAAAATAGGGAACGAAGCTTATGGTTTTTTAAATGACAAAACATTTAGGTAAGTATAGTAAATTTATAGGACTATACACTACTATTTTATTTTAAAACTAGTTAAAACCTGATGGAGATGGCTGATTAAAGTCATTAAAATATTGAAACAAGTGTTAAATCCATTACACTTACGCTTACCGTTATTATACAAAGGCTATTCCCGCCGTTGGTGGAGGTGCCGAGTACAGAAATATTATTTGTTTTGGGGGTCTAGACCCCAAACCCCGAGGGTCACCAAAACTGTATCATCCTTGTTGATACGCTACGTAAAAAATAAACAAATGTTTTTCGGAACTCATGTTCGGTTTTATCGTGAGACTTGACTCACGCTCACACACGGACGTACTTGAAAGTGAAGCATATAGGGAAGATTAGCTGCCTTATATTCCGGTTTGCTTACTGGATGCAAAATATGATCTTTTAAAACACTTGTAGTAAAACTTCTCGGAAAATTAGTTCAAGTGCGTGTGCGTGTGCGTGTGCGTGTGCGTGTGCGTGTGCGTGTGCGTGTGCGTGTGCGTGTGCGTGTGCGTGTGATAATCTCGTGAGAGGTGGGCGTAACAGTCCGAGCGATTGTCTACTTGACATATGAGCTCCGACACTCCGTCCATTTCCAATGGTGGAATCCAAAGCGATCAGCGACCAGAACAAGTGGCCAGTCAACGTTGGAGACACATTATTAGCTGATGCAATTCTACCTTCAAAGGGGAAAAGTGAGCGATGCTACCCCGTGATAAATTTCAGGAATAAGCCCCGGGCAAGGAACGGGGAACGAGAGCACCTCCCCAAAAGTTTTCCGGGTGGTAGAAATAGCTATTATTACTTGGAATAAAATAGCCCGTCGGAATAATGCAGGAAGCTAAGTTATAATGACATTGACAAATTAATAAAATGTTTTGTATACACCCTACCTGTGTGAAAGTCAGCCAGATGTAATGTTTGTGGTAATGACATATTATACAAGTTGCCGGTGGGACTGTTTTGTCAGAGGAGTTTTCATATGGATTACATTATAGGTTTTCGGCGTAGTTTACACGTGTTCATGATTAACTCAACATCCTCGGGTCTCGGTTATCAAAGGAGGAATTCCTACATTAAAATTTAATGTCAGCCATTGAAAACATAAACCTCCTGCTTCTAGTTCGATATTTTACACTCGGATATCTGGAGATATAAATGAGTTTGTTGCATCAACTTGTATTGGAGCAGACCACTGGTTTTATGTTAAAAGTTGCAATATTGTTGTAATAACCTGCTTCTAAATAAGATAGTTGGTGAAACTCACTCATAGAACTCACTATACTCATCGGGAGAGTTTGAATGTTTAAAACACATATTGCAAGAGGGCATTCAGCTTCACAAGTGCAAATAACAGTATTATGTAAAATACGATATAATTATATAATACATAAATAAGAACATTAGGCCTAAAAATCATTAACTATATATATGAGACTAACAAAATGCAAAAGTATAAAACAATAAAATAAGAAGAAGATAGATGACTCTTTATGACTTGTGTAAAGGACATATTAAAATGAGCAGCTTAATTCAGCACATCAGCACTTACTAGAATTTTAAAACATTTTTGAGTATTATGAAGAAGTCGGTTCATTCAAGCGGATTTAAGGAAATTAGGAAGTGTTGCAACCTGTTGGTAGACTTACAATTGCTTGTAAAGCAGCATTCTCACGTACATTCATACATTTATATAGTACCTGGCTTGGAGATTACACAAGCTGGCGTAAGGCAGTATCCAAAATAGGGAGCGAAGCTAATTTATAAAATACATATCAAAGGACTTAAAAAATGATTCATCTAACATTAATATAGCTTTTGGTGGAGGTGCCGGGTAGATCGATTTAGACAGTTTTGATAGTGATAGCTTAGCTTCGCCCCCTGACTCCTAGGGTCATCAAAACACACTGTATTATACTTGTTAAAGGGGCAATCTTAACATAAAATAATAATTTTAAAGTAGAGGTTCATTTTCGGTTTTCATCGCGAGATGTGACACACGCAAAAATGAACTGACCGACGTTCGGTCATAAAAGTGATGCATATACGAGAGATTCGATCCATATAGTAATTAATTATAAGAGACGAACTTTCTATCAAATTTGATTCTGTTCCTTTGTACATAAGAGTCTCAAATGTCATGTCAAGAGAATCAATTATGGATGATTGTCTTCTTGCTTTCTCACGTATTCATTTTGCAAACTTCAAATTTTATTTGTATTTATATTATATGTTCATTATTGTGAACAATTAATTCCATCACCATTTATGTCAGAATTTAAAGCAAGAAAATGATCACTCAAAATTTCATTTCATACAAATTATAAAATACCAGGTACTCTGTGTAATTTTCCAAAATGTTTAAAATAACCCGACGGTACATTGACGTCGTTATTTTAAAGCTGGCTGAAAAACGAAAATACATTTTTGAAGAACAAAAGTTTGTGAGCTATCCATGAAAGTATACGAGAAAGTTTGGAAGTACACCAACTTTCCTCCTACAGGGTCATAACAACCTCATGTTTCAAATATCTTGTAGAAAATAGTTCACTAATAATAATTGGAAACCGCAAACCGCTTGACCGGAAATCTCGCTCCACTAGTTTCCACTCAAAACGTTCACTTAAAGGAGTACGCAATTTTGCACACGAGCGGATAACATAGAGTGATTAAAAACTGACCTATAACAGTTCGATTAAAAACTGCAACGTTGTGATTCGATGGTAATAGAATGAGCGTAACTGAACTCGACAGAAGATTACCACGGAGTCATCCACCGTGTAATAGATATGTGATCGAGATCGAACAACAGCACAACCAGTCTCTTTCAAGTCAAAACATGAAACCGACGCTGAGAGTAGTACATGCGGAAAAACTTGTATAAAGCCTGTAACGAAATTGTCCGCAACTAAGTTTTCGTTCTTGGTTACTTCGTTCAGATGGAATGAGATGAAAAGCTTGGCTGGACAGCCTCCCCTTTGCTACAGTAAACATTCCAATACAATAGTAATTGAATAAAACGTTCCAATCTATGAGCTAGACAGACGAGCAACGTGACGTGATTGTAAGAACACAACAGGGAGGGTATATTTCCAGCCCGTACCAAAGAATAAAGCATCACATTCGCCAACCGGCTTTATTGCTTATAGGTAATCTAACATTAGAAACATCCCTAGAAACAGAACGGACATCACGGACATCGAGGAGGACACCGAAAAGAAAAGTAATTTTCACTTTTCCTATGAGACACATTAAAATTGATCTAACTTGATGGCGGTTGAGGCGAAGCTTGTGAAACGGGGTACTGCACTGGGAATGAAAAATGCGCGCACACCCGCATTCCCACAAAGAGATTTGTTACAAAACGTAACTTTAATTTTAACTAGTTAAAACTTTTCCATAATCTAACATAGCGGACGGACATGGCATGATATGGAAAACTGAATATTCCAAAACCATCAAAACCGTATAACCGTAATTAAAAACTTTTGTTTGTGGCGAAACTCATTACTTTCTCCAACACCTCTGGTGCTTCCCGCCTCCGACTCACTCAACTGTGTTTTATTCAAACATGTGTGTAATGAAACAATAAAAATAACAAGTGTATTGTACATTCAAAATGAAAAATTCAAATCAGTGTATTTGTGCGTGATAATTCCCAAAACAATACAACTATTTTGTTTACAAAATTAGAAGAAAATGTATTAAAATACACTCAAATGGTTATAGGCCGTTAGCCATGAGGCGAGGGAAAGGGTTGAAGAAAAAGGTTCAAATAACTTAAACTTATAGAGATTAAAATTAATTCATACATCGGATTGACGTAAAAATGTCATACTAGTTATAGGATTAAAATTGCCAGAGATATGCAGAATTAGTTTGCTGCTGCGTATTTAAGCAATACCTGTTTGATTGGATTTGAACCTGGATCTTTTCCCAGGCCGAGTAGTTAATACTTGTATACATGCACGGGTACGGAATTACCCGAAATAGGGAGCGAAGATACTTGATCAACAGATAGTCAAAGACGGACACACAGCCACAATCTCATTTGGTGGAGGTGCCGGGTTCGGAAAACCAAACAATTCTGTATAGTCGTTGTTGACGGGCAATGGAAAAAAACAAAACAACGCATTCATTCAAATGTCGAAATCGGGTTTTATCGTAAAACGTGACACAAGCTCAGACGGACGGTTGGACGAACAGAAAAGTGATGCATGTAGGAAAACTTCGCTCCCTAATTACGCAGATTTTGAACCCTCATCGCATGACTAATGTATTTGAACCTTCATCACGAATACATGAACTCATCATCAAGCTAGAGTCACTCGAGTATGATGTTTAGTCAAAATGAACAGACCCGACTTAGATTGATTGCATACGCAAAGCTTGTAACATAAGCTTCGTGGGAGGACAGTTTCCGCACGGACCATCCAGCTGCTAGAGGGTGCAGGGGTGGGGGTGGGGGAGGGGTGCGGAAACGGATGTGGAGGTAATGACTTTTGAAGGTACCCAGCCACCCATGGGCCGACGATATTCTTCCTCACAAGAATAGTATTCTATCACTTTAGCTTCCAACTGCACATGACGTTGACTTGCGGAATCGAACATGTGCAGTGGTCTATGGTAAAAAGAAAACGAGAAGTGGGGGGGGGGGGGGGGGTGAGGGCGCTTAGAGTCGCGTGGTAGGCTTTAAAGTTTAGTGTCAATTATTATGGACAAAATCTTATCGAATATATAAAATGTAAACAAGTATTATTTACTTTCTAGAGTACATTGATATATTGATACATATTTGAACATGCAACTTCTTACAGTAGCAAAGTTTAAAACAATCTGTGTAGAAACGCCTGCTTCATATTTTTATGAAAAAGCATGTATCTACGTTCATGTCAGCCGCATTTTTGAAACACTTAAATAACATATACATCGTGCACTTTTTTACTATAAACCCTGATTATTTTTATTGATTTTCAGGATAAAATACGATTTCAGTAAGTTTTCAAATACCAAGAAAATCTTTCGTAATTAGGGTGCGTTTATTTAGTTAAGACCCAAGACAGGTTGTACGACAGACGTTGGATCACTCGATTTTTTAACCGAGGGGCTGATAACTGCGGAAAACGCAAATCACAGGACATGGAAGTAATAATTTTCAGCCCATAATATTCCTTTCACTTTTTAACGCATGGTTGGTTCTCTTCGAGGCGCCGGCCCAGGTTTCCTGTGGGGGTGAGGAGGGGGGGGGGGGGCGCCCTCGCCCTTACCTCCAATTACGTCAATGAAAGAATGGCATCTTGAGCGTAGAGATCGTAAAATTAGATGATCTATAGAACCTTTTTTCCACTGTCTGACATAAAAACAATAAAACATCTTTGAGAAAGGAAGTTAACTAAATTGGCCCACCGTTCAGGACTTGACTTTGATTGGCACACAAGATGGTGGTAGTAAGGTAATACATTTCCTTTTACACTTCACAGCCTTAACCCCTAGACTTGACATAAGTTTTCATCCCACTACAGTTGTTCAGATAACTCTGCCAGACTATTCCTCGGCTTTTCTGTGATACATCAGGCATATACAAAATCTGTGGATGTGTGTACAATACAATACATCCATGAAAGTAAATTTATAGTAACATGTAACATGTATGTGTTTGTGTATTATCTCGTATAGGATTAGATTTACCTGCTAAAATAGTGATTAACCTAACCATACAAGCTAAGGACATCCATTGATAAACGATTCACCATATAGGCTACATAAAATGTTTAAAAGTTTCAGTTTTTTAAAATTAAACCCACCTTGTGTCGTTCTGCTTTAAACTTCCTGAGAGTTATCGGATATTTGTTTCCAACTATTTATAACGCAATACAACGTTGTGGTCTAATTACTTTTGAGTAGGGCTCGTGGCTAGCCACACCAGACATCTCCAGCCCGCCATATTAGAATATTGAGTCACATTACTCTCGTATAATGCGAGTTGCATATCATAGACGGCGGCCCTCGCACTCCATTGAACACACGCCCTTAGCACCAGCTGTGTTCAACCACGTGGTTATGCAATCACATGCTGGAAATGACAAGTGTGGAGACAGAAGAAAGAGGGTCGCCGACCTTGCTCTCAGCTACCGTCTTGCCTTGCGCCCCAAAACACAGATTTCCCCGCGTAAGAAACACCGTCCTACGGGAATTATTTATTCCTCCCCAAGCTAGGCTAAACCCTGAAGCTGTCCCTGATAAAACGGCGCATAATCCCTTCTTAAAAGGCGTGTTCCCCCACTTTAGTACAACTATTTTATACTGAAAGGGGAATCTTTTAAACGGAAAATGTGACACTTAAAACATGATTTACTACTAGCTCGCGACGCCAATGAGCCGGTATGTAATATGCAAACTACTAGCTTGCACTCGAACTCGCCAGCACTACGTCATGGCCCAAGTCTTCACAACTCACCCCCATGCTGTAGGTATAGACCGCATATTCTGTATAACTTGACGCCGACTTAAAATATATTGGCAGCTTCGCAATACTTTATTCCTATTTTGAAAAGCATTATATCTGTTGCAATGAGCAATTGACTTTTAATATAAACTTCTTTGTGACAGCGATTGTTTTCTGCATACGACTGGAATACTGTATATTCTTCAATGCGTTTACTGTGATTAATATATTTATTTAGTTAGCAACTATATGCATTACTGCCAACTTTTATGGCATTGCATTGTGGTAAGGGATCAATTTAAAAAAAAAAAAATTTAACAAAATTTGAAAAAAAAATAACTATACAATTATTACAACCAGGCCCTAGATAATAAGGCATAAGTCATTGAAAAGCAGTAGAAATACATAAGTTTACATTCAAAGTTAAACAAAAAACAGGCTAATTGTATCCGGCGAGAAAGTGTCGTGTAAGAAGATGGTGTATTTTTTGACTCGATTGCAATTGAGGAATTGTGCCTCCTTTAACCATGATACTCGCCCCCCTTTGTAAAATGTATGAAAAATTTAAAATCCTAATATCGCAATTGTTTGTAAAACTTACCCTGACATTGACATGAAATTATGTTACCCTTTTTACGGGCAGGTGATGAAACCACTATACCACTTGAGCACCTATGCGGCAATGTACGTCTCGTTTTGTGTATTACAGCAACACTGTTCAGTCAGGTGCTCCATGCAGATGTTGTAATGCTTCAAAGCTAGTCGTAAATTGCCATCCCGGGTGGTCCATAGGTAAAGAGACCACCCGGGACGAAATGCCAGGGTGCGATACCCATTCTGGTTGACGTTAGAGCTATTGTCGTGACACTTGTGAGCGTACATGCCCAGCATAGATGTAAATATAATACAAACGAGCGACATGTTTGTCAAACAAGATCAGAAAACCCTTTTCGTTAACAGAATTAACAGATAAAATAATCATTTACACTGCGAGTTAATCGAGCATATTCGTTAACTTTGACAATAGCCCGATAATAGCTTATTTAGGGTTTCTTTTTGTGATACCTCAATGTAAAAGCAACTTTTTAGTGACGAAATATGTGCTGATGAAAAGGAGTATCAATATCAGAAACCACAAAGAATTTGCATTTTATACGAGTCTTTACGTTCAATTTGTTGGTAGGCCTACTGATTATTATAAATTTACCGAATTTACGCTTAAAACCTCCCATTTTACATATTTTAATATTGTATTCAACATTGTACAGGCTACCATTCAACTTTCACCATACTGGTCAAACTAAGATAACTAATTACACTCAAGATGCAAAAGATAAGCTACCTGCACCTAAAGTAACAAAACATTTTTTGAGGGGATGTCCGCTAGGGTACACGTCGGGGTTAGCCGGTGTGACCCTCTCAGGCGACGAACTAGGTTAAGGGAAAGTCCAAGTCAATCCCTTTGCATAAACACCAAGACGGAACCTTGGAAAAACTTTCAGTCCGGATTGCCAGTGGCGAGAATCGAACATGTCACCTTCCAAATCAGAGCTTCACATATTACGCATGAGCTACCTTCGTCGGTCGTAATTCAATGCTATCAAGTTGAAAGATGTGGTTATGAAACTACCAAGAATGTATTGGTATTTTCACCGAATTTTGGAAGGATTCATCTAACTGGAAGCTATACCCCAAAAATAAAAATAAATCAACCCCCAAAGTTTCGAGCGTATCAAAATTCCCCGCAAAGTAACTTATTTTAAAAATCATCACCGAAGTATGCGTTTCGACACGCTGCGAATATTGAGTTTAATAACATTCCTAGCTATAAATTCACCATGTAAAGTTGTAGTGCGGCGCATGTGACAATCTGCGGGGAAGATTCTAGGATAGTTGAACTTGAAGACTAATAATACGGTGGAGGATAAGATACTCGTTGTAAACTATACACATTGTAAAACAAATATGATGTGTGAAACGCGCACATCCGTATCACCACTGCACCGAAAACGTGTCTCAGATATTATATAACTTTAATGCAAATAATTATATATCTTACGGTTTATGCCACTTTTTGAGGTACGAAAGTATTTGTAGTTACGAAAACACTTGTAAACATATGAAAAAAGTTCAAGTAAGAGACTACTTGTTGTATTTAAGATCACAACCTTTATAGGAATTAAGAGACTGAGAAGGTGTATCCAAGAGCCCTTTAGCTCACTTGCTATAGCATCGGTTCGATCCCTGGTAGGGACACATCTTTCGACATCTCATATCCTGCATCATAGATATATTGACGTTTTTGTGCAATTATTATTTCTTTACACGCCTAGGGGATGAGACGCGTGCGCTTGTGGTGGTATTACTGTCAACAATCGCTAAATACAGATATGTGCGTAATAATACAATCTTTCCTTACAGTTTCAACTGCTCATGTAAGTTTATTTGGAACTAGAAGCTTATCATTACTTAAACGTGTAAACGAGAATTCTCGATTAAAATTACATTTTATACCAACTGCAGAATGAACGTTTAAAACGCGGGACTAACTAAAATGTTTAACTGTTCACTTTGATTCTAACAGCTTGTGTGAAAGAGGTGCATGGACGCGTGGGCATAGAAGAGATTGCGAAAACCACGGCGATGATTAAACCCCAAACCAAATAAAAGAAATTCGAGAGAGATGGAGTCTAATCCCAGTGCATGGAAGCCGCCCTGTTTCAGATTGGAAAACGCTCACCTAGGTCTCAACCAATAAATTTTAAGGAAAACCCCTCAAAATATGTGGGTATTCTGGTACCCGTATGACGGCCACCGCCCGCAGACGGGAACAAGAAATTCAATCTTTTCCGAAAGATAAATGGTTTTGTCAGGTCGAAATTATATTTTATGCCTAAAAACTAATGGCCACGAGAAAATAACGCGTTGTGATTGGTCCTAATCAACTATCTGTAGATCCTACTTGATCCTCTAAAATAAATTTCTCTGCCAATTGAAAAGCCTACGAGATATGACACGAAAATGAATTTCCGAGCCGCAATTTGCTTCCAACAGTTGTGCTAATGCTTGTGAACATCCCGACGAATGTAAAGGTAGCCGAGAAGGAGGGTATTTATTTCAACCGGTCTGAGTTTCCGCTTTTTTATAAGACAGGGTAAATTAATATTTCAAGATAAGAACGCTTGCTCGGGAAGCCAGACAACAACACGACTTTTCTTTATCATTAAAGGGGATGCAACACAAAGGCAGGCTTTCTCTCCGGGAAGGACAGATTCTTTATGTCCCTACACAGCGATAAAAACGCGCCCCGAGATTTGTCAGGAGAGCGAACCTGGTGGCAAAACGCGGAGCTACGTCTAATCGCACCCTAACAAATCACGCAAACATTTGAATATCACAATGACTTGGGGGGGAGGCGTGTAGAAAATAAAGTTACGGTGTACTAAAACTTAAAAACAAAGAAAATTTAAAATAATTTGTTTGCATACTATGACAGATTATGTCCTGCAGGTAAATGGGATGCCCGTAAAGTAGTTACCGTTGACCACTTGATTATTAATGACCCCAGGTCACTGTTGATAAGGAATGAGTTGTTGAGGGGAAGCAGAAAGGAGGGTTTTCAATTAAGCAACTTACATGATTGGACTAGCTGGTTTGGAGGAAAATATGTGGCCAAAAACAATCTCGACCTGTTTCTACAATGTTTCACCAATTTTACTCACAACAAATAACTTTTTTTTTTAAAATAACATAATATGTTTCTAAATTCTAAATTTTTACATTTCCCCGAGATCAACGGAAAATCACCTTGCATAAACATTCTGTGTCATCGTTTTGATGTATTTAAATTCGGCGATCTCCGAATTCAAGCAATACAAATTTACTACATATTAAAATAATATTAATAGCCCATATTAAAATATTAAAAGCCAATAACATAAGCCATTTTCCAAAACCGCTAGATGGCATTACTACGCAGACTTTCGAATTTATAACTGTTATAAATTTCTAGGCATGCGGTCGATGATCAGCTTCAATATAATGTATATATGCACGAAAGCAGGGATTCACCACTGAGAACTTATTTGTGTTGCTAAATGGCCACAATACAGCTATTAAATAAAGGTTGGTAAGAATTAAACTAAACTTGTCACGCCGTTATTTTATGGCCACTTAGCATCTGTATGTATATCGAGGGGTGGAAACTTGCTACTCTAAACTAAAAAAAATGTTTTAAAATATGTCATCACCCCCTCGTCGTCCACCTGCAGCACGCGTCCATGGCACTCGCACCGTTCCAACAATTTACGAGGCATTAGTTATGTAAATGTGGGTGTGGCCCAGGGGTGAATTTCATAAATAGAGTAGCTTACTTATCAATATGCCAGTCCACTGCCAAGTCCTTGGCCCCCACCTACCCTAAAGTCAGTACCACACTATAACTAACTCAGCCATAAATCCAGATCGTTTCCTTTGGCATGGTAGCGGCTCGCCGCGTCAGTCGACCTTGGAACCTCACTAGTCGCAGTTAAGGGGGAATCCCTTGAAAGAAGTTCAATTGATTTTAAATGACCTTGAGACCTTGAGTTAAATGAGGAGCAATTTCATATCGTATGTTGTTTTTTAAGGCTATCCCACTACTTTGTTTTTACGTTTTCACAATTAAGAAGGAAATCAATCCTGTACCAACCAATTCGCTGTCACAAGCCAGATGCTGCATCGCCATGTTGTGCTCATGCAGTGTTTAAAGTTATGTTACATTTTCTACGTGCATAACAAACATTGTGTTTTCATCATTCTGATGTTCCAACCTCGATAGAAAAGGAAAAAAAAAGGGTGGAAATATATCTTCAATATATTAATTATTAGCAATATAGTTTTACCAAAAAAATTAGCATCTAATACATTAGCACTTAGGTCTACAAATTTGATGAAATGTGTCTTGCCTGAGCGGTTATACGCGTATGTTTTATAATAGAGAGTGAATGAAATGATGAGTGACTAGATAAGAGACCTCACATGAACCAAGTCCCTGGGTTGTAATAAAATTAAGTGGTCGCGAATTTGAAAACAATTTTAATTTAAGTTGGTGGCTTCACCTCATGGGCGTGTGCTACGCAGTCAGAAGCCATTTAAAACATGCAATCACGACTTTACACGCATTTGGAATTGGGATTACTTAAGGATTCCATGTAGAACCAAATGTAAATTACACAAAGGAACAGGTTATGCAATGCAATGAGGGAAGGGACGGGGGGGGGGCAATTTCCTCGCTCTTGGACCCACAAAATGGGAGATTTTTCACAAAGTGAAGCAAACAATGATAATGGAAATGTTAATGCATCCGGTAAGATAAAAAATATAGAAATATGCAAGTGTGTGTAAAATTACATAGGCTACTAAACTTTATTATATTCATGCACCTGTAAAAATACTACGTTTTTTTAGTTCGTCATGAAAATAAAATAACAAAAAATTAAACACCTAAATTTGTGAATTTGTAATAAGGCGAAAACCACATATTTTTCAATTGGATAGGCTGAAATCAGTGCTCATAAAGTACAGAATAAATTTGACTGACCATTCCATTTTCAATGTTTTCCCAGAAAATGTTCATTTTAAAATAAGAATAGTAATTAACTTCACAATAAATCTTTCATGTATGTTTTATTATTAGAGTGAAGTTTTTATAGAGAACAGTTAATCGCGACGATCTGTAGGGGCGGGGGGGGGGGGATTTCAAAATGATGAATGGGGTAGAAAAGACCACATAACCTAAAACCACAACCAGCGTGACACAATATTTAGACTCTGTAAATGTATTCTTCCCAACCCCACTCCTCCTCCCCTCTTGTCACCCTCACCGGACCTATGTCTAGTTGTTTAAAAAATAGAGACTAATTTTGAGTGACTAGTTGCAGTTAGCCAGTCACAAGTTTCAAACATATTAATAAAGAATGACAAAAATACGTATACATAACATTATGTTATTGTATCACTGACATCATAAAGTAATAAAAATAATGCACCAAAATGAACATTATTGTTTACCTAATTTGTATTATTTCCTTATTTTTTAAAAATAATTGGGTCTTCAAATTGTTTCCCGGTATATTTAAGTGGGTAGTGGAAGCTAAAGTTTGAGAATCATAGCTCCAGGTAGTCTGGCAGTATATTGTTTAGAAACTTGAAAGGGTTTTTGACATTGAATTAAAATTTTATCCGAAAATTATGAAGATGAAAAAGAAATTTAATCGAGACAAAGTCAGCGACCACGAGTTAAAATATGAGTCAAATTTATAAAATAAGGTTTAAAACTCGAACTAAAATCATCTTATATACAAACACACATAACAAAAACTTGTAGAAATACAGCCAAACCTTACACACTCAAAAGGAATGAGATCTAAAAAAAGGGCCAAGCTCATCTACCCTTCCACATTTGCGCATTCTTAATTCATAAACGTACAGTGTCCCATAACAGCATCCTCGAAAAGCTTGGCAAAATAGAATTTGCGATTATTAATTTAAATGTAATAGTTTATCCAAGTTCTTTTTTTCTAATTAATTTAAACGTAAACATGCAAATTCTATTTTGCCAAGCTTTTCGAGGATGCTGTTATGGGACACTGTACGTTTATGAATTAACAATGCGCAAATGTGGAAGGGTAGATGAGCTTGGCCCTTTTATTAGATCTCATTCCTTTTGAGTGTGTAAGGTTTGGCTGTATTTCTACAAGTTTTTGTTATGTGTGTGATCTCATTTCTTTTTCAAGTTCCATTACAAAATTATTTGTTAAAATATAATATTTTTATCAAAGTTGATTTAATTTTTATGGTATTAGCAATAACAATAGGATGTAAAATATCTAGGCCCGGATTCATGTACATCCTGGGTAAAGGTGGTATAACCATGGTATAACGACGGTATAAGGACTGGTTAAGTCTAGGCAACTCACATCCAATTAAAACTTTCCCATGTAACGCACAACTTTTACACAGCCATGTAAATCATCAGATAATCAAAAGAATATTGAAAATTTTCACCATCTTTTGTTTTACATTTTCATTAAAAGTGACAGGAGATAGCGTGAGTTTATTAAAAGAAAAGGCTTATTATTGCCGTAAATTTTGGAATAGCCTAGGACTATCATACCATTGTTTATCTGCATTAGGCTTTTAGTAATCAAAACTAGTTATTTGCACGGAATGTGTCTCAGAACAAGGTTGTGCTGGCCTAGGGTTGGCTAAGAAAGGCCTAGGGCTTGTCAAACATGTAATGTAAGTACTTATTTTATCTAGTCCTATAGCCTAATGGAACTTTAGACCTACACTGTTGTATTATAAATAATTTTCTACATCTGGGCCTAGGTCAGGGACGGTTTCTGATTTGTTTTATGAGATTATAATGACAACTTTTCTCGTTTCACACATAGAAGCAAAATTTAAAATGTCCTCCATTTGTTTACTTATCGCACTTTCCCGCCTAACTCTGCTTGTACCGTCAACAAGTGTCAAGTAACTGGTTACTTGTTGATTGTATGCCTAGTGTTTAAGGCTTATTTAAAACCTTTATTTGGAAGCCTTCCAGCAAACTTTTTCAACTTTTTTTTTCAAAAGAGACTATATTACTATAACCTTAATGTCCATCTAAAATATGAACATTGTAGCCCCACCCGTCTGGTCAGAATCGCGGGCCGATTGAAACTGACGAATTAGATGTTAGCAGTAGCAGTAGCTAACATCCTTAAAGTGATTTTGAGCATGTTTCAAGCCATTTTTTCACCAAGAAGGAATAATCGTACCCCAATAAAATTTGGCATGTGTTGTCAGGTACCTAAATCCCCTCGATTGTGATAGTTTTCAAGTTCACATCACGTTACATGACGGCTGGGTAACACCTCGAAATCACCCCAACTCTGCTTGGTGTATAAGGTGCTTGAGTGTGTAGCGCACCGCGGCTTGGCTGCGGCGCCCTAACGGGCACCTAGATATATAAAACATACAAATATTGACGGTAGATGGTTGCCCATTTCCCAGTAGAAATATAAAACAATCGTGCGTTAGAAGGCTAGTCAATTTTGTCATCGGTAACAACGTAATAAAACTATTAGCCTAACGGGCTATAAAATACATAATTTTCACCATTTATGATTGTCAACAAATGCTAGTAGATTTCCAGCCAGTTACTCACTGATAAGAGCAAGGTCAGGTCTTTGTGGTCAGGTACATACGCCATGTAACTAACTACAGCCGTATGCCTTGCAATATAGGCCTACTCTTGACATTGCAATGAGTGAACCCTGTGTGGACTCGTCTCCGCGCGGTGTTTATAAACAGGTTACAATTCCCAAGGTCAGCCTATATGAATTGTATGAGTAAAACAATTCCAGTCATCATATACTTATTACTTGACATAATTACGTAAGACGACGTAGGAAAGCTCCAGCATCACCAAATTTTTCCACAAATTGACTTCAGAAAAATATTGAAATGCGTTACATTTTTCATATAAGGAATCTGTTAGAGGTAAAAACACTCAAATAAGTCTCCATCTTCAGAATGAATTATTCACGATAAATGTTTAAAATCTGCAATATTTAGGGCACATAATAATGTGATGAATTAGTTGGACTAAACACTGCTCTTTTAAATAAAGAAAAACAACTGTAACTGTCAAATGTCATAAAACCAAATGAAGAAGACTGAATAGTCTTCGAAATATCGTTACCTACATAGTTTTTATTTATTTAAAAGAGCAGTGTATAGTCCAACTAATTCATCACATTATTAACCTCACCTGCTCTAAAAGTTTCATTAATATTAACATTTAGGGCACACATTCATCAGTTATTAGCAAAGTTGTAATCAGAAATCACATGCAATGGTTTACGACTACAGGAATAAGAACGCGTCAAGCATAAAATCAGTCCAATTCCCTCTAAATAAGTCGGTATAACGTACTACAATTACAACAACATACAACGGTCGAATGGAATCAATTAACTAATAAAATAGTATCGTTCCGCGAAATTCCAATTATAGTTATTGATTTCGGGGTTTTGTAGTTTAACACTGAAAGCATGGATGTGTCATGACTTTGGGATTTCCTAAATTAATGCATATTTTGTAATAAAAACACTCGTAGTTTAAATCTAAGTTTATTAGCTGTAGAATTGGACTTACGAATGCAATGTATAAATACATAGATCGATTAAAACTAAATACTTCTATGATCTAATCAACGAACAGTCTTACCACATAAATCAATCGGAACTTTTTATCAGGCGAAACCAAAAATTACATTAATAAACTTATAGTAGTATATGTGGCTGGCCGGCTTAGATTTATGTTTTTGATTTGTAAATTTAATAAGTTTCTTTGTTTTACATCCTTGACATACTTTGTTCAGTTTTAAGCTGTTGCTTCCATACGCTAATTTTTTTAATTAAAACAAAATATGATTATTTAGTTTAATTAATAAACTATAATAAAACATTTGCAACTAGCAGTCTAGAACTATTTAATTGAGCGAGCGAAGCGAGGGGTCTCCACTGACTCTTATGGCTCGAATGTCTGTTTTTTTTTTCTGTTACTGCTTCGATACAGGGCGCCCCTGTTTCTCTGATCGACCTGAAATTTTGCACACATGTACATAAACCCCCTAGGCGGGTTGCTGTATAGTTTGTGGCAAAATCGTTCAAAAGTTAAAAAGTACATTTAAAATTAATTGAAAGTTTTTTTTTAAACTAAACGGCGACAAAATCTGAGGTGGCCAAATATTTAGAAGTCCGTCCGATCACGAAATGTTATTTTTATTTTGATCCGATAAATAGTATAGTCGGAAATTTCATTATAACAAAAATCCCGTTACCATGGCAAACGGAAAGTCGCTCAGCTTTTTTGGCTCATGATAGCGGTCGAACGGAGGATCGGATCGAGTTGAAATTTTGACCATCCGCAAGTTTCGTTCCCCATTGAATGCCATTAGTTTGTGGCAAAAAACGTTTAAAAAGTTATAAAGTTACATTAAAGTTTAAACTAAAGTTTTTTTTTAAACTAAACGGCGACAAAATCTGAGGTGGCCAAATCATTAGAATGTCCGTCCGGTCACGAATATGTTTAATTTTTTTTTGATCCGATAAGTAGTGTAGATAGAAATTACATTTTTAAAAAAAGTAACGTTACCATGGCAACGAAAAGTCGCACAAGAATTCTGGTCAATATGTACTGCCACCTAGAAGTAATCAAGAGTTAACATAGTTTTCCAAAGAAATGATGTCAAGGTCCTCTAGATGGCGGGGGGATTTTATCAAATTTTCTCCTTTTTTCAAATTTTCAGGTAAATCGGTCAAGACCTTAAAGATTTTTTTG